>CM053593.1:235654958-235685316 GCA_028646575.1 Pseudocheirus occidentalis | reverse complement strand
AGGAAGGAAGGAAGGAAGGGAGAGAGGGAGGGAGGGAGGAAGGAAGGAAGGAAGGAAGGAAGGAAGGAAGGAAGGAAGGAAGGAAGGAAGGGAATAAGGAAGGAAGGAAGGAAGGAAGGAAGGGAATAAGGAAGGAAGGAAGGGAATAAGGAAGGAAGGAAGGAAGGAGGGAGGGAGGGAGGGAGGAAGGGGATAGAAAGGAATTGTGCATAACAAAAGTTCATTTTCATCTACAATCCTCTTTTTTGTTCTCTATATACTGAAATGTTTGTGCTTACTGATGATCAATTATAACAAGAATAAAACTTTAAAATAAAAATGACCTTCCTTGTCTGTAACTACCTTGCATCCTTTTGTATAGCTTGTAACATATAAGGATGAAAAGCGGCAACTAAGAAATGGATGGATTTTAGCATATGCTTATTCATGATAATTTCTCTGATTACTGCAGAATCCCAAGCGTGCATCTCACTGTCGCCGCAGGTGACTATGTTAGCAGGCTCCATACTTTTTGCGCTGTTTCTCATATTTGACATTAGTGATTCATTAATATTAAACAGAACTGCAGCACAGTGAGTGCTAGCTAATCATACCACAGCCTATCTTTGGTATCTGTCAAGTCCTGGCACAGGTTCTATTTTTATGGGTCTGTGTACACCTTGGAGTGATGTTCTTATATTTCTATGTGTCCATCAATGCTGCTTTAAATAGAAGAAAAGAGGGCCATGAATAGTCTACTTCAGCTTGCATGCTATAAGTGAGCTAAATATCACCTGTGTTTAATATAATTTTAATTGGTTTTACCCATTTCCTTAGGTTGGAAATCAGGCTAGACAAAACCTGAGGAGGAAAGTCCTCTACCAATTTGCACAACAGATCAGAGACCTTTTGCCTCTTCCCAGGACAGGAGTAGAAGGTCACTATTATACACGGCCACTCTGTTCCCAAGTTCTTCAAGATTAAGAAGGATCAATGAATGAACAAATTGTCTTCTTCTGAGTACTGCATACACATACTTCATCCATTTTTCTCCTAGAAAGACCCAGAAATGTGTGAAAGCAAGTTTAATGAAAAGAATTTTTTTTTGAAAATCAGTCCATTTTGATTGGCGTTAGGTGAGGGATAGCAAGGAGAAAATAAAATTGGTTCATGTAATGAGTTATTCAACTGCCATCCGTCCCTTGTATATCATCCTTTTAACACAACACATCAGTCAACAAATACTTAAAGTGTGCCCACTATGTTCAAGACATTATAGGAAGGGAACAAATGAAATTTAAGGTATGGTCTTTGTCCTTAAGGAACTTAAAGTCTAGTCCAGGGAGTAAGACATCTACAAATAAAATTAAGGCTAATTTACTATGAACCAGACAACTTATACCTCAAGGCACTATAAAGTATGTTTGATCTTTGCCTTCATTTCTTAGTGTTGTGTTTGCAAGTCTTATAGAAGTTGTTTATAATTACACCATATCTGCAGTTCTGGTAGCTGCCACCAAGTAAATGATTCTGTTGAAGAGCAGAGCACTTAAGAAATCTCATTAGGCTTCCCCAAAATATGGACAAATGAAAGACACAGATAGCTCAAACTTTCATGCTAGGTCTTTCTACTTAAAAATAGTACTAAAACAATATCACAAATTAGTTAGCTGCTCAATTAAAAAAAAGATTTTTAGGATACAATAAAGAACAAGTTTCAAAAGAAATAGTGAAACATATATTAAGTTTACCAGGCATTTCAATGTTCAAGGTATTGAAGATATGAAGAAAAATATGACAAAATACCTTTCCTCAAAGAGTTTATACTCTTCTGGTTGGAGGAGAAAGGAGAAACATAACGTGTATAAAAGCATAGTACAAGAGAAGGAGTAATAGGAGTAAAAGAGAGAGCTAAAGGAAGTGTTCTAAGACTACTTGAGCAATGGGGGAATACCCCTCCCTACCCACTTCCTTTTAGAATCCCTAGTTTCCTTCAAAGCATAGTCCAGGTGCCATCTCCTTCATAAAACCTCTCCTAATTATCCCAGCTAGAAGTGCTTCTTCTTTGAAATTACCTTGTATCTCTTCTATGCATAGATATATGTATACATGTTGTCTCACTTGATAGAGTATAAACTCCTTAAGTGGAGGAATTGATTCATTTTTGTCCTTATATCCTCAATGCCTAGGAAAATGCTTAGAACATGGTTAACAAATGTTGATTGATTGATTGATTGAGGGTGAAACAGCAGAAGAAGCATTTACATTGATCCTGGAGGAAAGATGAAAGTATAGAAAGGTATTCCTTTCAGTAGGGAGTGCATTCTAGAAGTAGAATACATCTTATGCAAATTCGTGGCAGTAGAACACAACATGTTAAGTTTAGGAATGGCTAAATATTCCAGATAGGCTGGCAATTAAATGTGGCAATTATTTACATGCTAATCCTGCCTTTGACCTTTTTTTTCTTCCATGTTCCTTTCTGATTCTCTTCTTTTTCTTGCTCCTCTTCTTCCATCTTTCTTTTTTCTTCTTCTTTTCCTTCTTCTCTTCCTATTTTTCTTTCCTCTTTGTTTTTCCATCTCTCTACATGTCTGTATAGCATAACATGAGACCATGAAATTCTGTTACATAGAGTTTGTTATAGCTGCATATTTTATAATAGCAAGGAATGGAAACATGATGGATGATCTTCAACTAAGAGGATGGTTGAAAAACTGCAGTATAAGAATGTAATGGAATATTACTATTCTGTAAGAAATAATGGATATGTTGAATTCAAAGAAGCATGAGAAGACTTAGGAAGTGATGCAGAGCAGAATAAGCAGATGCAGGAGAATCATTTATTTACAATACCAGCAACAATGATGTGAAAGAAAACAACCTGGAAAGAGTTTAGAACTCAGATCAAAGAAACAAGTAATAGTGACTTCAAAAGTTTAGCATGTTGGCCAATTTCTTGATTACTCTAATAATTCTAGTAGGACTTTATTCCTAGCTAGTGGACTATTCTTCCCACAGTGAGGTGTCTTAAGGATACCCTAGAAGCATAAAATTGTTGACTTGGGATGAACCTTAAACACCGCCATCACCTGCCTTCTACCTTAAAAAATGAGTCCCTTGGACAATATTCCCGGCAAGTAGTCATTCAGCCTCCATTTGAAGACCACTAAGGATGGGGGATTTGTTTTATCCCAAAGCAGCTTATTCAATTTTAGACTGATTCTTAGAATTTTTTCTTTCTATAATGACATCAAATTAATCTCCTCAGTAATTTCTGCCTAGTCTTCCTAATTTTGACTTCTGGGACAAAAACAATCAAGATTGATTGTTTCTCTACATTATAATCCCTCAAATGCTTAAGGACTGCAATTATGCCACACACCTAGACTAAAACCTCCTCTTCTTCAGGTTAAACACCTCCAAGCCCAATAATATATCTTCATATGGACTTCAGTCTTCTCACCATCTTGCTGATCAGCCCTCTGTTAGATGCACTCCAGTGCATTACTCTAGTGACAAACTCTAGTTTGTCAGTGTCCTTCCTAAAATATGGTGGCCAGAAATGAGTATGGTGTTCCAGGTGTAATCTGACGATAGCGGAGTACAATGGAGCTATTGTGCCCCTTCTCCAATTCATGTAACCCAAATAGAGTTTCTTTCATAGGCTGCCAAGTCCCTGTTGGTTTATGTTGTACTCGTGGTCCACTATAATGCTCAGGTTTTTTGTACATGAATTCCTCCTCTGTTCATATGTTCAGTTGTGTCGGACTGTTTGTGACTCCATGAATTCCACTCTAGCAATAGCTATTTCATCCTGAATTTGATTTTGTGACTCTAATAGTGTACAGTACAGTGGAGGATAAAAGGACAGGAAGACCTGGGTTCAAATCTCACGTCTGACATTTCTTAGTTGTTTAATCATAGACAAGTTCAAACCCTGCTTTCAACACTTCTTAGCTGTGTGATCATAAGCAGTCATTTGGTACCTCTCAGCATTAGTTTTATCATCTATAAAATGGGAAAATTAATGCCTATAATATCTCCCTCACGGCATTCTTATGAGACTCAAATTAGATAATATATGTAAATCATTTCACACGTTTAGGGTCCTATGTAAATGTCAATTGTTATTACATTTATTCCTATTAAATTTCATTCATTTAAATTCAGCCCTTCATTCTACTCTGACAAGATCTTTTTGGAGGCTGATTGCGCTATTCAATGTATTAGCTATCATATTCAGCTTCATGTCACTTGAGAACTGATGAAATTGAAAATAGCTGGGCCAAAGACAGAGCCTCAGGTCATTCTACTTAAATCATTCCAGGAAAACGTCCTCTCTTTTTTTCATAAGGTCACTCTTCAGTGGCCCCTTACGAGGCAACCAGATGGTACAGTAGATAAATCCCTGGGTCCTGGAGCAAGGAAGACCTGAATTCAAATTTGATCTCAGATACTTACTATCTATATGACCCTGGGCAAATCACTTAACCTCAGTTTGCCTCAGTTTCCTCAACTATAAAATGGGAATACTAAAAGCATCTACCCATTGGGGGGAAAATCCTGATGTTGGAAAAGATTGAATTCAGAAGAAAAAGGGAGAGCTGAGGATGAGATGGATAAAAAGTGTCATGGAAACAATGAACATCAACTTGGACAGACTTTGGGAGATGGTGAAGGACAGAAGGGTCTGACTGGCTATGGTCATGGGGTCAAATAGTTGTCACACAACAACAACAACAAAACCTCACAGAGTTATTGTGAGCATTAAATGAGATGATATTTGTAAATTCCTAAGACACCCAGCACATAGTAGGTATTATATAAATGTATATTCCCTTCTCTTGTTGGGTTTAGTCATTCAACAAGTCATTAGTCCACCCAACTATAATATCAACTGCTTTCCATCTTGTCCACAAGTATCTCAGGAAAGACTACATTTTTCATTGTCAAAATTTGTCCTTTACACCTTCACAACATTTCTCTTATGTATGACACTTCTCCGCTCATAGTTACCACCCTCGATCAGGCTCTCACCACCCCTTCTTATCTTTCTAGACTTCTTACAGTGTGTGCCCATCCAAAGATTCTACAAACCAGTTCATTTTTCTGTTTTCCTCTAAGCCATCAGTTTTCAACCTGTGGGTCTAGACCCCTTTGGGGGTCAAACGACCCTTTCACAGGGGTCACAGGGGTCACCTAAGACCATCGGAAAACGCATATTTCTGATGGTCTTAGGAACCGAGACACGGCTCCTCTATCCATCTCCAGGCAGGTCCGCCCACATGCAGATACACCCACATACGAGTATTAAAGGGTGGCAGCATTAAGGAAGGTTGAGAAGCACTGCTCTAAGCCTTAGCTCAAATTTTGCATTCTGTAGAAGGACTTTGGCAATGGTGTGCTATTACCTTCACCCTCATACCCTATTTTACCTCTGTGATATTATATTTAACCAACTCTATATATATCTTGTATGTACTTATTAATTTACATGTGATTTACATGTAATTTATATGTAATCTCATTGTTCAGTCATTTTCAGTCATGTATGAGCCTTCATGATCCCATCTGGGGTTTTCTTGGCAAAAATACTGGAATGGTTTACCATTTCCCTCTCCAACTTATTTTACAGATGAGAAACTGAGGCAAACAGGCTTAGGTGACTTGCCCAGGGTCACACAGCTAGTACATGTCTGAGGCCGGATTAGAACTCATGAAGATGAGATACTGGCTTCAGAGTCACTTGACCACTGTAAGCTCCTTGAAGGCTTAGCCACTTTTGCCTTTCTCTGTGTCTCCAGTGCTTAGGATACTCCCTGTCCCATAATAATTGCTTAATGAATGCTTGTTGACTGACTAACTATGTCAAAGTCCTCATTGAAATTCAGACATACAGTGGCCACAGTATTCCCCCAACATGTCTAGTGGCCTTATGAAAAAAGGAAAGGAAGCATTCCTGGAATGGCTTATTTATTACTGAACCCATGTTTGTTCAAGTGATCAATATTTCCCTTATCAACACTCTCAACATACTGTGCGCTCACAAATGTGTACTTAATAATCAATTGCAGATTTTTTTCTAGGAATACAAGTTCAGTTCATCAAGTTATTAGTTCATCAGTCAATATTAGGTAGAATGCAGACCCTTTCTGTACAAAGACAGATAGATGGAAGAGAGATAAATGGAGAGGGGGGAAAGAAAGGAGGGCGAGAGGGGGAGGAGGAAGAAGAGGGTGCACTTTCTATGCACCAGGCCCTGTGCTAAGCACCAGGAATTCCAATCCAAATAAGAAAGCCAGATCCTACCTTCAGGGAGCTTATATTCTAACAGGGGGTAACAACACATACCAGGGAACAGGGAAGTGAAAGGAAAGAGGCAGCATGGTATGGAGATAGTGCTGAGCAACATGAAGGCCTAGTTCTGGGCGAGATAATGTGAAAGGTCACTTACTAGAGCCTAGGGTCCCATGGGTAAAATACAAGGTTGGGCAGTAGAGAAATAGGGAAGATAAGGGCGATGGTCACAGTGAAATGTTTACCCATCTGGAGTCTTGGGTCACCTGATAGACTCTAGAATTCTTCAAACATCATTGATGGGAGCTTAGGAAGCATCTTTACAAGTTCTTTCAGTACTCTAGAATGAACCTTATTTGGGCCAAATGGTTTGAACTGAGTTAGAGCAGTCTGGTTCTCCCTTACTAGTTTTTCATTTATCTTGGGTTTCCTCTTAACTTTTTCATTCTGTTTCCCAGTCTAAGGATCATTCTCGACAGAAATGGAACCAGGGAAAAACAATTGCTTAAGCACCTACTATGTGCCAGACACTGTCCTAATCACACGGCAAATATCTCATCCTATCCTCACAAATGCCCTGTAAAGAAGGAGATACTATGATCCCTATTTTACATTTGGGAAAACTAAGGGAAACAGACATTAAGTGACTTGCCCTAGGTCACACAGCTAGGCAGCGTCAAAATCTGTAATTCTTCCAGATTTGAGCTCAGATCTTCCTGACTCTATGACCAGTCTTCCATCCAGTGCAGCCCTGGTAGAGAAAAAAAAGAAATAAAATAGTAGTTAAATAGTTAGGTTTTCTTACTATCATCTGTCTCATTATTCCAAGAAGCAGTTGACCCCCATGCTTAACCTCCTTCTGTACCCAATGTAACATTTCAAAAGGAACTCTCTTAACATCTTTGAAAGACCCCATTCTTACAATACTTACAATACTCGTACTACTTACAATAATGCTACTTTTTCATTCCCACTTGTGTGTATATGTACATATCCTTCAAAATCTGAAGTTAGTAAAGACCTTTCCATGTAGTCATATTGGCCTTTTTAGCCATACTCTCCTTTTCTTTCTCATCAGAATCACAATTGAAGCATGAGAAATTCATTGCTTTTTAGGGTGTCAGCCAATGGAATCATGCCGATCTCCTCATTAAACTTTTTTGAAATCCATTCTCTGAACATCTAGAGTACATATTAGACTATGCTTAGCCTTCCTCCCTTTTCTAGCACAGACTTTGATGTAATATTGTCAGCTTTCAGCAACAATTTTCAGAACAGCAGTTTGCCTTTTTGCTTACTTCTATCTTTTAAAAGACAAAGTTATAAGCAAGCTAAAGTAGAAAATATATTACATGTTGAGCTTTTGTCAGAGAGACCTTCTGTAGATGTCCCAAGCCTTGAAATATCCCTTTTTTGTGGTCTGAGTCAAAAACTCATCATCCATTTCATCCACCTGTCTAATCAGTCTTTGGCATACCCCTACAATGTTATCCATTCTGATTTTCTGTCCTTTGATCTTTGTCTAAAAGCTGTCTACCATGATAAGGTAGATATGCCTTGATTCCTTTTCATATTATTTTGTCACCTCTTTTTGTATAATCTGTCCTTTTGAACAAGAAATGCTCTTCCAAAACATTATTCCAATCAGGAGTCATAGCCTACAAAGCTGACTTTACCTCTGACTCATATTTTGTCCATATTATATTAAGATATATGAGACCAAACGGATCATTTCTTCCCACTCCCTTGTTAGTTTTTTTCTGGAAATTACTACATACCATCTCTGCTGTGCTTTCACATCATGTATATTTTTAGTTTTCTATTCTAGCCTTATTCCATAACCTCTTCATCATATTAGCAAAATATCAGGAGTAAAAAAAAATTCTTCCCTCTCCTCATTAGATGTAATCCATCCCTTGCCAAGGGCCCATCATTACTGTAACTAAACTAGGATCCAGAAAAAACAGATCCTATTGTCTTCTTAATCGATTATCTTCAACTAAAAGTAATGATTGGGACAACTAAGTGGTGCAATAGATAAAGCAACAGCCCTGGAGTCAGGAGGACCTGAGTTTAAGTCCAGCCTTAGACCCTCACTAACTGTGTGACCCTGGACAATTCACTTAACCAAATTGCCTTATTTACTGACCTCTGGGCTTAAGCATTTTATAACACTGGTATAAATTGCTTTTGATGTGTGCTGTTTCTTAAGTCATTCTTAAATTATAATTATAATAATAATTAACAACAATATAAACTAGTTCCTATATAATACTTTAAGCTTATGAAACACTTTACAAATATTATTTCATATTATCTTCACAGTAACTCTAGAGAGTAGGTGCTATTATCATCCCCATTTTACAGAGGAGGAAACTGATGTTGACTTGCCCACAGTCACATAGCTGCTAAGTATCTCCGACTTCCCGACTCCAAGTTTAATATTCAATACACTAAGGGGCAGCTAGGTGGTGCAGTGAATAGAGCACTGTTCCTGGAGTCAGGAGGTCCTGAGTTCAAATCCAACCTCAGACACTTAACACTTATTAGCCGTGGGACCTTGGGCAAGTCACTTAACCCCAACTGCCCTGCCCTGCCCACTCCAAAAAGATATATACATATGTGTGTGTGTATATACGTGTGTGTATATGTCTATATATGTGTGTATATGTGTGTGTGTATATGTATATATGTGTGTGTATGGGTGTGTATAATTCACTGTACCACCTGGAAGTCATTTCTCCCATCCCCATCATTGAAAAATTCATTTAAAACTTAATGGAATTATATCTTACACTGTAGTATCTTCACAATGTGATAAACGCCAAGTAATCAGTAAAAGTCACAAATACTTAGGTTGGAAGTTGGGTTTGGGGGAGGAAAAGAGAGTTCAGGAGTAAGGACAATCTTCACAGAGAAAATGGGACGAGAGTGAGCCTATAAAGAGAGATAGACAAGACCTTAGAGGTGATCTAGTCCATTGTTCTGTATAAGAAAACTGAGACTGAAAGAATTGAAATAATTTTCCCGTAGGTAGTAAGTAGCAGTCAGGTTTTGAACACAGGTCCTCTAATTCCATAACCAGTGCTCTTTCTACACTTTACTATACATGATAAAAATCACAGAATTCCCAAAAGTGTCAAGGAGGAAGCTGGTTTGTTTAGTCACAGAGGTAGTAATGTGGATGCTACATGGGGGACAGTGAATCGGTTGGCCCACCTGAAAGCAGAGCATTCCCGTAAGTGAGTACTACCTGGAAAGTATAAGTTTGGAAAGGTCTACTGAAACCAGCAAATGAAGGACCCAACATACCCAGCCATGAAGTTCAGATTGCATTCAGTAGATAATAGAGAACCATTGAATACTTGTAAGTAATATTTTAGTAAGATTAACCTCTATTTGCCAATGTCATGAAACATATCCTAAATAGAGTATAAACAAAATGAGTTCCCTATTGATGACAAGTGCTACTACTTGCCAATTATTTTGTACTAGTTGCTTCAAGCTCAAAAGCTTCCTTGGGGGAAAAACCCACAAAATTGTAAACAACAAAAATCAGCAAATTTGAAAATAAAATATATGTAAAACACATATTGTCCAGAGTTGAATAAGTCCATCGATACGAGTATAATGGACAGCAGGACAACAAATTGGGCTCAGAATTGAGTAGGAGGAGAAGGCTGAGCTGGCTCTCACTTTGGAATTGTCCAATTCTTTCAATCATTTCAATCCACAATAGCCTAGAACTTCAACACCCATATTCTCCTAGTGGTACTATATGACTGTGAAGCTTAGAATCCCAGCAGTTTAACAGGTTTGAAATTTCAGATAGACCAAAGGGCAGCAGTGAACAGAAATGCATGGAAGTAGGTAATGAACTATAATTTATTCATAAGGAATTGTATAAAACATAGTACCCAGTATATGTAAGACATAAAAAGGAGGTGAACCATGAGTGAGAATGAGTCATAAAGTACTTAACTAATGATTTAAGCTGTCCAAAAGTGGAATAGACTAACTCCAGGGGGGATAGAGTTCACCTTTCTTAGAACTCTTCAGAACAATGCTAGACTACCACCTAGTAGGCATATTATAGTAAATATTCCTTTCTTGAGTAGATGGGACTAAACAGCATCTGAGATGACTTCTAAATCTGTCAAATTCTTAATTTTTTTTCTTTTTGCTTTTTGGAGGGCAGTTGGGGTTAAGGGACTTTCCCAAGGTCACACAGCTAGTTTTTGTGTTAAGTGTCTGAGGCCGGATTTGAACTCAGGTCCTCCTGACTCCAGGGCCAGTGCTCTATTCACTGTGCCACCTAGCCGCCCATAAATCTGTCAAATTCTATTGTTCTCTGACTTGTCAATCTATGATCACACAGCTAGTAAGTATTAGAGGTAGAATTTGAACCTAGGTCTTTATCACTATAACTCCATCTCTCTAATTATTATACCATTTTTGGTGTTGTCCAATTGTTTTTCAGTCATGTCCAACTCTTCACGACCCCACTTTTTGGTGTTTTCTTAGCAAATATACTGTGATGGTTTGCCATTTCCTTCTACAACTCATTTTGCAGATAAGGAAACTGAGGCAAACAGGATTAAGCAACTAGCCCAGCTAGGAAGTGTCTGAGGCCAGATTTCAACTCAGGAAAAAGGAATCTTCCTGGCTCCAGCCCCAGCACTCAACTGGCCTGTTCAACCTGTTCATACTATGCTGCCTCCCAAATAAGAGGCACAGGCTAGATCCATTGGTCTTACATCTGTAGGTGGAAATTCACATGTGGATGAATTTTTATCTAGGAGATGACCAGTGTTTTTTGCAGCTCTAGCATCCTGAGAACCTTTATTGCTGTTAATGTTCCTCAAATAGTCTTTGCGACTCATAATACAACAGCACTGACCTTCATGCTCTCATAGAATTTCGGCCAAAGGCTATTGAAATGACTGTGTCCTCTGCATTTGCCCCACCATCACCTAATGTAGAATAGTAAAAAAGTTCTCATTATACTAGTCAGAAGATGTAACTGTCACTATGAGTAGCTATGGGAGCCTCACCATCGTCCTCAGTTTCTTTACCATTAAAATGAAGATTTCCTCAGATGATACATAAGATTCCTTTTAGCTTGAGTATTCTCTGGTCTCCGAAACAGTAAGAATTCTGGTCATAAAAGGATGCCTGCAACTCAATTATGTGACTTAGCAACTGGGTGTCTCATTTCACTACTGCTATATGTTTGCTCTTTCATATCAAATGTTCTTAACTTTTTTGTGATCATTGGCAGTCTGATGAGGACTGTGGACCTCTCCTAAGAGTAATAGTTGCAAATACACAAAATAAAACGTCTGAGATGACAAAAGAAACCAATTATATTGAAAGAAAGATGTAAGGGGTTTTTTTTCATAAAAGTTTATGGATCTTCTGAAATCTGACCCCAGGTTAAGAACTTCTGCTTCAAACAGACAATTTCTTCTTTAATGGAAGTAGAATTCCCTAGTATAGTTCATCCTTTTGTAAAACTTCTTGTTTGAGTCTCTATTTGGAGTTGGTCCCATATGCCTATAAGGCAGTTTGGTTTAACAGTAAATAGAATGCAAGGTCAGTGCCAGTCAGAAGGACTCATCTTCCTGAATTCAAATCTGGTCTCAAATACTTACTTAGTGTGACCCTGGGCAAGTCACTTAAACCCTGTTTGCCTCCATTCCTTGTCTATAAAATGAGCTGGAGAAGGAAAAACTACCCCCAGCATCTTTGCCAAGAAAACCCCAAATGGGGTGACAAAGAGTTGGACACAACTGAAATGACTGAACAAGAATAATAGCAACCTATATGCCACATCTTCCAAGTGATGGTGGTCTCTTCTATCAAAGTTACACATGGTATGTACTGGGATGAAGGTTTTCCTTTGCCTTCAGTTTCCTCCCTACTACAAGGAGTACTTTTTAAGTTAAAATGACAGACCCCAAACAAAGATTATTTGTCTTACATCTTAAAAAATAAAATACTACACATTTTCTGGGTTTTTTCTGAACTATGCATTTATTTACACATTCCCATAAAATACAACTGGAGGCAAGAATAGACATGAAGGGAGATTTGAATGCTGCTGTCAAAAGTTTCCATTTGAACTAGAAGGCAACATGGAGGGATCAGTGTTGCTGGTAATGAAGTTGAAGGCATAAAGGTGAAATAGAAAGCTAGAGACAATGTCTTCTGACAAAGAAAATCCCTCCAGCACCCTGCTACTTGAACTCCCAGAGAGCCGCACAAATACTATGACAGTTTAGGACTCTGATCTAAAGCTCTCCTTTCCTCCTCCTTATTCTCTCCTTCCTTCTCTGTCCCTCTTTCTCTCCTCTCCCCCTATCTTTGTCTCTCTCTGTCTCTCTCTGTTTTTCTCTCTCACTCTGTCTCTTTGTCTCTCTGTCTCTCTCCCCCCTCTCTGTCTCTGTGTCTCTGTCTGTCTGCCCATCTGTCTGTCTGTCTGTCTGTCTCCCTCCCTCCCCCAATCCCTGCCCCCCAGAAGAGGGGAAATAAAAGACAGAATTGAGAACTTCAAGATTTAAACAAACATCAAATAGAGTGAGCTCCAGTGTGTCCCAGGGAATGAAGGTAGAACCATGGCTATCTCCATAACCGGCACCCGTGCTAGACAAGGGCAAGTCTCTGCAGCTTTTGCCACTATCTGAAGGAGAGTAAGTAAGGTCAGTTCAGAGGAATAGACAAGAAAGGTAACACGTCTGCCTCTTGAAGCAGGAAAAGCTTGAGGGAAAAAGTGCCAAACAGACAGAGGGAAGGTGCTGGCCTGGGAACAATGAGGAGCAAATGTGGAGACACTCCATTAGATTGTAAGCTCCTTGAGGACAGGGCCTATCTGTTGCCTCTTTTTGTATCTGCACCACTTAACACAGTGCTTGGCACATAGTAGGTATTTAATACATGTTTATTGATTGATTGACTATACCAACTATACAGAATCCTGGTGGTGCAAACACAGAGTTGGTAGAACTATCCAATGATGCCGAAACCAGAACTGATGAATACCTATTTACCTTGTCCTTTGCCTCCTTAACGCTGTCTCTGAGGAGATAGATGAACCTAATTTCTGATCTCTGTTTCTTAAGAGTTTTGCGATTTGTTTCATTGTTGTTTCAAAGCTAGTTCCTCTAAGATAAAGTGGTTAACCATTGCAGTACTGATCGATGTGTTTCATTACTTGAATGCAGCAGAGGAAAGGTAATAGTGATAAAAGACTAGGAGAGACAGAGAGAGAGAGAGAGAGAGAGAGAGAGAGAGAGAGAGAGAGAGAGAGAGAGAGAGAGAAATATTTTACAATTATGACAGATCCCAGGGGAATCCTGGCTAGGGGCTCAAACTAAGCAGAAAAAAAAAAGAAAAGAATTACTGATTCATATTTTATAACTTACCAGAACAGGGAGAAAACATAGATCTGAATCATCCTCAGCAAAAGAATCAGCAGTTTTTGTGAGGGAGAGGCTGTGAAGAAGCTGGGCGTTTCCTTTCCATTGTCTTTCTCAGGCACTCTTAAGTAGTTAAAATGAAGGAATGGGACCTACCCTATGTGAGGATGGAAGCAACTAGCTCTTTCTTCACCAACCTAGCCTAAAAGCCATACCATAGTCACAGTACTGCAACAGAAGTAATGAAATTACATCTACTATGTAATAATACCCAGTTTTGAGAATGAAAGACTAGAGAGTCATTAAAAATGAGTTTACAATGGTCTATTTTTGAAATAAAGAGGGTGTACAAAGTTATTTGGGGGGAAGAATAAAGGGAGAAGTACCTGAATTATGCTAAGGAGTAGAAAATTAGAATCAAAACTCATTGTAAGTGGGATCTTAAAGTACCCATTATGTAATGGAGAGAAAAGGAATTGGATTTGGTATCAAAGGACCCAGGTTCAAATCTTTCCTCTGCCATAAACTTTTTGTCTGATATTAGGCATGTTGTCCCCCCTTTTCTGAGCCTATGTCCTCATCTATAAAATAAAATGATTAGACTAAATGACCTTGAAAGATCCTTCTATCTCTAAATTTATAATCCTATGGTCTATAACTATGATATTAAATTTGAGAAAATAAATTAAATAGTACTACCCATGATTAAAGAAGGTATGGGGGAAAGGACTATATAATCATAGGATTTTTATCCACAAGTCACCTCTGAGGCCAGCCAGTCTAACCCCTTCACTTTAGAGATGATAAAATAGAGGTTCAGAGAGAGGCTAAATGATTCCTTAAACCACATTTTAAGTTCACCTAAACTGCTAAATTGCACATCTATACTTGACTTCCCCAAGTCATTTTAAATCTAATAACACGATCCCCTCTAGTCTTCATCTCCTCTTTAGTCTGAGTTGTTATACATTGGATTTATTTCCCAGCACTAAATGAAAGAATCCTTACTGCGCTCTTAGGATGTTGACTGTTCAATAAATTCTGTGAATGTGGTAAACAGATACCTCAGCACCTTTAGACACTTGGTTTCCTTTAATTTTTCTATCACTATTTCCCTAAACAATGTCTGGTCAATTAAAATCCCCTATGATCCATGTTCCTGTCTTTTTGAGCCTCTGGAATTTTTCAGAAAATATGTCCCAAGATGCACTTCTCACCATGTCAGGATTGACTTCAGTATTATCTTTCTACTATTTTTGTGCTTATTGCAAATTTTGTCCAAACCATTTCCCTTTGTCAGCCAGAGTCCTAATATCATCATTTCACTTATAAAATATTGGATCATCCTTCATCATTAACGTCATCCATCTCCTTCTTTATCACATTGGTGCCATTCCTATGTACACTGCTCTTTGGTATTTTTAATATTCCCTGCCACCATGTCCTTATTTTAGCTAGGTCTATGTAATCCTAAAGATACGGTACTTTTTTTTTCCTCAGGAGGTTTACCTCTTGCCCATCAATCTTAATACGTATCCTTCCAGCGGTGGGTAGTATAATAGACATTTCATTTTACAGTTTCCTTTTCTCCCTTATCTCAGCTTTACCTTTTTTTTCCCCACATGCTCGCCTTCCACATTTGCCTGCAGATATGTTCCTGGGTATTCATTCAAATTCTATTTCTCCACATTTCTCCTCTTCACCTCATTAATATAAATAAAGCTGACAAATGATTTCCTGGATTAGTAGCATTTGAAGCTAACTGAGGCACAGTCCCTCCCTTCCATTATCTGCAGAGATTTTCTTCAATGTAACATTTACCTACAGAATACCAAACCATCTGACTGCCAATAGAGTCACTTATGGCTTTATTTTCTAGCAATTAGAGGCAAAGACCTGAGACATAAAATGGTATTGATTTTATTTTATTCCTCTCTTTTTGTTTCTTTCCGTTCCTCTATAAGGTCCTTCTACCTGTTTAAGCTTCTGCCATTGCTGCTCTTTCTTCTGTAACCTTTTATTTACATTCTAAGCATTTTTGACCTTGGCTTCTTCTAAAAATAGTTGCAGTTCCCTCAAGGCATATGAGGCTAAAATGGGGTATGATGGCACAGGATTTTTATTTCAGAACTTTTTTAATAGAGAAAGGAATTTGATGTTCTTTCAGTTGGCACTTGGTGGAGGAGAGGAGAACTAATTAATTCCCTTTTGGTTTTCCTCTTTAATCACCAATGTTTGTAATTGAGGATCTCCCCTTCTTTCACGGTTAGGTTCCTGGTTCCATCTGAGTGGCCAAAATTTCTTTGATGGCTTAGAAGTAAATTCTCTGTCTCCGTTGTACAGTGGAAAGAGCCCTAGTTCCAGGGTTAGGGAGTCTGGTTCAAATCTAGTCTCTGAGCCTTGTTATCTGTGTGACCTAAGACAAGTCACGACCTCCCCAGGAATGATATCCCTCCTCTTCAAAGTAAGAGTGTTAGATTAGATGACCTCTGACATCCTTTATAACTCTTGATCTATGATCCCAATAGTCCCCAAATCCTATAGTACAGATTGGACCATAAGTTAGCCATAATTAGGATGAGGCAATTCTAGGGCACTGAAATTGTTATGATGCTAACAGATACTGCAGTCTTTGAGCCACACAGAGACAACAGAGCTTAGCACCTAGTTAGCAAGAATAATTCATTAAAATAGGAGGTTATCAGATAGATGTCCTCCCCAAACATATGCATGGTCCATAAGTGAGATCATCCCTGGCCCTATTTTGTTCTCTACCCACCCAAATAATTTTTCTTAGAGAACAGAGTGGAAAGTTTCATTTGTGTCACTTGCTCTGGACACACACACACACACAAAAATCTGCCACAAAGCTCTTCTCCTTGAACGCTACATGGTAGATTTTGCTTATTGTTCTCCTACTGTCTTTTTCTATTTCCTTGTTTTACTTTAGGTCTTTGAGGTTTTAAGTTCATTGCAGGCAGGGACCACATCCCACCCAAACTTTTTATGCCCCCAGGCATCTATTGTAGAGCTATGTACAGGGAGGAGATGTTTAATAACTGCTTATTGATTTCAAGTGAAATACACAACAAGCTGTTGACTCATTTTCTTCATTATGTAGCATAGAATTGAGATGTTCCACCTTATTGGCCAGTTGGACTGCTCTCTCCATTATGATTTAATGAGTTTAGAAGAAACAGTAAAATATTGTGAGCAATTTATACACACAGTAAGATTCATTTGATCAGGGGCAGCTAGGTGGCACAGTGAATAGAGCACCAGCCCAGAGTCAGGAGGACCTGAGTTCAAATCTAGCCTCAGACACTTGACCCTTACAAATTATATGACCCTGGGCAGGTCACTTAACCCTAGTAAGACAACTAGACTGAAAAAAAAATCATGCAATCACTCAACAATCTTTTTATTAAGAATCTACTTCGTATTAGGCACTATGCTAGGCAGTAGAGGTACCAGTGCAAAAGTAAGACAGACAATCCCTTTTCCCAAGGACCTCATTCTAATAATAACTACAATACATATAGGGAAATGGTGCTGTATGGGGAGAGTGAAAACTTCTCAGGCAGTTTGGTATTGTTAACTTCCCTCTTCCCCTTCCATTGCTGCTGTCAATCAGCAGCAAGCCTCTTTGGGAATCTTTCAACCCCCCACTCTCCTCTTTGGGCCCCTCCTCCCAGGCAGTGGGAGTCAGGGACAGCCCAGGCTCACTCTTCCTCCCTTGCTTGGAACCCTTCCTCCCTTTCCTTAGCTGTCAATCAGCATCCTTGCTCTTTGTAAACCTATTTCTCAGCCACTGAGAGATAGTGGCAGGCTTCCCTGTGACTTCCCGTTTGGGGAAGATTTTGGTGCTGAGACTTAAGTTTGCCTCTCAACCAACGAGAGAGGAGATAGTCAGGAAGGGCATTTGACTGCATTAGGGTATAAATTCTTGCACTGCCTTTTGTAACACACTTCTCCTCCATGATGAGTCATAGGGAATCCCACCCTCTTCTCCCAGGAAAGAGAATAAACTCCTGTTCTTATCCTAAAAGATCTCTGTGTTTGTTTGTTTGTTTTATTAAATTAAGATGAGGTTTATTTTTCATACCAAACAGTACCCTAGAGAGTCTTGGACTAGGCAGTCACAGGGATGGTGAGAGGAGCCATACGGGAGTAGATTGTCATATCCTTGCCAATAGCAGTGATCATATGGATTTGATTATTGTCACCAGAATGCTATCCCTTTTCTTCTCTCTCTTTCTTAGTATTGTTCAGCAAGGTGTCTTTGAAGTTAACTTTATACTTGCCTGCAATCTTCTCATGACACCTAAAATCATCAAAAGGTAAATGGGAAAGTGCACATAATACCATTCAAACCAATAGACAAAAGACAAAATGCTAATAGCAAAAGCCAAGAAACCCTAACAATAGGTATAAAGAAAATTCTAAGGTGAAATCTTGATGTTCAGTATTGATTATGGAAGCAAAAGGGGAAAAACATGTGTCTTCCCTTAGATTCAAGATATTTCTGGTTCATAAGGTCAAAAGAGCCAAAAGCGTTCTCAAAATATAATAGCAGGACACAAGGGTTAGCCCAACCCCTTGCGTGCCTGTGTCCATCCAAGAAAAGCAAACTAGAAGGCCACAGACCATCATCCCCCACCTCCACCCCAATCCAGGAAAGGTAATCTGTTTAATGTTTAAACGTTATTCTTGTATTGAACTAGCCTGATTGCCAATAGAGTGAATGAAAACTCTATTTACTTACTGTCTGGTTAGCCCTAGACCATGCTTCACATCCTATTTCTAGTCATCTACCAGGCATGAGTCTACCCAAAATGGACATCTTGCCAGCTATCCTACTGCTCTTTATCCTCTGATTTCCCCATTCCCTTCCCTTCCCTGTCTTTGCCTAGAAATAATCGTGTCAATATGATCATTGCTATTGGAAAGGGCATAGTGTTCTGCTTCTCAATGGCGCTGTTCACCATCCCTCTTGACTGTCTAGTCCAAAGCTCCCTTCTCTGGCCACCATTCCCCTAATAAACCTCTATTTCATAGTTGAAACCACAATCTTGCTCCAAACTATCTTTCCAAGCTTCTTGCACCCTATATCAGCAAGCACCCAAGCATACCTAGGGCGGCTGCTAGCACAGGTTCTTAGATCTGCTTTTCTAAAGGAAAGCCAAGGCAAAAAGGGTTAACAATCTTACTTTAATCAATCAAACATATATCATTTACCTAGTTCAGGGGGAAAAAGTCAGCACCCTGAACTTCAGAGAATACAGACAGAATACAAGCAAGTTACAAGCAGACAAACAGATCAGCAGACAGGCTTCCAGCTGTCTGCCCATTACATCCATACCTAGTCAGTTGCCAGAGAGGGAAGCTCCAACATCTTGGTTTTTCAAAGCCCAAGGGCTCGACAGCTTCCCAGAGTCTCATCTGGCCAAATCACACAACTCTTTCCAAAGTGAGAAACCTGACAACATCTGGGTATACATAGCCTTCTCCTGGATCAGAGAATGTCACAACCCTCTTGACCCACTGCCCAGTCACAAGGTAATAAGGCATGAGCATTCCTGAAAAACAAGCCTCCCACCACAGGCTCCATGTGATCACATTCAGATCACATTAGAGGGCAGAGTATACTTTGAAATCAGGGAAGGTTCTCAGAGCCACTTAAACCACTTAAGCAAAGGGCTTAGGGGCAGAGAAGATCTTCAGATTCCCATAACACACCAATGTTCATTCCAACCAAACTGACCTTCTTATTCTTCCCCTTGTTGTTTAGTCATGCCCAACTCTTCATGACCCTGTGGACCCTAGCATGCCAATGCTGTCCGTGGGGATTTCTTGGCAAAGATATAGGAGTGGTTTGCCATTTCCTTCTCCAGTTCATTTTACAGATGAGGAAACTGAGGCAAACAGGGTTAAGTGACTTGCCCAGGGACACATAGCTAGTAAGTGTCTGAGGTCAGGTTTGAACTCAGGTCTTCTGACTCCAGGCCCAGTGCTCTCTACCTCTGAGCCACCTAGTTACCTCTTCCCTGTAAAAACATTCAAATAGCCACTTCCATGCCTTTAGATAAGTTGTCCCTTGTTAATAGAATGTTTTCCCTCACAGCCTCTTGGGATCCCTAATTTTATTATCAGTCCCAGATTAAGTGTCACCTCCTACAGAAGGCTTTTTCTTTTTCCTTCCCCTTCCCCACCCCTCAACTACTAGTACTTTTACTTTAGTAATTGCTTTCTGAATACATTGCATTTATTCATCTGTGTACATGTTCTATCTCTTCAGAAGAAATTATAAACTCCTTGAGGGCAGCGACTGTTTCATTTTCAGTTTTTGAATTCCCAGCAACTATCACTGTGCTTTGCATACTGTAGGCACTTAATAAATGCTTTTAAAATACCCGAAGGGAGAAAAGCCAAGCAGAACAAAGATGGAAAGGCAAGAATTCCCTTTGCCTCAGATCATTTTTTTCCAACCCTAATAATTAACCACATCTCTGAGCTGCTAAGAGACTGTGATCAGAGGATCCTGGCTTACATGTGCTGAAATCCCTTGTGGTCAATTCAGTGAATTTGATTGCAAAGGTAAATTATTTCTCCCTCTTTCAATAAACTAATTGGGAAATAGCACATAGAGTAGGCGAAATTGAGCAAACAGAGTCCTTGAAGGAACTAGTTCAACACAAAATGGTACTTCACATGTATTTCAAACGAAATCTCAAAATTTCTAAGACGAAAACCCTGCTGCTAAAAGACATGATGTTAAGCAAAAGAAATGAAATGTTAACAAAATCTCCATCACCACCCTCCAGCCAAAGGAAGAAAGAAAGGAAATCTACCTGAATAGAAATAAAGTTTTATGAAGAAATAAAAGACAAGTTTTAGTTAGAATTATTTCCAAGGGTAACTTTCAGATCTTCCTATTAGCTAACCTTAGCCGCTCCATTTCTGCCATGCCTTTCCTGCCTCCTACCATACCCTCTCCATCAAATCCCTAGCTTCCCACTCCCCTCCCCTCCACCCCTGCTGATTAGAGAGCACCACATATCGAGGACCCCAGCCACTTAATCACACCATCTTCCTGCCATGCCCCTAACTACAATCCATCTCTACCTCTGAGAATAGTAATCAAATCACCATTATCATTCTTCTTGAAAGGCCATGTGATTCAATTGCCTTATGGTTCCACTTACCATCCCTGTTATTTCACACTTCCCTGGCCACCACCCCATTATGTGTGTTATCTTATCCTATTAGAATGTTAGCTCCTTCCTAACAGAGCCTGTCTCTTTTATATTTGTATCCCGTTGCCTAGCACAAAATAAGCACTTAATTCTCTCCCCTTTCATGTCTTCCTAGTTTCCTTGGAGTGTCCACTAAATAATCAAATCAATATGATCATTTTTATAGGAAAGGGTATAGTAATCTACTTCCCAATGGCTCTTCTTGCCATCTTTGTAACTCTCTAGTCCAAATCTCCATTCTCTGGTCTCTCCCTTCTCCTGGTTTCCGTGAAGCATCCACCAAGATCCCGCCTTCTACATGAAGCTTTTCTCATCCTCTTCACTGATAGTACCTTCTCTCTGCTGCTTGTCTTCAATTTATGTTGCATCAGTTTTGTTTGGATATAGTTCCTTGCACATCATCTCCCCCATTAGGCTGTAAGCTCCTTGAGAGTAGGGACATTGACATTTACCTTTTTTTATATGCCTAGTACTTAGTACAGTGCCTGGCACATAGTAGGTATTTAATAAATACTAGTTGAATAACTTACATATGTACATGTTATTCCCATTCCCATCCCCAGGAAATGTAAATTTCTCAAGGGTCAAGATTGTTTCCTTTCTGTCTTTGCATTCCTGCTGCTCAGCACAGTGCCCAGTGCACAGTAGGCACTTAGATGCCTGCTAAGTTACACTGAAATATTCAACTGAATGTGAAAAGGTTTTTATCTTTTATATTTCTAATTTTTGTGATTTTCACAGAAGCTGACTTCTGAACAATACAGGACAGAAAAAACATAAGCTTATAAAACCTATTTCCTGCTATCTATCCACTGCAGGGAAAAGACAGAATTTGGAACATAACAATTCAAAAGTCCTACTGCTATCTCTAATAAGCGACAAGCAATTCCACTGCAAGAAACATATGGGGGAAGGGGGGGCAGAATAAGCACACTGAAACACAGCAAAATATATAAAGAAAAGCAAACTGAAATAACAACACAGGACAAGAAAAACTATCACAGGAAAATGTTTTAAAATGTCAATATGTATAACTATACATTAAAGTCTGGTGCCTTATATTCAGGGAAGTTAAGTGATGTAGTGGATAGAGTGCCAGTCCTGAAGTCAGGAAGATCCCCCCTTCCTGAGTTCAAATCCAGCCTGAGATACCACCTGTGTGACCCTAGGCAAGTCACTTAAACCTGTTTGCCTCAGTTTCTTTATCCGTAAAGTGAGCTGGAGAAGGAAATGACAAACCACTCCAATATCTTTGCCAAGAAAACCCCAAATGGGCTCACAAAGAGTTGGAAATGACTGAAACAAACGAACAACAACCTGTATGTTCAGTTTGTTGTCATTTCCAAAGTCTAAATTTCATAGAATCATAAACAGTTATAACTGGAAGGGGAACCCTAGCAATCACTTAATCCAATCTCCTTATTTTACAGATAAAGAAACTCAAGGGCAAAGGGGGTAAACTGGAAGCTAGGATTTCTCACTCCAAATCATTTTTCCTTCCAATAGACTCTGCTAGCTCACTTTTTCATTAGAACAACAACCGTAGCTGCAAGCCTAGATGAATCACTTGTGAATTTCCACTTTCATTCTCATATACCAGTTACTGAAGCTCTGCTACAAGTAAAAGTAAGATGATGTCACCACTAGCCTTCAAATTCTTTAAACCTACCTATCCCCAATAGCATTCCTGTACATGTAAACAGAGTTGAAATAAACAGCAGTCTGTGTGGTTCAAATTAATCAATCAATAAACATTTATCAGGCACCCACTATATACCAGGGACTGTGCTAAGAACTGGGAGTAATGAAAGGACTAAAAAAAAATAGTCAATTATTATTATCCAATAGAACTAAAATGTCCATGATTAAGATTGGGGAAAGGAAGCTGTTTTTAAAAGTCACACACACGTTACTTAAAACAGACTATGATCAAACACTAGGTGGCAAGCTAAAACGACTCCAAAAGATGTAGGTGTAGATTTTACTTGACCAAAGACAAGCTACTGAAGCTCTCAGTTCCTTCATGTATAAAACTGAAAGAATATTACCTAGAGTATCTACTTCACAGGGCTCTTGTGAGGCTCAAGCGGGATCAAATATAGAAAACTAGAGCTACTACCTGAGTCTTGGGCACAGCAGACTATGGGGTTACTTCTAGAATTCCAGATTCTGTAGCTGCCTCCATATTTAGTGGCCAGAATGAACAAGTGGAGGCACCAAGGAGGTGTCCAAAGTACTGATGGTTTCTGATTTTCCCTTTTGGGAGAAGACATTGCAGACAATAAAGTACGAGCTTCCCTTCACTGTGTCCAAATAAGGCAGAAGATGATTCCAATGTTTATTCTGTTTTGTAAATTTGCTGTTCTAATTTCTGTTTAAGCAGTTTGAATTTCTTTTGCGTACTAGATAAATATGGACAGTCTAACAGCTGTTGAACTGTGTGTTGCCTTGCCTTATTTGCAAATGGGGAACTTGAGCAGGAAGGAGCAGAGATCCAGAAATAACCCAATTTTTGACCCTTGACTGGCCACGATGCCAGACTTTTTCCTCACAGAGGGATAATTGAGAATCTCATGACTTCAGTTCTAAAATGTTTTTAAATAAACTTCCCAAAAGGTAAAATTATTTGCATCTGAACCTTTTTCTTTACTTTGTCCTACTCTAAAAATGAACAAGTGTGCCATTTCTGTTATTTTAAGATTCAGCTATTGGGACATGTGTTCTCACACAGAAAAAGTGCTAGGCTGGATTGAAGTCAAAGGTAGTAACTAAAGAACAGGAGTTTCCCAAGGGGAGAAAAGATACAGCTAGTCCTGGCTGGTAACATCCACATTCTTTTTTTTTTTTTTTTTGCTTTTTGGAGGGCAGTTGGGGTTAAGTGACTTGCCCAAGGTCACCCAGCTAGTTTTTGTTTTAAGTGTCCAAGGCCAGATTTGAACTCAGGTTCTCCTGACTCCAGGGCTGGTGCTCTATTCACTGTGCCACCTAGCAACCCCCAACATCCACATTCTAAAGGAGGTAACCTGAAGAAGAAGGAATTTTTGGCTTTTTTGCTTCATCTTGTACCTCAAGCTTTACCCAGGTAGGTATGAAAGCTATACCAGGAATGTAGGGAATGTGTTTATCATTAAGAAAATTATAAACAGAAGGAAAAGGAAAGAAACTAAACCTGTGATTTCTCTGAAACTCTAAGAAGAGGAAACTTCTACCAATATACCTACTCTGTAACTTATAGTTTTAGAAAAGAGCTCAGAGCATGAAAGGGCTAAGTGACTTTTCCAAGGTCACTCAACCAATATGTATCAGAGGTAGGAACTGAACCCAGATACTCCTCGCTCTGAGACCAGCCCTCTGTTCATTATACCATGACTGCTTCTTATAAACATACTTAAGTTCATTAATAACAGATACAATACAAATCATAGAGTTACGTAAAAGGAGACAAAAAAGCCATTAACATAAAGTTTTCAAAAATTAAATAACAGAAATAAGTGGACCTTTCCTATCTTTAAGATAATAAACCAAGAGGAAGCATCATCTGTAATGGACAAATTCTAGAGACCTTTCTAATCATGTCAGGGCTAAAGCAAGAATTTCCATTGTAACTATTTGAAATATTTGAAAGAATTTTAAATAACCAGGTATAGAAATAAGACAAGAAAAATTATCAAACCACCCTTCCATTTAACTGCAACTTTCTTTTTTCTTCTGGTTTGATTGTCAATGAGAATGTTAACATTGATATGATTTAGTTGCTCCAGCAACATGTCCAGTTGTTGGTCATTAGACAAGAACCTCACTTTTAGAGTAGCAACAACTAAGTTAAAGCTTAAAAACAACTTTTAAAATGTTTTCTTCTTTCCACTCTCCATACCTCTTTTTATGACTTTGACATTATCTCTCCAAAATCAGAATTGGAACTCAAAACACTGAGGACCATTTGGGAGTCAAGAAGACTGAGGCTCAGGTCCCACTTCTGACACATACTGGCTGTGTAACCCTGAACAAATCATTTAACTTCTTTAAGACTAAAAATTGTAGAGACAGTACCCACCTCATTGGCAGGGGTAGATCTCATCACCAATGAAGTCAGTGGTCTGATGTTTATCTTTATCTCTTTCTTTGTTTCATATGTTGCCACGGCCAAAGAAGTCATCACCAAGTGAGACATAGGTTCATGATGAGACTCTACTCTACCAATGGTAGTCCCCTGATTTTAGAGATCCCAGTTTCATTTAAACACTGTTATTCACAAGTAGCATGTTTCAGAACTGTGATTAAAACCCAGGTGTTCTGACTCCAAAACCAAGTCTTTCTACTGCATAGAACCTTTAGAAAATAATAAATTATTTAAATAAAATAAATGAATTTAACTATAAATAAATAAAGAATAATAAATAATAAAATAACCAGAAAAGACATGATTATATAGTAAATTCTGTGCCTGTAAACAGCAAGTACTATAGGCGTTCAGAAAGTAAAAAATTAGTGTGAGCTAGAGTGGAGTGATGGCTTTCTATATTATATTGTGTGTGTATATACATACACATATATGCACACATGTATACATATATGTGTTTGTATGTACATATATATATATACTTTTTTATTTAAATCCACTAAATAAGCATATATTTCATCCAGTGACTCATATAGAAAAATAATTAAGGAAGAACATGTGTATAAATGTCTAATATCTCTTTAATTGTAAAAGTATTGTGGGCAAAGGTGGGAAGTATTTGACTTAAGCTAGAGACAACAGGTACTATAGATGAGTTTGGAGACAATGAGTTTCATCATGTATATGTAACATAAAATCATCCCAGCCTTGAGGTGTCAAGTAACAATGAATTCAGTAAATCTTCATTAAGTGCTTAATATGTACAAAGCTCATCACCAAAAGGCTATTTGCATGGCAGTGAATTCTTTGGCCAGTATAACCTATAAACCATAAAGAAATAATAAAGAAATATTCAGTGATACCAAGCATGTGTAGCTCCCTTCCTCTTCTGCAGTGACAATGTAGAAAGGGGGACAGAAAGGTCCTAACAATCACATGGATTTTGTCCTGTCTGTAAACCTAAATTTAACTGCTAATTTAAATGTGAAATCCTTTTCCAGTGCCCAAGCAACATATTATTGTAAAAAAGGATACAGAATTTGAGGTGGGAAGACCTAGATTTAAATCCCTGCTATGCCATTTATTACCTTATGACCTTGGGCAAGTCATTTAACTGTTATGGATGTTGATTTGTCATCTATAACATGAGGATGATTGGATTAGATGACCTCTTAGGTTCCTTATAGCTTTAAATCTATAATTGTAAATGAGCATACTACAAGAAAAATTGAATCAAAGCAAACTTTGTATCAGTGATCTAAATCAGGGGTTCTTAATCTTAAGTCCACGAATTTTTAAAAAAACATTTTTATAATTGTATTACAATGTAGTTGGTTTCCTATAAATACTATGCATTTTATTTTATTTGTTTAAAAACACTATCTTAAACAGGGGCTCCATAGCCTTTACCAGACTGCCAAAGTGGGACCATGACCAAAAAAAAGCAAATAACTCTTGACATAAATGAAAGCAGAATTTCTTCAATTTCAAGAAAGTTGTGGACAGATAAAAGAATGACTCAGATTCTCCTTGAAGAGGCACATAAAATAGATGGCAAAATTGGTTTTGTTGTGTGCCCAGAAGTAACAAGAAGCATCATTTAATAAGATACTGGGCATCTCATATTGCAATTCTTGTGCTCATGAAAAGTACTCACAACAAAAGAACCATGAAGATCATTGTAATTAACATGCCAACACCTGTAGTTAAAGATGAAAAGATGGAAAAATTCTGCAAAGACTTCAAATTAAACCGACATAAATATGAAGCCGTTTACAAAAATCTTTTGGAGGAAAATGGTTGGTTGGTTGTTGTCCTTTGTTCTCAGAGAGGACCAAAATGACATCACTATGTTAAAGTTACAGTATGTAACTGTGACTGATCAGACCAATACAAGTTCAGAATGCTCTAAAACAGGTCGAGCACAAATAGTCCGTGTGAACATTTGGGGTGAATTCTCTAAATTTGTGCATCTCACATTTCCTTTGAGCTACTTCAATTCTACTTTGCTCATAGAACACAGCACCTCCTCTGCTGAGGGCATGCCATGATGGCCAGTCCTGTACCAGTGTCTTCCATGTCAGGCGATCAATTCCAAAGTTCTGAAGAGAGACCTTGAGAATGTCCTTATATTGCTTTTTCTGACCGCCATGTGAGTACTTGCCTTGTGTGAGTTCTCCATGAAATAGTCTTTTAGGTAGGCATATGTTTAGCATTCAAACAAGATGCCCAGCCCATCAGAGATATGCTCTCCAGTAGAGTTTGAGTGTCCTGTTTAGTTCAGTTCAGTTCAGTTCAGTTTAGTTCAGTTCAGGTCAGGTCAGGTCAGGTTAGGTTAGTTCTGTTCAGTTCAGGTTAGGTTAGGTTAGGTTAGGTTAAGCTAGGTTAGGTTAGGTAAGGTTAGGTTAGCTTAGCTTAGCTTAGCTTAGTTCAGTTTAGTTCAGGTTAGGTTAGGTTAGGTTAGTTCAGTTCAGTTCAGGTCAGGTCCGGTCAGGCTAGGCTAGTCTAGGCTAGGTTAGGTTAGGTTAGGTTAGGTTAGGTTAGGTTAGGTTAGTTCAGTTCAGTTCAGTTCAGGTTAGGTTAGGTTAGTTCAATTAAGTTCAATTTAGGTTAGGTTAATTAGGTTAGGTTAGGTTAGGTTAGGTTAGTTCAGTTCAGTTTAGGTTAGGTCAGTTAGGTTAGTTCAGTTCAGTTCAGTTCAGGTAAGGTAAGGTTAGGTTAGGTTAGGTTAGGTTAGGTTAGGTTAGGTTAGGTTAGGTTAGGTTAGGTTAGGTTGCATTACGTTACATTACGTTAGGTTACGTTAGGTTAGTTCAGTTAAGTTTGGTTCAGGTTAGGTTAGGTTAGGTTAGGTTAGGTTAGGTTAGGTTAGGTTAATTCAAGAAAGGATGTCAGAGTCCTGTACCTTATCTTGCCAGATGATCTTCAGAATCTTCCTAAGACAATTCAGATGGATGCAATACAGGTTCCTGACATGGAACTGGTAGACTGTCCAGGTCTCACAGGCATAGAGCAATGAGGTCAGCACAACATCTGTGTAGACCTTTAGTTTGGTGATCGGTCTAATATCTCTTCTCTCTTATGCTTTTCTTCAGAGCATCCCAAACACAGAGTTAGCTCTGGACAATGCCTGCATCAACCTCATTATCAATATTTACATCCCTGGAGAGGATACTGCCAAGGAAAATGGTAGAGTGTGGTGGATATAACCTCATAAAACAATGAGAAGCACGAGGGGGGGAAACTTTGCAGAAAGCTTGATAAGGGATTTGACTAAGCCAAATCATCTCAAAGATATTCAAGGATTACATTAGAGAACAATAATCAAATAATCAGTGGAATGGATCTGTTATGATTTCTATCACAAAATCTTGCCCCCATCACTGACAGTGCAGTTACCACATATAGATGCTAACATGTCTCTGATGTGCACCATGAGTAAATAAGAATGACACTAAAGAAAACAAAGATGGGAGAAAACATTAGGACTACATAAAGTATACACAGAATAGACTGTGCTGGAGACAACAGAGTTTTAAGGATATTAAGCTATTAGTTTTTAAGATATCTGAAAATAGGGAAGATATAATGCTGGAGGAAAATAGCAAATCCTATTATTACTGAAAAAGGCAATCCAGTAACTACTGCTCCATGATCAATATGCCCACTTTGCCATCTCTATAAAATATTTATGAGCAAAATTTACAAATGCATCAAGGGCATACTTGACGAAAGTATAAGAAAGGAACAGGTGGGTTTTTGTAAACATCAGAATACACCTCTATAGCAATACATTTGACCATAAAGTTCAAAAAAAAAAAGATTCCCACCATACTTACTGACAGTTAATTCTAAGAAAGTAATCAATTCAGTTGAGCAAAACACTGTCTTAAACATTCTTCTCCAATTAAGTTTCTCCCATGAATATGATAAAATCATAGAAAATTCCTTGAAAGACATAACAAGAAATAACTTTGATGATTATTACTATAAAGTATGACTTATAATAGGACAGCTAGATGGTGCAGTGGATAGAGTGCTGGGCTGTGAGTAAGGAAGACTCATCTTTCTGAGTTCAAATCTGGCTGTAGACATATAATAACTGTGTGACCCTAGACAAGTCACTTAACCCTGTTTGCTTCAGTTTCATCATCTGCAAAATGAGCTGGAAAAGAAAATGGCAAATTGCACTAGTATCTTTCCAAGAAAACTCCAAATGGAGTCATAAAGAGTCAGACACAACTGAAACGACTGAATAACTGTGGCTTATAGTTGCCAAAGATGTTCAAATGGAATGAATGAATGACGAAACATTTATTAAGTGTCTATTTTACTCTGGGCATTGTGCTAATATTTGGGGGTTAGAAGGGTGAGAAATAAGGGACAGGAAGAGAGTAGAGAAAAAAACTACTTGTAGAGAGTACAATCTTTTAGACATTCCTATTCAAACAAAACATTGTGATAAAGCCCTGAAACACTGAAGAGTATCCTAAAGGAGACTCATAATCAATAAAAATACCATCCACACAGGAAAAATCAAATAGATGGAGAATGATTATAATCTATTCAATGATAATGAATTAGCATCACTTAATAAAGCAATTTGATTGAGGTTCTTGTGAATAGTAGTTTCAAAATCAATAGATTTTATCAGTTGTTTCCTATATATTTCAATGCTTAACATTTGTTAGAAAAGATTTCTCTATGTCAATAAGCATTTATTAAGCACCTCTGTGTACCAGACACTGTGTTAAGCAGTAGAGATACAAAGAAAGGTAAAAGTTCTTTCTCTCAAAGAGCTTGCAGTCTAATGGGTGGCAAACTATCTTGCACACTAGTAACAGAAAAAGAAGAAACCCATACATGAGATGTGCAACTAAGTAAGATTTATTAAAAGGTGTTCTATACAGCTGACTGAGCTTTCAAGGAAGAGCTAGAGAAGGGAGAGGCACACTACTGTCTTTTAAATCTGTGTCTGGATTGGAGTTATGGTATGTTAGCTCTAAAAATGGTTTCCCAGCTTTCCCTTTGTGCATACATAATTATAGCAACTGGGATTGACTAAGGAGGTTTATTATCCTTATGTGTGTACAGGAAAGGCACCATCTTGCATGTGTGTTAGGAATGCTTCTGTAATGGTAATCAATTTGTTTGATCATATACTTAGGGCTAAGTATAGAACTCTGTCCATTGGTGAAAAGGTGTGAATTCCCAGCACTCTGTCCATTGGTGAAAAGGTGTGAATTCCCCTGTTGACATGGAAGAATACTATTGGCTGAGACACT
>CM053593.1:235624079-235654458 GCA_028646575.1 Pseudocheirus occidentalis | reverse complement strand
CCCCCCCCCCCAGCTTTGGCTCACTGAAAGCGCACCTCAGGACCACCACTCAAGACCACCACGATCCAGATCCAGGCCGCTCAACGCAAGAGCCCTTGGCCTCAATGGGTCGCATCAGCCCCCCTGCTATCTGCAGGCCGAGGGCTCTGAAGCTGCCCAGTGGAAGCCCCTGCAGCTCTCAGCCGTTCCTGCTGCTACAGCAGCCTTCCGCTGCCTCCTTGCCCTGGGAGCAGTTTGGCCGGACCTGCTCTTCTCCTCCCCAGTTACCAAAATCCACTGACCTTTCTCTTAGCCTTTTTGTCTTCTGGCCTGATAAATGTGGTAACTCTGCCTCCAGTGCAGCTGATCTGCTCTCCTATAGACTCGGCTCCCCGCCCGATGCCCCAGGGCTTGAGCCGGCAGGGGTTTCGGCCAAGGGTCCCAGACTGCTGAGAAGAGCCCCGCCTCCTGTGCTGCCTGTAGCAACAGATGTGCTTTCTGTCCTGTGGAGAGTTTTGGAGCTTGAAAATCTGTTTAGATTCCCATTTTATGAGTTTTTTAGCATGTTTGTGTGGGAGCTGTGGTGCTTTGCTGCTTCTACGCTGCCATCTTGGCTCTGCCCCCCCCTCAGTTTCTTTATCTGTAAAAAGTATAGGACCTATCTCCCAGGGTTGATGTAAGGATAGAATGAGGTAATAATTGTGAAGTGTTTAGCATAGTGCCTGATATATAGTAACCTCTATGTAACTGTTAGCTATTATTATTAATAAAGTTACATCAAATAAATAAATTATAATAATTATGAAATAATTACAAGTTATAATTATTATGGGCAACTAGGCGGTGCAATGAATGGAACACTAGACCTGGAGCCAAGAAAACCTGAGTTCTAATCCAGGCTTAGACACTTTTTAGCTGTGTGACCCTGAGTAAGTAATTTAACTCTGCCTCAGTTCCTTATCTGAAAATGATCTGGAGAAGGAAAGTGCAAAGAACTTCAATATCTTTATCAATAAAATCCAAAATGGGGTCACGAGGAGCTGGATACAACTGAACAACAGCAATAATTCTTATAATGTTATTATAATAATTATTATTAATAATAAGTAATATATTTTTATCACTTTAAAGTTCACAAAGTACTTTACACATTTTTTTATCTGAGACAAGTTCTATTATCATCTCCATTTTACAGATGAGAAAAATGAAGTTGATTTGCCTGGGTTAAGTGATTTGCCCTGGGTTACACAGTTATTAAGGAGCTGGGGCTGGATTTAAATCCATAACTTACTGAATGCAGGAAGTTATCCTCTATGCCACTCAACTGCCACCACTTCCCAAGGCAGCCTATTCACTAAAGCATAGCTCTAAATATATATGTATGTATGTATGTATGTATGTATGTATGTATATATATATATAATATGATATTTTTCTACTTGCCCCACATGGTTACTGTGAGAATAAAATGAGAAAATGCTTTCAACTGTGTAAATACAAGATACTGTTATGGCTATTATTACTATTGTGGGATTAGGTTGGTGCAGAAGAGAAGGCAGGAGTAGGGGTCATTGGAAAGTTCATCCACAGAATTAAATTTCAAGAGAAATAATTCAGTTCAAGCGGAGTGTTGGCAGCATGCTTGATATAAGTAGCTAGTGATAACATGAAGTAAACTTGTATAGTAATATATGCTCTGAGGATCCTTATCCCAACTCCCACACTCAGAAATGAATGGGATCCCAGAACAAGGCTGCAAGCCCAGCCCCCTCCAGTTGAGTGTCTTGAATGCTATCAACTTGAATCCACTGTTAGCCAACATGTTCAATGCCATTTAACCAACTGACATAAATTAGCTTTGATAAATGGATATTTACTTTGAAGATACGGCAAGAGTGAAAGTTAGAAAGCATTCCTTCCTCCCAACACCTGGGGGCATGCCACCTTAGTCCCTGGGGAGAGTGGGCACAAACTTTAAAAAGTTTCTAGATAGCATCCACCCCTCCAGGTTTGCTCCCTAATCATTGTAGCTTCTCCCTCTTGACTCCCCTTCAATCTGTCCTGGGTCAAACAGGTAGCTTGAGAATTCATTTCTCACCATCTAACTTCTGGTAAATCCCAGCACTAACTCCAAGTCCTAGGTTTTGGAAGGCTCACTCTCCTGATTTTTGAAACTCACAAAATTCTTGGCATCTCTATCTACCTAAGAAGGAAAGCAGGGAAGGTCTTCAAATTTCCTTAGGCTTATTAAGGGACAGGAAAGACCTTCAAATTCCAATTACCATTACATTCCCTCATTTACAGATGAGAAAAAATTGAGGCTCAAATTATTACTCATTGTCATATATCTAGTAGTCAGAGATGGAATCAGGTAGTACCTACAAGAAGTCACTCTCCCTGTTATTACCTCAAAGCCTACACTGGGGTCATTTATATTTTAGTGAAATTGAAGTACCAGATAAGCTAGTGAGAGGAATGTGAACTTTGGTGGCAGGTTTGACTTTTGGTGAGAATAATTAAAGTGACATAAAAATGGAGTGTAGGGACCCATATGTACAAAAATATTTATAGCAACTCTGGTGGCCAAGGACTGGAAATCAAGGGGATGCCCATCAGTTGGGGAATGGATAAACCAATTGTGGTATATAAATGAAATGGAATACTATTGTGCTATAAGAAATGAGGAACAGACGGACTTCATAATAACCTGGAGAGACTTATATAAACTGATACTGAGTGAGAGGAGCAGAACCAGGAGAATATTGTATTGTAATTACAGTATTGTAATTACAGACACATCATATCTGTAATTACTAACTTTGATAGACTGGCGTCCTTTCAGCAATGCAAGGCTACAAGACAACTCCAAAAGATTTATGACGCAAAGGGCTATCCACATCCAGAGAAATTACAGAGTCTGAATGCAGATTGAAGCAAACTACTTGCTCTCTCTTTTTTGGTTGTATTTTGTTCCTTCTTTCTCATTGTTCATTCCATTGGTTATAATACTTCTTTACAACTTGACTATTGTTTAATGTAAAAGTAATTGTAGAACCTATGTAAGACTGCATGCTGCCATGGGGGACGGGAAGGAAAGTAAGGAGAAAATTTGTAACTCAAAAGCCTGTGGAACTAAATGTTGTAAACTAAAAATAAATTAATTATTTAAAAAAAAAAAAGAAATGATGAACATACAGACTTCAGAGAAACCTGGAAAGGCTTATATGAACTGATGCTGAGTGAGGTGAGCAGAACCAGGAGAACATTGTACACAGTAATGGCCACAGTGTATGAGGATTGGTTTTGATAGACTTGACTTAACCCTTCTTAGCAATGCTAACCTAAAACAGTTTCAAAGGACACATGATGGAAAATGCCAGCAACATCCAGAGAAAAAATCATGGAATTGGAAATGCAGAACAAACCAGGCTATTTTCCTTTTTGTTTTGTTTTGTTTTTTCTTTTTCATGGTTTTTCCCATTCATTGTAATTCTTCTATGCAACATGACTAATGTGAAAATGTATTTAACAGGAATGTATGTATAGAGCCCATATAAGATTGCAAGCTGTTTTGGGGAGAGGGGGATAGAAGTGAATGTTGAAAACTAAAAACAAGTAATTTAATTTTTAAAAACTGGGGTACAATGGTGGAACAGAACATTTTAGGAGGAGGGAAGATGTGATCCAGGATCCTGAATACCACAAAAACAGATTTTGAAGACACTGTCTCCTGAGACTGAGGAGTTTTATGTCATAGAATTCATTATTTGGTAAAAAAAAAAAAAAAAAAAAGTTAAGAAACCTGGAAAGCAGTCTGGTAGAATTTGGGTGTATACCAATGTCTTACACCATTTACCAAGATAATATCAAAATGGATACATGACCCTGATATAAAGAGAGATTACAAGAAAATGAAGAACATGGAGTGCATAACCTATAAAATTTATGGATAGGGCAAACAAGTTGTGTAAAATGGATCATTTTGACTATATTAAATTTAAAAGATTTTCTACAAATAGAACAAATGTGACAAAGATCAAAAGAAAAGCAGAAAATTGGGGAGAAATTTTATAGTCAAATTCTCAGATAAAGGCCTCATATATCAAATATATCAAGAACTTAGTCAAATCTATAAGAATAGAAGTCATTCCCCAATTGACAAAAGGTCTTTTCATACTCTTTCATTAGAGATTGCTGTGCTTTCATGGCAGGCTAGTTGGTATCTCTGCTCCCAGATAATATATCCCAAATTCAAGGGAGGTTTTGACAGGACTCCATTTATAGCCCTCCGATATGCATATCTTGTGTGTATATATTTGTTAATAAGAAACAATGTCTCAATATTTAAAGGGATCCGGGATGGGAGTTAGAAAGATCTGGAGTCAAGTTCCATCTCTGATGTGTAATGGTTATGTGGCCTTGGACAAGTCATTGAAGTTCTCAGTGCCACAGGGCAACCATCAAAGATGATTAATTGCACCAAAGTTTAAGATTTGCATTGTGGAGGGCATTTAGAAGACTTATAGGAATAGGAAGACTCAAAGTCAGGATGAACGCGGTTCAAATCCTGTTATCACATATTTTCTAGTACTGAGGTTCTGGGGAGCCTCACTTTCCTTAGCTTAAAATAAGTGAATTGGATAAGATAGTCTCCAAGGTCACTTCCTGCTCTATATGTATGACCCTACAGCAATGAAATCACAAGTCTGGAAAAAAAAAGGGTTTAACAATATGTGTGTATTCCTATTGTACTATAAAAAATAATGAGCAGGATGCTTGCAGAAAAACCTGGAAAAGCTTACCTGAGTTGATACAAAGGGAAGTAAGCAGAACCAGGAGAACACTGCACATAGTAACAGCCATATTGTATGATAACTGTAAAAAATTAGCCATTCTCAGCAATACAAAGATCCAAGATAATTCTGAAGGACTTATGATGAAAAATGCTATCCATCACCAGAGAAATAACTGTTTGAGTCTAAATGCAGATTGGAACATACTTTTTTTTGAAGGGGGAAGGATAGTTGAGGGGGTTCTGTGTTTTCTTTCATGACATGACCATTATAGAAATATGTTTTGCATGACTGCATGTGTATAATCCACATCAAATTGCTTGCCATCTCAGAGAGGGAAGAGGGAAGGGGAGAATTTGCAACTCAAAATTTTTTAAAATAAATGTTAAAATTGTTTTATATGTTAATGGAAAAACAACATATTAAACAAAACAAAAATAATGTTTGTGTATTCAAATAAAATTGCTTATGCAAAGACATAATTTGTTAGATCAACATGTTTATTTTCGAGCAAATATTTGCAATACTATTTCTTCCCTTTCTTTCTTCCATTGCAGTAACTGTGGAAAATATTCTATTCAGTTAGCATAGGTATTCATGGTGACATGTGGGTCTGATAGCTAAGAGAGATTGAAGAAAAGAGAGAAGAGGAAGGATCAATGGAAAAGTAGTTTCCTTCATCTTCCACAGAGGAAATGATACAGAAAGATTCAACTTGTGATTAACTTGCTTGAGAAACTGGTGAATTAGATAGCAGCGCTACAAAGCTAGGAACATCATGAGTACTGGCTTTTAAGGTAGAGGTGTTGGTCACAATGAGAGACAAAGACAGAAAGAAAAACAGAAAAGGAGAAACAAAGACAGAGAAACAGTGAAATAGAAGTGCCAGACAAGCTAGTGGGAGGAATATGGACTTTGGTAGCAGGTTTGATTTTTGGTGAGAGTTGTTATAGCAATATAAAACTGGGCCACAAGAATGGGGAGGGAAGAAGGAAGGGAGAGGGGAGAAGAAGAGATGAAATGAGAAAGGGAAAAGAAGAAAGAGAGGGAGAGACCAGAGAGACAGAGAGAGAGGAGAGACAGAGACAGAGAGAGAGGGAGAAGGAGAGAGACAGAGACAGAGAGAGAGACTGAGAGAGAGGAGAGACAGAGACAGAGAGACAGAGAGAGAGAGACAGAGAGACAGAGAGAGAGGGAGAAGGAGAGAGACAGAGACAGAGAGAGAGAGACAGAGAGAGAGGAGAGACAGAGAGAGAGGGAGGGAGAAGGAGAGACAGAGACAGAGAAAGAGAGACAGAGAGAGAGGAGAGACAGAGAGAGAGAGAGACAAAGAGAAACAGAAAGAGAGGGAAAGAGAGAGTACTTTCCACAATTCCCCTTTTTGGCCATTTAGGAACATGAGGACCTGGGCCAAAGGGCACTTAGATGGAACTATGACTCTAAGAATTTCATGGTAGTATAGTACATTGCTATAAAATCAGAAGATAGAGTTCAATGTTGCCTCTGATACATGACCTGTATGACCTTGAACAAATCACTGAATCTCCTTAGGCTTCAGTTTTCTCATCTGTGAAGTGGGTGGGTTGACCTCCAAGGTCCTTATCACTTTTATCTATATGATCCCATGTACATATTTGGGGCTAATGGTTGCTCATTCTAAGATTTCATTTTTTTTTCCTTTTTTAAGCTTTGTTTTATATCAGAGATAGGCAAGCTATGGCCAGTAATTAAAAATGTAAAATATATTCTTTGCTCATTGGCTACATATAGGAAACAGACCAGATTTAGCTCAGACTCTAGTTTTCCAACCCTTGTCTGTAACAATAGGAGCTGCTTACTTATAGCAAGGAGTCTGTCTCTGGATATCAGAAATAATACCATGCATACATTTTTCTCAGGAAGGATAGGGGCTACAAGCCAAGAAAGGGAGAAAATCTACTTAACTGTCCCTGGGCCTTTCATGTCATGAGAGACTCTGACACAAGGTTTGCTACTAAGAGGAAAATGTGAAATTGGACAAATTTCAGAACACAGAATTAACAAACTCTAAGAGTACAGGAAGATCATCCTATGACATTCACAATCTAGTCATGGACAATGGGATAGCTTCCAGGCATAATTGGTTCTGTTATGATCTAATACTGTTCTTGACCTTGTCTAGACTATATTCCCTAGGTTGTCATCAAGGCTGATATAAACCTTAAGTAAAGTGTGACTCCATCACCACTGGCTCTAACTAGCATCCAAAATTGGCCTGATCACATAGCCAACTGGCATGATCCTTGGCATGGTTTTCCCCTGCCAGGGCCCCAGACCAACTCTCTTACTTTCACAGCTTTAAAGCATATGCCCTTTGTTGCACCTTCCCCCTATTCCACTTTCAATTCTTAGACATTTGCAGAATTATAGAAAATAATATCCACTGAATCAAGTGAATATTTCACATTTCTCTGGGTCTACCTCTTGGTCCTACTCCTTTCCCCTTTCTTACAGAATCATGCATTTTGGTCTCTCCTTTGGATAAATGGCAAACTCAAATTACTTTACAATCTGTATAATTTCATAAACTTTATGGAGATAATAATGTATACACATATGCATGTATATATCACTAATAGTTAAAGGCTTACTTCATCTCTCAGCATTTTTTATGTTTTTAGCATTATCTTGAGACAAATTGCATCTCAGCCTACTCATTTGAGTTTGTCTGGTGAAAGGTAGAAAGGTGAGTGACTTGGTTATAGTTATTTCATCATTATTTAAAAGCTACTGTACTTATTAGTATTATCACTTATTTGTAAAATAACAAAAATAAGTTCTATTCTATTTGAGATACAGAAGATGGTCAATACTTTTGGCTAGATGTTAATCTCAAGTCAAATATGTAGATGAAGAACTGAGAAAGTATACATTTAGCAAAGAATGAGCACTACTTCCATAAAGTTTACACCCTCATTCCACAGATTTAACTATCTTCTACATAATTCAGTGGCCATACACTAATACACTATTGATGAAGCTGTGAATTGGTCCAGCTATTCCCGGAAAACAATAGAACATTTTGCTTTTAAGAAAATAAAAGAAGTAACTAAAATGCCCATACCCTTTGACTCAGAAACCTCACTTCAAGGTATGTATGTAGTGGGCTGAAGACAAAAGGAAACAACCTGTATACATTACAATAATCATAGCAGTGCTTTTTATAATTGTTAAGAACTGGAACTAAAGTAGATACCCATTGATTTGGAGAATGCCTGAATGGATTGTGATATGTGTATGCAATGCACCCTTAACAAAAACCGCATGAAGAATTCAAAGTATGGAAACACTTATTATGAACCGACAAATGAAGTTTAGAAGACCAGAGTAGTCCATATGACAGCTACAACAGTGTAAAGAGCAAGACTGATACCGACAAAAAGAAACTGGACGGTGATGACTTGTTCCCAGAGAAGAAACATGAAAATGTACCTTCCTTCTTTCATTTTTATACAGGATCAAGATGACAGATTTAGAGCTGGAAGGGACCTTAGAGACTATTTAGTCTGACCTCCTCGTTTTGAGGTAAAGAAACAGCGGCTCAGAATGATTGTCTTACCTGCAACCACACAGGTAATAAGCATTAGAGAAGGAATTTGAACCTGCACCCTTGGACTTCAGGGTTAATTCTCTTTCCATCACAACATGTGGGAGATATGTGTGGAACATTATATATGTTGTCATACTTAGTGGATATATGGGTTACTTTTGCTGATTTTCCCCCTTTTAATTCTTATTACCGAGTGTGGCTCAATAACAAGGAAAGAGGGTAAGGATCCATTCAGAAACAAAGGTAATTCGCAAACAAAAGATACAAAAAAATGATTGATACTCTGAGATCATGACCACAAAGTGGCTACTTTGTCTCCTACCTTTTTCTAGCTCATCTAAGAAGAAAATTTTATTTAGTATACTATATAATATACTAAATATTATGCTGTATATTCTATTGTGCTAGTATGCTAGTATGCCATTTAGTATACATTTAGTATATGATGATAATCCTCATAAGGATGGTGGTCGTGCTGATGACAATAATGTTTACTGAACAAAAGCACAGACTCTTCTCTCAGAGCCAGGATTAAGGTTAGGCAAGGTAGTCAAGGTAGGCAGTCAATAAGGACATAATATATGGGCCGTGGAGTATAGTAAGGGGTATATTACTTTTAATAAGTACCCATATGTTTCATAATATTCTATAATATGGAAGCTATTTGTGATATTTCATATCACATTTCTTACAGTGAAGGTTCAAAGGTCTCTGTGGACAGTGGGCAAATGTGGAGAGGTAGCACAAATTTCAAATGCAGGGGTATACAATTTTATAGCCTTGCCAGAGGTTCACAAACATCTTCTTTTGGTTTTGTCTTCTCTGAATAAGCCTGGAAAGTTTTCAGAATTCTAGGCCACTAAACTGAGCTTTTAGGTGTGCTCCCACTAGAGATGGGTTTTCAAATTACTTATTCCACTCCATAAAATGTAATTACACATTTGAACAAGTTGCTCACTTCTAATCTAAGGCAAGGACGCAATCTCCTAAGTGAATGGCTATGTGTTTAATAGTCAGAATCATTCCTTTGAGATTTGCTCCTACACCTCTACCTCTGCTACCTCACTAATAGTTAAAGGAAGGCTTACTTCATCTCTCAGCATTCTTTTTTTTGTGCTTTTTTTTGGGAGGGTAATTGGGGTTAAGTGACTTGCCCAAGGTTTTGTGTTGTGTCTGAGGCCAGATTTGAACTCAGGTCCTCCTGACTCCAGAGCCAGTGCTCTATTCACTGTGCCACCTAGCCACCCATCTCTCAGCATTCTTGAGACAAATTGAATCTCAGCATACTCGTTTGAGTTTGTCTGGTGAAAAGGTAGAAAAATTATAAGATTTGGTTATAGTTATTTCATCACTATTTAAAAGCTACTTCACTCATTAGTATTCAATTCTGTTTGAGATACAAAAGACAGTCTTACTCTTTGAGAGCGCCTTGGAATAGCTTAGCACAGACTTACTTTGTGAGAGCGCCATAGAATAGCTTAGCATAGACTGGCTCCTTAAGAGTCTATCCCACATGGCGAGCTCGAACTTTCAATAAACTTTACTTTTTCCTTGGCTGAGAAGACTTGAGTGGCATTCTTTCCACAGGACCCAGCATGTTGGTATTTTGGGGTCTCAGGCAGCCCTAACCCTCTTTGGACACCCTCTTCATTTTTATGGTGAAGTTAGAAGTTTTGGCTAGAAGTTAATCTCAAGGCAAATATGTAGACACCCTACCTGGTACCCTTCCTTTCAGTAGGTTGACTAACCAGTACAAGTTTGATTGTTACATCTTCACAGAATTTTTGAGGTGGAAAGAATCATTGGTCATCGAGTAAGTGGCAATGCCATGATGAGTATGCACCTCAACTCCCATTCAGTGTTCTTTCCCCTATATCTCACCACCTTATAACCTTAAGATGGTCTAGGACAGCGGTTCTCAACCTGTGGGTTTTGTTCAATTTAAATACATCCTGCATATCAGATATTTACGTTATGATTCATAACAGTAGGAAAATTCCAGTTATGAAGTAGCAACGAAGATAATTTTATGGTTGGGGGTCATCACAACATGATGAATTGTATTAAAGGATTGTGGCATTAGGAAGGTTGAGAACCATTGGTCTAGGATATGACATTTAAACATCTTCACAGCTTGGCCCCTTCCTACTTTCCAGTCTTCTTAAATTTCACACCCCTCCACATACTCTATGATCTGTCTACATTGCCTTCATTGCTATTCCTCTTACCCTAAACACCATCAGCCACCTCTGTGCTTTTGTGATAACTATCCTGCATGCCTAGAATGTTCCCTTTCCTCCCTTCTGCTTCTTTGAATACCTGACTTCTTTCAAGAACCCACTCAAACACCAACTTTTATAGAAAGTTCTTTATAGAAAGCAGCCAGAACTTTTCCTTTCCGTTTCCAGGTTAACTCTTATCTAACTTGTGTGTCTATTTATTTACATGCTGTCTGCCTCATTAGAATATGAACTGCTGGAGGATTTTTAGCTTTCTTGGTATCCTCGGGGCAGTCACACTGAGACCTGTTGAAGTCCTTAGTTTGAAACAGCCAAGTTCTCCCAGGGCCACCACCAGTTCTCCTGATCTATATCTAGCCATTGGGCCCAGGTGGCTCTGGAGGAGAAAATAAGGCTGGTGATTTTGCACAACCCTCCCTCACTTAAATTCAATTCACTTGCATTTCATGGCATCACCTCTCTGATGTCATGGTCTTCTTTGAGAATAAAGGACAAACAGGGCATAGTGTCTAGTAAGTGCTTGTTAACTGATTGATTGATGTTAAAAAAAAAAGTATGTGGTCTTTTTGTCTGGTATCTCTACTAAATTTTGTATGGGGACAGGCTAAGCAAACGCATCCTGGAGAAAATTTGCCTCCTTGTCTATGCCTCTCTGCTTTTCCCATGGGAGCCTGTCAATTATTTAAAGGGGAGAGCAAGGCAGAGCAGATGCTTGCACATTTCTACATGTACTGGCCTGGGGGAGGGAGGCACCATGATGTTTCTCTTTTTAAGAGAGGACATTCCAAAAAACAATGTCTATATTTTTTTCCCTGTAGAACTTTTGGGAAAAGTTGATAGATCTTAAGTATGGTAGGAGAAAGAGACACTAGCAACACTTACCTCATGGGACCTAGCTGAGCCATTAGAGAGAAGAACCACAATTAGTTGTTGCTCAGAGTTGACTGGAGACAGTAAAATGCAACAGATCTTGCCTGGTGACTAGACTTAGTGAAATGGCAAGTGATAGCTGATCTGCTTGCTTCATCTTTAATGAATAATACCCACTGCCTTCTCCAGGGCAGCTGGGTGGCTCAATAGATACGGTGCTGGGCCTGAAATTAGGAAGACATGAGTTCAAATCTAGCCTCAGATACTACCTGTGTAACCCTGGACAAATCACTTTAGTTCAGTCTGGTCAGTTTCCTCAACTATAAAACAGGGATGATAACACCTACCTCCCAGATTGCTGGGAGATTCAAATGAAATATTTGTAAAGAGTTTAGCTTATTGTTTGGCATATAATACTTATTTAATAAATCCTTGTTTCCTGCCTTCCATTTCTCCATACTACATGAGTCACTACAGTATATGTGAATTTTCCAACACAGAAGAACAGGTGGGGGAAGGAAGGAAAGAGAAACATAGGGATGCCTAACTAGTGGTGAATAGGAGTGTATATATTTTATTTTTATGGTTTATTTCTCATGTATTAAAACTTCAGTGATCAATATGCTAATGACTGGGCATAAAGGAAAAAAGAAACTGAAGCAATTCTTCCAAGACATGGGGGCTGAGCCAAGATAAACGCTGTTTTGTTTATTATGTTGCTATTTCAACTATTTTCCTTTCTTAAACTTGAACTTGGGAAACCGTAGTATAAGTGGAGGGGAGTTAATATGCTTTCATGCAGAAATCACAATAATAGTCATGATAACCATAACTACTGACAGCTAATCTGTATGCAGCACCTGTGTGCCAGGCACTGGGTTAAGTGTGTCATGATTATTGTGATCTTGTGTGATCTTCACAACAATCCTGGGAGCTGGTGCTAAGTGAAAAAAGCACCCGATCATCGTTGTGAGTGCTCAGTCTTTGAGCCAGCACACGTATTATAATGCAATGAAAGGATGCTGTTCATTCCTCTTTAGTCCAAACAGGAAAAGAACAGCTCAAGCTGAGGGCCACTGAGTCCAAACTCTGCTCACTGTGTTTTAACACATGTGAAAATTCCCTCCCTTGGGGCGGCTAGGTGGCGCAGTGAATAGAGCACCGGCCCTGGAGTCAGGAGTACCTGAGTTCAAATCCGGCCTCAGACACTTAACACAAAAAACTAGCCGGGTGACCTTGGGCAAGTCACTTAACCTCAACTGCCCTCCAAAAAGCAAAAAAAAAAAAAAAGAAAAAAGAAAATTCCCTCCCTTTTCAGGGAATATTATGTTGCTTCTCTTTATTGCAACAAGTTGTCTAACTTCTCTCAGTCCATTTCCTCTTCTGTAAAATGGGGCCATAATAGAATCTACCTCAGTTGTGAGGCTTAAATAAGGTAGGATGACACCTGCTTTGAAAAATTTAAAACAAATGCTAGTTATTTTTATTATTAAAGTGCTTATAAACTTTACGAACACTCTAGAAATGAGAGATGTTGAAACTGGCCTGCAGGGTCAAATATTCCATAAATGCTATTTTTTAGATCTAACTTTGAGGAATCTGGAATGCCAACTCTAAGTACATCCCACAGGATGGCCGTAGAAGATGGTTCAATCTTACCACATAGGCATCATTCATATTGTCTTTATGTTCCCCTGAAGACCCATCATTGTACCAGATGCAACCTACCCCTGAGTCACCCCAGAGCAAGGCAGAGCCTGCCCAGTCACCACTAAGATTTTGCCTTTCTTTTTAAACTCAGTACTTGACGCGGTGTCTAACACAAAGCAAGCACTTAATAAATAAGAAAATTAATGAAAGAATATTAAAATGTATATAGCATCTACTATGTGTCATGCACTGACCTAAGCATTTTACAAAGAGTGTTTCATCTGATTCTCACAACTCTGAGAGATAGATACTAGCTCAGGGGTAGGGAATCTGCAGCCTCAAGACCACATGTGGCCTTCTAGATCCTTGGATATGGCCTTTTGACTAAGTCCAAGTTTTATAGAACAAATCCTTTTGTTAAAGGGATTTGCTTTGAAGTTAGAATTCAGTGAAAGGGACACACTTGAGGACCTAGAGGACCACATGTGGCCTCAAGGCAGCAGGTTCCCCACCCCTACAATTAGCTACTATTATCCCCATTTTACACATAAGAAAACTGAGACAAACAGGTGAAATGATGCTTGTTGATTTGAGATGGGACCCTTTAGCCAGAGTTTTAAACAATTTACATTTTTAAGCATAGGTACCAAATCGCTATAGATACTCTATCAATATCAGCCAGAAAACAATATTTTATGTTTTTATTAAAGGGAGTATGACAGTGGTCAAGGATTGGCCTTACCTCTCCCACATACTGGATGTGTCACCCTGGGCAAGTTATTTAAGCTCCCATTGTCCCCAGGAAATTATCTAAATCTATAAGTTACATCTGTAACACACATCTGCATTGGTAGAAATATCTGCCACTCTGTGGGACTTTTCCCACAGTGATGACATCCTGAGTATGTAACAAAAATACTCATCAGCTTAGGTAAGACAATGGTCATGGGCTAGACTGTGAGAGGAGTTTCACCCTGAAGGGACCAAATTATGCTACACCACACAGAAGTCAGTGGGTGTTCCCATGGTTCTGGGTACATTTTGTTTCGATCACCAAATCCATTTATCCCAGCATTGTCCCTTCCTTACTGAATCACATCAGTGTGAAGTTTGCTAGCCTAAATATTAAGGTTTTTAGGATAAATTCTGTTAAAATTTCTTTTGTCTCTTTTCTACAAAATTAGAGAGTGTAAAAATGCAATAAAAATGACAAGAGCTACAACCGTTTTTCTCATGCCTGGTGCCAAGTCCGGAACAGCTTGATTTTGCGGTTTAGCCATAATCATTATCTTCACGTGAAAAAGGTGTCGTGGCCATGTGCTCTCTCTTGAAATCTTACTGAATATTCATGTCACAATTTCACATCTTTTCCTTCATATTTCAAGGACATCGGTTTACCCTGTTCATTAAAACGGTAAAAAAAAAAAAAACCATTGAAATTGGACAAGATTAAATTACCTACACATAAATAACCCATTCTCCAAGGAATGCAATTCAGGAGAATATTATTCTTTAGTTTATTAACAAAGGATTATATGAATTCTCAGGCAAATAAGAAGTGAATGGCTTATGAGAATAAGTGTAAGGTTATAAAGACTTTTACTCCTAGGTCATCAGCTTAAAATTTTCTCAGCTAAATAAGACTGAAAATATTTGGTTAGAAAATAAATCCGTTCATAGGTCTTAGTGACTTAACTAACCCTTTCCAATAGCCACCATTCAAAACTGAAAAAGCAAGTCTTTTTTTATTTAAATTGATTTGTTTATTTATTTTTAGTTTACAGTCCGACAGTCCCTTAAGTTTCAAATTTTCTCACTTCCTTCTTCCCTCCTCCCCCTATGGTGGCTTGCAATAAAGTATAGGCTCTGCAAATACTTTCACACTGGACATTAGTCTGGTTGTAAAGAAGGGTTGTAACCAATGGAGTGAACAATGGGAAAGAAGAAATAAAATCAAACATGGAAAAGAACGAGATCGTGTAGTTTGCTTCAGTCTCCATTTAAACTCTGTTCTTTCTAGATCTTTCTCTGAATGTAGACATCTCTTTCCATCCTAAGACTTTTAGAGATGTCTTATAATTGTGTGTTGCTGAGAAGAGTCCAGTTTATCAAAGCTGGTCATCACACATACGATGTGTTTGTGATTGTGTACAAATTTCTCCTGGTTCTGCTCTTCTTACTTAGCATCAGTCTGTATAAGCCTCTCCAGGTGAATATGAAGTCCATCTTCTTCCCATTTCTTATAGCGCAATAGTATTCCATTACACTCATATACCACAACTGGTTTAGCCATTCCCCAATCGATGGGCATCCCCTTAATTTCCAGTTTTTTTCCACCACAAAGAGAGCCTCAATAAATATTTTTATACATATGCATCTTCCTCCCACTTCTATGATCTCTTTGGGATACAACCCCAGATGTGGTATTACTGGGTCAAAGGGTATGCAATTATTTATAGCCCTTTGGGCATAGTTCCAGATTGCTCTCCAGAATGGTTGAATCAGTTCACAACTCCATCAACAACACATTAGTGTTCTAATTTTTCCACGTCCTCTCCAGCATTTGTCATTTTCCCGTTTTGTCATCTTAGCCAATCTGACTGGTGAGATGTGGTACCTCAAAGTTGTTTTGATTTGCATTTCTCGAATCAATAGTGATTTAGAGCATTTTTTTCATATGCTTATAGATATCTAAAAAGCAAGTCTTGACAACTAGGTGGCATGATAGATAAGATCATTGGGTTTGGAATCAAGAAGATTCATCCTCATGAGTTCAAATCCAGTCCCAAATGCTTGCTAACTTTGTGAGCCTGGAAAACTCACTTAAGCCTATTTGCCTCAGTTCCTCATCTATAAAATAAGCTGGAGAAGGAAATGGCAAATCACTCCAGAATCTTTGCCAGGAAAACCTTAAATGGTGGCAAAGAGTTGGATATGACCCGAACAACAAAACAACCACCACAAAAGCAAGTCTTGTGGCTATGTGACCCTCATCAAGTTCCTTAACCTCTCAGTAGTCAACCTCTAGTCAATTTGGTTTTTTTAAATCAGTTTTTATTGATATTTTTGTTTTTACATACCCTGGATTTCTCCTTGTAGCCTTTGCCTTTCCCTCCCAGAAAGTAATTATAACAAAGGATTTTTTTAAAAAAGAAAGAAAGAAGGAGGAGGAGGGAAGGAAGGAAGGAAAAGAGGCAGGGATGAAAGAAAAAGAATAGAAAAAATCAGCAACACTGATTAACACCTTCATTTTACATACAATTTCACAGTTGAGGACCACTCTCCAAAGAAGAGGATGAAAGTGTTGTTTCATATCTCTTCTTTGGAGAGAAGTTTGTTCTTTGTGATTTTGCAGCATCCATTATTGATTGTTGTTCTTTCAATTTGTAATTATGTCATCATTGTGTATGATATGTTCCTGACTCTTCCTGACACTTTGCATCAGTTCATGTAATTCTTCTCATGCAATTCTGCATTCCTATCTTCTTACATTACAGTGATGTTCCATTCCATTCATACACCACAATTTGTTTGAACATTCCTTAATCGATAGATATCTACTTTGTTCCCAGTTCTTGACTACCACCAAAAATGTGCTCCTACAAATATTTTTTATATCCTTGAGGGTATAAGTGTAGGCAATTCTTTAAGATTTTAAGTTGCAGAGGAGGTGATGAACTACGTTAGTAGAGGGAGTTTCCTCACCTGGAAGTTTTCTATACTAATGAAACCACAGGTCTAGTCGCTATTCCTATTCAATTCTTTTAACTTTTCATTTCATTCTATCTTTTAAGTTTAAATTTATTTTGAATAAATAAATTTATTTGAATTTGTGGAATAAAACACATATTTCCACAACATAATACAATAAAAAATATGAATGCACATGAAACTGAAAATTACTGTGTACAAATTGCTTTTTCTTTTAAATACATAACAAAGTTATCATGTAAATTTCCTTTTTTCCCCTTTTTTCTTCCCTCCCCTCACTCTAGAGATGGCTACCATTAGACACAAAAGGTATATGTGTGTGTATATATGCATATGTATACATATGTATTTAGATGTATATATGAGTGTATGTATATATATGTATGTATGTATGTATGTATGTATGTATAATCATTCTATACACACTTCTATTTGTCAGTTCTTTCTCTGGATAGCTTCTTTCTTCATATGCCCTTTATTGTTCATTTGGGTATTTATCATAGTCAAAATGACTTATTTGTTTAAAGTCATTCTTAAAACAATACTGCTGTTACTGTATATAATGGTCTCTTATATCCCTATTCTTATGTGCAGTACATTGTTTTAGGTTCTAGAGAAGATACGATGATTCTTTTTTGTTTCTTAAAGACTTTTGTTTCCTGATTGAAGCCTCCTGGTCAGCCATGACTTTGACTCTCTCCTTACCATTAACACCTTACTGAATATAAATGCGTGGAATAACTTGGCACCCAAGTATTTAAAAGTCATTAACCCTGGAAACTGGTTTTTCATAAGCTTCTAGACAATAGGCAGTCCCTATTCACAAAACCCATCACAAGAATTCCATTGTTCCAAATTTCATCTTGAGGCAATAAAGTTAATGACAGACACAAACATTAAAACCATTGTCTGTGACATAGCTAATGTTAAGATGGGTTTTAAGGTCTGAAAAGCACTTTACATACACTCATTTGATCCTCAAAACAACTTTGTGAGGTAGGTACTTCTGCCATTATTATCCCCACTTTACAGATGACACAATTAAGGCCTAGAGAGGTTATGACACGTCCAGGTTCATGCATTTTGTAAGTGCCAAAGATAGCATTTGATCCCAGGCCTCCTTTATTCTAAGTCCAGTTCTCTTTCTAGTACCCCATACTTTGTCCAAAATTAATAGTAACTATGACATTTCTAGATTTCTGTAGTACTTTTAGGTCCCCAAAAGGATTCAAAGTGATAGATCTGAAGAAATAGCATAGGCAAAACAGGCAGCCTTCCTCCAGTATTACTTAAAGGTCAGCACCAAGACTCCATTTACATTAAAATCACTTTCTCATTCACACGATATAGAGCTCTTCCCATCTACCCTGGACCAAAAAGTAACAATGAAGCAGCTTTTACACATTGCATGGTCAGATACCTTCAGTGTCAGAATAATGTCCTCCTCAGGAGATGAAGGAAGAAGAGAAATAAGAACCGAGGGGAAAATGCCTATAATCATCCACTACATTATTTATACCATTATTTTATCTTCTGACACCAAGCCACAGGGCTCAATACACATGTAATGTTTCCAACTATATCCTCCTTGCTCCCCTTGGCTTTCCCTTTCACCTTTTATCACTCCATTCATAGAATCCGAATGTTGGCGATGCAATGGACCACCCCCTTTGTGTATCATCTTCATTGCCTTCTTCCTCCTATTTTCCCTCTTCCAGGGCCTACCCCTCTGAGCCTGTCAAAGGTAACACTGTCCTGTGCTTCTTCTCCCCACCACACAGTCATGTCACTCTCACTCTCAGCATCTCCACCTTTCTTCCTCTAAATGAAAACTCCCTCTCTTGGATTTCTTTTTCTCACCAACAACCTGTTCGGGTAATAGATCTAGAAAAGAAAGGAACCTTGAAGATTGTTCAGTCCAGTCCCTTTATTTTATAAATGAGGAAACTGAGCCCCACAAATCTGAGGAGATTTGCCCAAGGTTATACAGACTGTAAACACCAATGGCAGGATTCAAACTCAAGTCTTCTGATTCTAGAGTCAACACTCTTTTAACTGACCCACAATGAGCCCTGAGTCAGTGACATGTCAGCATTGGGAAGGGGGGATGTTTTTGCTGATAAATGCTCAATGCTTACCATAGGTCCTTGCAGCTAATACATGTTAAATGTTGTTGAGGTTGGGTTAACTTGATCTTTTAGCCCTGCTCTGAATTCCTGAGAAGCCCTTCTTCTCTTAGGTTGTGGAGAGGATGGAGCACTAGACCTGGAATCAGGCAAGATCTGAGTTCAAATCTAGCCTTGCATACTTACTAGCTGTGAGACCCTGGGCAAGTCATTAAATCTCCATTTGCTTATGAGTAAAATGGGGATAATAACAACACAATGGGGATAATGATCCCAATCCTGGAATTGGTATATAAATATCATTTATTAGAGTTATTGCTGCTCCTCTGCAGGTTTAGATGAAACTGTAGCAGCAATTTCAGGTCATTTGTTCCCTAGGATTGTGGTTGTCAGGAGGCATCATTAGGTCTTAGAGGTGATGGGGGTCATGAAAAATCTCATTTTGCCTAAGGCCTCCAAACAAAATTTCTTGAGAATCAGTGAAGTGAACTCCAGGGAAATGACTTTGATGTTTAAGGTATTACAAAATTATATTTTTATAGTGGCAATAGAATGATTTCACACCAATTTATTTTCCTTTCTGATATGATTTGCCCTCATGAAAATTCTTGGTTTTTGAAAAATATTTGTTGCACTAGAGCTACAACCTGCATTGATCAAAAGAAAATTAAAACTAGATTTTTGAGGTATCTTTTTAATAGTCTCATAGCTATTTAACCATCCACTTCTTTCATGGTGTATTTTAAATTCTGCTAAAATTAACTGTCCCTAGAAAGTTATAATAGAGAGGTAATTTTGCTGGAGGGCTAGCTCGCCATTTGTGTCTCATCTTCTAAATCACCCGGTGGATAACCAGTGACAGGAGACAGGCAAATGTATGTAGATTTGTCCTTGGTTGCAGACTTGCTAATTTGACATAACTTCTAGAAGAACTCTTCAAAATAAAAGAAAAAGGAAAAGGATATCTATTGCTGATTGCACCAAAATATATTGGCAATGATGCAGGGACCATTGGATGGAATACTACTTTTTCATTATATGGCAAGTGTAATTTGCTGTTTTATTGAAGTAATTGCCTTGGAATTCCAAAATCATTGAATTCATTTTTAATACAGGTCAAACAGCCCTAGTTCTAGCAAGCATTCAGTATGGGGAAATGGTGGTGGAGAATGATAAGAGTTGGACCTTATCTTTCCCTCCAAATGCAATCTCAAGTACCACCTTCTATATTAAGCCTATACTAGTCTAGTTGTTTGTGCCTTGCCTTTCTGAAAGTTGAACTTTGTATTGATTCTGCATGTGCTTACTTTCCATATATTTTCATATGCACAGATATTTAGAGCTAGAAGGGACCTTAGAGGGGGTCTAGTTCAACTCTTTTATGGGTAAGAGAACTGGGGCTCATGCTCTCTTCTCCAATAGAAATAAGTTCCATAGAAACTGAATGTAATTCTTTGCATTTATTTGTATCCCCAGGACCTATCACTGGCACATAATAGACATTAAATAAATATTTGTAGATTGATTGAGAAATTAGATCACCTCCTTGAGCCTGAGTTTCCTCATCTATAAAATAAAAGGGTGGGGACTAAATTACCTCTAAGGTGCCTTCTGGATCTAAATCTCTTTCCTAAGTTGGAAATAGAAGAGATCTTAGTAATCAACTAATCCAGTCCTGTCGCTTTAAAGAGATGGACTTCATATTCAAAATTCAGTAAGGATCTGGGCACTTCTATCTCATTTTTAAAATAAATATGGTTGACAATATAAAACATTTTTATATCACAGTCATTTCCATATATAGCTCTTACATACATACACATACAGAAATACACACATACCAACCACCAATAAACTCTCCTTTATGACAATTTTTAAAAAGTTAAGCAAAAACCACACATACAATATTCAGGTCTGACATAACATGTAATACTTTGTGCCCATAGTCCTCCCCTTTTCTACCAAAAAAAAGAAATTCATTGTTTTCTGAGATTTAGATTAGTCGCTGTAGTTAGTAAGAATTCTTCCTTTTAGTGTTCTTTTTATTTACATTAAAATAATCATTACAAATGTTGTTCAGTCAAGGCTGTTTACCTGACTCTGTCAACTCATGTCTTCCTTTGTTTCTCTAAATTCAAAATTAGTATGAGGACATGGATAAGAGTCCCCTAAGATAGTTAGAATGCATGGGTTATTATCTGCATAGATAGAGGAAATATCTGCTTTGATGAAATGTTAGAATCATTTGAATTGGTAGGAAAAGATCAATGAGACAAATTTAGAGAAACAAAGAAAAATGAATCAATATCTGGAGAGACAAAGACCCTGTGACTTCTCAAAAGAGCATGGAATCAAAGAAAGATGTCCCTGAGTGGTTGAAAATAGAATAAGAATTGTATAAACAGAATGTATGATCTGCATGACAAAAAATATTATGACTGAATAAAAAAACTTGAATACATGGTGGCAAGTCTCACCAAAGAGAAAAAAGAGAAGATAACTTATTAGGAATGCAAATGATTAGAATTGAAGTACAATCTGGAAGAAGAGAAGAAAAATGGGAATAACGTCAAGGAAAACAACACGATTGCCATACAAGAAAAATATTCTAATCTTAAAGACAAAATGCATAGAAACAACTTGAGGATTACACAACATAAGGATAATGTTCTCCCAGAAGAACACAACAAGGCAAAAAACTTGAACACCATAATACAAGAAGATTGCCCAAAGTTACTGAACACAGAAAACAAAACGCCAATGAAAACAATCCACATATAGCCTCCAGAAAAAAAAACTTACATAATAAACCCCAAGACACATACTAGTTAAATTTAACAATTCCAATGACAAAAAAGAAATTCCACAAGTGGCCAGGAGAAAAACCTTAAAAGAAAAGAAAGGAATTTAAAATAATCCAGCAGAAAATGCAGAAAGGGGAATGGGATAATGTCTTCCAAAGAGCAAAAGAGCTCAATATGTACCCCAAAGTAACCTATCTTACAAATCTGATCTTGAAAAAAAAAGGGATGTTCAATTTTAAAAGGCACTTGAAACGTTCCTAGGAATAAAACTAGAATGGAAGAAATTATTTACTTCTCAAATACCCCCAGATAACAGTAATTCCAAAAATATAAACAAATACAACAACCAAGGGCACCACTACCAGAATGGTCATTAAGAAATTTCTTTCTTAACCTACAGGAAAGTAGAGGGGAAGGAAAAAAGAGGGAGGATGATAGAAGGGAGGGCAGATTGGGGGAGAGGGTAGTTAGAAGCAAACACTTTTGAAAAGGGACAGGGTCAAAGTAGAAAACAGAATAAGGGGAGGGATAGAATGGAGGGAATATAAAAGTACTATGGAAATGTTTTGCATAACTACACATGTACAACCTATATTGAATTGCTTGTCTTCCCAGTGGAAGTGGGTGAGGAGGGAAGAAGGGAAAGAATCTGGAAATCAAAGTTTTAAAAACAAATATTTGAAAATTTGCTTTTTACATGCAACTGGGAAATAGGATTCACAGGCACCTAGGTATAATGTATGATATTTGTGATACATTTCTGTAATCTCCTTGCTAGGTTTTTATTTTACATTTTTGCTTCAATATTCTTCAGAAAAATTGGCTAATAGTTGTCCTTTTTCTCTCCCTGGTTTAGGTATCAAAACCATATTTATGTCATAAAAGGAGTTTGGTAGGACTCTTTCTTCACCTATCTTTTCAAGTAGGTTATATAGTATTGGAGTAAACTGTTTCTTAAATAGAATTCACTTGTAAATCCATTTGGTCCTAAAGATTTTTTCTTTCCTTAGGGAGCTCATTAATGGCAAGTTTAATTTCTTTTTCTAAGATACAATTATTTAAGTCTTCTATTTCCTCTTCTGCCAATCTGAGGAAATTATATTTTTGTAAATATTCATACATTTCAATTAGATTGCCAACTTTATTAGCAAATAACTGGGCAAATAAGTCCTAATAATTGCTTTTCATTGATGGTTCAATCCCCCTTTTCATTTTTGAGACTGATAATTTGTTTTTTTTCTTTTTTAATCAAATTAACCAATAGTTCATTTTTTTTCATAAAATCAGCTCCAAGTTTTATTATTAGTTTAATATCTATTTTAATTTCAATTTTTATTCATCTCTCCTTTGATTTTCAGAATCTACATTTTGGTGTTTAATTGGATATTTCCAATTTGTTATTTTTCTAGGGTTTTTTTTATTTGCACACCCAATTTGTTTATCTGCTCTCTCTCTTTTATTGATATATTGATATAAATTTTTCCCTAAGTTCTACTTTGGCTGCATCTCACAAATTTGGTATGTTGTCACATTGTTGTCATTCTCTTTAATGAAATTATTGATTGCTTATATTATTTGTTCTTTGACCCATTCTTTAAGATTACATTTAATTTTTAATCTATGCTTCCGCAACCCTAAACTGAATGTAATTTATATTGTATTATGATCTTAAAGGTGTACATTTACTATTTCTGCTCTTCTGCATTTGTTTCTGAGATCTTTATGCCCTCATATATGCTTGATTTTTGTCAAGGTGACATGTACAGGTGAGGGGGAAAAAAACTATGCTTCTTTCTATTCCCATTCAATATTCTCCAGAAGTATATCATGTCTAACTTTTCTAAACTCCTATTCATCTTCTTAACTTCTTTCTTATTAATTTTTTGTTAGATTTACCTAATTTAGAAAGAGGAATGTAGAGGCTCCCCACTAGTATAGTTTTGCTATTTCCTCCTATAACTCATTAACTTTTCCTATAGGAATTTGTATGCTATACTATTTGTTACATATGTGTGTGTGTGTGTGTGTTTAGGAAGATGCATTTTCTCTGCTTATGTCTTTTAATTGAGTCTACTTTTACATTTTTATTATCTGAGAACATAATCGTTACCCTTACCTTTTTTATTCCTGAGATTCTGCTGTAACCTCTTATATTAATTCTTTGTGTCTCTCTCTGTTTCAGCCATGTTTTTCATAAACAATATATTATTGTATTGTGGCTTATATTCCATTCTGCTACCCATTTCTGTTTTATGGGCAAATTCATCCCATTCACATTCACAGTTCTGATTACTAACTGTATATTTCTTCCCATCCTATTTTCTTCTGTTTATCCTTCTCTCTCTTTTACCCAGTCCCTCCTTAAAAGTCTGTTTTGCTTAACACTACCTCCCTTTATCTGTCTTCACTTTTATCACCTCCCTCCTTTCTCTTTTCCCCTTCCCCTCCTACTTCCCTGCTGAATAAGATAGATTTCTAAACCCAACTGAGTGTGTATATATACTCTTCCCTCATTGAACCAATTCAGATAAGAATAAGATTCAGATGTTGCCTGCCCCTCCACTCCACCACCATTTTCCTTTCTTCTGTAAAAACTTTTCCTTGCATGCCTCTTTTATGTGAGACAATTTTCCCCACTCTTTATCTCCCTTTCCCCTTCTCCTTCCTGATGTATCTCTCTTTCTCATCATTACTTTTTTAGGTAATCCCAATATAATTAGCTCAAACTCATACCCATTATCTATACAGATTTCTTTTAAGTGCCCTAATAATGATAAAGTTCTTAGGAGTTACATGTATTATCTTTCTGTATAGGAATTTTAAAAGTCTAACCTTATGGAGTGCCTAATTATTTGTCTTTCATATTTACCCTTCTATTCTTCTCTTGAGTCTCTATTTGAATGTCAAATTTTCTATTCAGCTCTGGTCTTCTCATTTAGGAATGCATGAAGTCTTCTATTTCATTAAATATCCATTTTTCCTCTGAAGGATTATACTCAGTTTTCCTGGGTAGGTTATTCTCCCTTGTAAATCCTAGCTCCTTTGCCTTCCAGAATATCATATTCCAAGCCCTCTAGTCCTTTAATGTAGAAGCTGCTAATTTTGTGTTATCCAGAACAGTGACTTCACAATATTTTTCTGGCTACTTGAAATACTTTTTCTTTGACCTGGTAGCTCTGAAATTTTGCCATGATGTTCCTGGGAGTTTTCATTTTGGGATATTTTTAGGAGGTGATCAGTGAATTGTTTCCATTCTTTTACCCTCTGGTTCTAGACTATCAAGAGAGTTATCTTTAAAAATTTCTTGAAATATGATGTCCAGGCTCTTTCTTTGATCATTGTTCTTAGGTGGGTCATATAATTCTTGAAGTATCTCTCCTCAGTCTATTATCTGGGTCATTTGTTTTTCCAGTGAGATATTTCACTTTTTTTTCTATTTTTTTCTTGATTTCTCATGGAGCTATTAGCTTCCATTTGACCAATTCTAATTTTTTAAGAAATTATTTCCTTCTATGAAATTTCATACCCCTTTTTCCATCTGTCCAATTCTGCTATTTTAGGAATTATTTATTTACATGAAGTTTGGTACCTCTTTTTCCTTTTGACCAATTCTGGTTTTTAAGGTGCTATTTTCTTCAGTATTTTTGTGCCTCTTTTCCCAAGCTGCTAATTGTTTTTCCCAAGTTTTCCTCTACCACTCTGATTTGGTTTTTCACATCGTTTTAAGCTCTTCAAGGAATTCTTGCTTGGCTTGTGTTTAGATCACATGTATCTTTGGGGCTTTGGTTGTAGTTATTTTGACATCATTGCCTTCTTCTGAGTTTGTATCTTGATCTTCTTTGTCACCATAGTAGTTTTTATGGTTGATTTCTTTTTTGTTTTTTGTTCATTTTCCCAGCCAATTTCTTGTTTTTGCTTGTTCCAGCTGATTTTATGTTTAAGTTTTTATTTGTTCCTAGGTGGGGTGGGGTGCACTCTCCTAAAATTCGGGCTTTTTCACACTACTATTTTTGGAGCTAGTTCTGGGATATTTTAAGTTTTTACTGTTTTTAAGGTGTTGTGTTCCAGGGAGAAATATGACTGTAAAGTGATACTGTTCCTCAGAATCTGTGCTCCCTTGGGATAGTAAGTATTCCTCTCTGCCCTGAAACTGCAACCCAGAAGAGGGTACAGGCAATGAAATAGTCAAACAGTGCCCTGTCCTGGATTCAGTGCTTGTACAGGAGTGCCCTATAATCTCTTTCTGATCAGTTTCTTATCCCTTTACCATCCCTGGTTGGAGAGCTCCCAAAATTGCAGCTGCTTCTGTTGACATGTCTAAAGCCCATTACTAGTGTTGTTATCAAGTGGATTCTGGATCAGCCCCCACCCCTGTGTCAAAGATTTCTCTTTTGACCTCCTAATTGTCTTCAGTTGGAAAAATGTCTCACCTTGACCTTTTGTTGACTGGTCTAGACTTCAGTTTAAGGTATATTTTAAAATTGTTTGTAGGGGAATGTTGAGAGAGTTCAACTGGTTGCTCTTCTCTACGATCTTGATTCCGTGCATTTTTTTATTTTTGTCTTTGTATCTGCAGTGCAGTGCCTGGTACAGACTAGGCACTTAATAGATTATTGTTAATTAGCTGGTCAATAATGGAAATTTTCCTCAATAGTTTGATCATATTTTATGGGTAAGAAAAGAATATGCCATAGTATTTTGAACTGGTTTCTCTAACATTTGCAATATTTTCAAGACTAACATAAAATATCATATCAGGTATTCAACTGACACTGCTACATTTATTCAGAGTTTTAAAATGTATATTATATTTTCATTCCCCATTCATATAGAGCTGTCTTCTTCTTAGTAAACAGATAATGGAAATGAAGTCATGGCTGGCAGAAACATAAGAATCAGGACATGAATTTAGCTTGTTTCCTTGACTATGGAACTTCTTTGTTTCTATAGTGGGGAAGAAAGAGTTCAGGGTATTATATTTTGGCAGTTAAAGAATTAAGCAAGATGTACTGCTAACTGTTCTGCAAAAGTTTTTTTATGTCCCCAAAGCTTAGTCTACCTAAAGTAATTTGACAAATGCTCTGAATTCTACTACCATTTTAACATCTTCTTGTGCTATTGTCTGGTTGAAACCTCTTGACTGTCTGATTATCCTCTTTAGTGTCCCTTATAAAGTTCATGAGAGATTTGCCTGACCTAATGAACAAAAGAGACAAGCACATCTTCAGACATACAAAATAATGATTCATGTTACATGTAAAAAAAATATTTGGAGACCAAATTTTCTGAAAGCAAGAATATTTGAGGGAAAGGGTTTCTTTTTCCTAAGTAATCATTCAGATTGGCGCCGTTTGAAATTATTATTAAATTATTATCAAGAGCCATCCATTCATTAGATACTTATAAGATATATGGTTATTCACAACACTTCCCTGGGAATCCTTCAGTCTAAAATAGACACAACACCCAGAAAAATAAATGAGAGGGCAGCCATGAGAGGTACTTAGATAAGGAACAAATGGTGGCAGGTCATTTGTTGTAGTTACATGAAGGAGAAGGAGGAAAAGAAGTAACTAGCACTAATATCAAGAACTATGGAAAACAGGAAGAAATATGTCACTGTTTTGCCCTCAGGGAGCTCACATTTTGCAATGTTATGATCTGATTTGCAAGGAGCTGCAATCAGTCTTAAGAAAGCCTAGAAGAATCTAATGAATTATGATGCTTTGGAGGCAGAGCCATAAGACCAAATTTAGTAGGATGGGACAGCAATGGTAACACAGTGGATAATATGACTGTTAGGACCAATTCCAGTCCCTATCCTTGAGGGAATCAGGAGAAAAGGCAAGGGTTAGAAGAGAAGTCTGGGATTTACTGGCTCCTAGGAGTGAATTGGTGCTGTACTCTGAGGTAGAGCATGGGAACAGAAAGCTTCATAGGGAGGACACCACTGCCACTACTACCACCTGCAAAATGTCAGTGATTTGTGGTAGAGTAATGTTTGACATGAATATGTGATCAGAGTGGGCAAGAAGCTAAAGGTCCAGCCAAGAGTGAACTACTTGATGACAGATTTTGGAGGGACAGTATATCAAAGGAGGATTGATCCTTACTTGACCTAGCACTCCAAACTCTACAATGCTTCATAAGGTAAAGAAGCCCCCTAGTTTCTCATTACTATCAGCAACTCATAATACAACTTTGTGAGGAGCACCACATTCCTATGATGTAACTGGGAAGCAGAAAGACAAGTACGTGAAGAGGTAAGCACATGGGCATGGATTTTGATATCTGGTTGCAGTGAGCTTGATAGCTTGTAGGTATCAAAATTAAAGTAGATTCACAGTTAAAGTTCCTCATGACTCACGTGGTTGCCCAAAGAGGTCTGGGCTATTTGATATTAAGGGAGATAAGATGCTGATACTTGTCTAAATGGTACTCTTAAATACCATCTAGGCCACTTTGCCCAGATCACATAGCTAGCAAATGTCTGAGGTGGGATTTGAACTCAAGTCCACCTGACTCATGGTCCAGTACTCTACACACTGCACTATTGAGTTGCCTTTGCCTCTGGACTTTTGTTGCCAGCATGGTAGAAGTTTTCTCCTCTGGGCACAGGCATACACTATAGAGAGAGGCATTCCCTGCCTTTTCTTTTTCACCTTTTTCACCAATAATCCCGCACCAATGACATTCTGTGATTGTACAGGTCTCTGGGAATACTTTAGGTTTCACATTCTTTTTGCCCTCAAAGGCCTTTGGGAAATGTAGTCTCTGGAGAATGGAGAAACGTCTTTAAGACAAAGGATCTCCGTACATTTAAAAAGACACAACACAAGGTAGGTAACTATTGTGTCAACTCAATACATTGAAAAGAAAACTTGTAGGTCAAAATGTATTATGTTATTTTGTACAACGTATTACATTATATTGTATATCGTATTAAGATATTATGTTGTAGATAAAGGCCTAACCTTTGAAGAGTGCTTTAGATACATTATCTCCTCAGGGACATATCAGATACTTCCATCCCCATTTAACAGATGAGGAAACTGAGAAACAGAGTTTTAGTTACTCACCTATGTCTACATATCTAGTAAATGTCAGAAGTGATATTGGAACACAAGACACTCCTGACTCCAAAGTACAATATTTTTTCTACTATGCCATACTGCCTCAAGGAAGACTTAGGTAAGAAGAACTTGAACTAATCACAATACATATGAGTCAGAGAGGAAAGAAGGATAAACAGGGAATTCTAGGCAAGTGAAAACAGAAAACATAGGGTGACAAGAATGTTAAGTTGCCTTTGGAGGACAATGAATAGACTGGATTGGTCAGAATAATTTTCTTAGAAGTCATGGGAAATAGAATTATAGTTATAGTTGCAGCCCATATTGTACAGGACTGTATATTCCTGGCTAAATAAATCAAACTTTATCTTATAAGTAAAGGGGAGCTACTGGTGGTATCAGCAGATAAAAGATGGTTAGAAGATAAAAGTCAAGGGTACACAAAAAAATTCTTTCTCTGTTGTCTGTTAAATGAAAGTACTTCCTTGTCTTGCCATACCCACAAATAGAAATTCCTTAAACACATTTTCATGCTTCTTATTATTGTTCAGTTGCATCCAACTTTTCATAGCCTCATTTTGGGTTTTCTTGGCAAAATTACTGGAGTGGTTTGCCATTTCTCTCTTTAGCTCATTTTACATATGAGGAAACTAAGACAAACAGGGTTAAGTGACTTGCCCAGGGTCAAAAAGCTAATAAGTGTCTAAAGCTAAACTTGAACTCAGATTTTCCTGCTTTTAGCAAAGGCTTTCTGTCCACTGTGCCAAGTGATGGTGGTGGTGGTGGTGGTGGTAGTAGTAGTAGTAGTAGTAGTGGTAGTAGTTAGTAGTAGTAGTAGCAGTAGCAGTAGTAGTAGTAGCAGTAGTAGTAGTAGTAGTTAGTAGTAGAAGCAATAGTAGTAGCAGTAGTAGTAGTTAGTAGTAGCAGTAGCAGTAGTAGTAGCCGTAGGAGTAGTAGCAGCAGTAGCAGTAGCATTCGCAGTAGCAGTAGCAGTAGTAGTAGTAGTAGTAGTTAGTAGTAGCAGCAGTAGTAGTAGCAGTAGTAGTAGTTAGTAGTAGCAGTAGGAGTAGTGGCAGTAGTAGTAGTTAGTAGTAGTAGTAGCAGTAGTAGTTAGTAGTAGCAGTAGGAGTAGTAGCAGCAGTAGTAGTAGCAGTAGTAGTAGTAGGAGTAGTAGCAGTAGTAGTAGCAGTAGTAGTTAGTAGTAGCAGTAGTAGTAGTAGCAGTAGTAGTAGGAGTAGTAGCAGTAGTAGTAGCAGTAGTAGTAGCAGTAGTAGTAGTAGCAGTAGTAGTAGCAGTAGTTAGTAGTAGCAGTAGTAGTAGGAGTAGTAGCAGTAGTAGTAGCAGTAGTAGTAGCAGTAGTTAGTAGTAGCAGTAGTTAGTAGTAGCAGTAGTAGTAGTGGCAGTAGTAGTAGTAGTTAGTAGTAGCAGTAGTAGTAGTAGCAGTAGTAGTAGCAGTAGTTAGTAGTAGCAGTAGTTAGTAGTAGCAGTAGTAGTAGTGGCAGTAGTAGTAGTAGTTAGTAGTAGCAGTAGTAGTAGTAGCAGTA
>CM053593.1:235594847-235623579 GCA_028646575.1 Pseudocheirus occidentalis | reverse complement strand
TGTAACTCAAAACCTTGTGGAAATGAATGATGTAATCAAGAAAATAAATTAAAATTAAAAAAAGAGAATTAAGCTCCTTAAGAATGGAGACTGTCTCTCTTTGGGGTTTGTACTTTTATTTAATGCCATGCCTTTCACATAGCAGGTGCTTAATAGAGTCTGGATCTTGGTGTCAGGAAGACTTGCATTTAGATCCCTCCTCAGACACTAGCTATGTGACCCTGCTCTGACTGCCTCAATTTCTGCCACTATAAAATGGGAGCAATCATAGCCCATACTTCACAAGGTCATGTTAAGGATCATATGAGATAACATATAAAGAGATGTGTAAACCTCAGAGCTCTATAGAAATGTTAGCTGTTATTACTGTTATTAATTATTACTTTCATTCATTCACTCCCTAGTAGGGAGGATTCAGTTGTCTAGGGAAGAGGGTAAATCTAAAAATGACAGATTTTTTTTTAAACATCATTGAAACATCTTAAAAATAAGTGAAGGAATGAATTTTAAATGCTTAGCTGAGGCAGCTAAGCACCAAATGGGAGCAAGAGGTTTGAATGAAGGAAGGAATGAATATTTCAACCGGCTTTCATTATCCTCCAATTCCAGCTCGTGTTTTCCTATCTGGTTTTTTCCCCTACAAAAGCTCCCTTAAGCTCTTTTCAGATCAGAAATGCCCTGTAGTTAAGCTGCAGAGACATCAGATGATAATGTGACTACGCATGTTTGCACTGATATAGTTTAAACTAATAAACATCAGTTTGAGCCCAGAAGAATCTGGAGAATCATGAATTTCAATTTCAAATGACCCCATATTTGAACACCCTGTTTCTTACCAGCAAAATGAAGAAATAATAAGATGATTTTCCAATATTTCCTGAATTTGTGAACAAGAATGTTGAATGTTAAATTTCCATTCCTTTTCCCTCTCTGTTATTGTTCAGTGAGTTTTTGTCCATATATTTTGACACATATTTTTACATATTGAGTGAAAATAACTGGAAAATGTAATTGCCCTGCTAAGTTACAATGAATTCTATAGCATGTTGTTGCTATATTAAGCAGTCCTTGTCTAATCTTTTTAAGAATGGGGAAAAGAACTTCTGCTTAATGCTTACTATTTACTATAGTAACTTAGATGGCATATTTGGTATAATGAAGGTTTGGGGATTTTTCTAACCTCTTTTTAAGCTACAGCTGCATGATTTGACAGTTTATGCTTAGTTTTTCTTTTTATGTAAGAACTCAATGGTTTGGGAGAAATTGGTTTTATTTTCATGAGAAGAGTTAGGTAAAGAAACATGGAATTGGGCAGGTGGCCCACACTTTATCTCTTGCTATTCTGAGTGTAACATTTCATTTTCTCTTTTAAGATCTCATAATAAAAGATTTATCATTTAACTGCTATGGAGTCACCTGGCATGCCTCTTCTGCAGCACCTTCTGTTTTCACTGGCCTGCAAAGAGCTCCTGTGATGATTACAGTAGATGGCAACCCTGGGTTTGTTTCCAGGGGGATCAATATTATAAGCCCTTCAAACGAAGACTTAGCCTTTGTAATCCCGTTTCTTTGAGGTGTTACTAGAAATCCTGGGTATGAATTTTGATCAGATGATAAGTTATTCCTTTACACATTTGTGATGAGAAAATAATATCCTTAGTATTTTCGAGATCCCTCTCTACCCTGATGATTTAATATTTCCAGAGCTGAATAAACACTGTTTTGCTGCCAGGGCATGATCAATGGTATATTGTTTATTCTTGGATATGCTGTTAATTCGAAGTTTTAAATAATGAAAGATAGATTATGTCAGGAACCTGGTCCCAGTCTTCCTTAATGCTGACAAGCTCCATATGTCTTCCTCAGTAATCACTTTAGAAGACCTAGAGGGAGAAAAAAACCAAAGTTAATAAGAAGAAATTCATCATTTCCTACCATTTGCCTTTCTAGAGATTAATGTGAATTTACTTTAGGTAATGGAAGGAATCTAGGCTTGGAATTAGAAGACCACCCTTGCAATTAGGTGTGTTGGGCAAGTCACTTCAACCTACCTGAGCCTCAGTTCCCACAGCCATAAAATGGGAATCGTAGTGTTTATCCTACCTAGGACAAAGGATGGTTGTTACAGAGAGGGCTTTGTAGACTAGAAAGTACTATTTTAACATAATCTTCTATTCTTGTTAACTGCAATAATCATGTCTATCTTGTCTATCATTGGAGCAAAAGGAAGATGCATCGATTTGTGTTCAGAACCACAGTGACTTCAGTATAAAAAGGCAGCATGACATAAAGGAAAGAAAAGATTCAGAACCAGAAGACATGGGTTTAAAATATGGTTCTGCAAGGTAGCGGAACACTGGACTTAGAATTAGAAATAACTGGGTTCAGATCCTGCCTCCTACATTGATTAGCTATTTGACCTTGGGTATGTCACTTTGCCTCTCTGTCTCAGTTTCCTCATCTGTAAAATGATGAAACTGAATGCAATGGCCCCTAAGGTCCCTTCCAACTCTAAATATGTGATCCTCTAATATACTTCTTGCATGTCCTCAAGCAAGTTCCTTTGGATCTTTTGGACCCTGTTTCCATATATGTAAATGACCACAGGTTGGACTAGGTGGCCTCTGAGATTTCACCCAGCTCTAACTCTCAGGATCCCATTTCTGGCTCAAAATACTCTCCCAGGAAATGTACCCTTTATGGATCAGCCTTAACTTCTCATTTTGTTTAAGTGGCATCCCTAAAGAGTAGAAACACAATTCTAAACTGTCTGGGGAGATTAATTCTTAATCCCTGCCTCCCCCCCAACACAGTAATAGTTCAGATAATGCCATTAGTTCAAGATAGAGATATTGTATGTTGCCATGGCAACAAGAAACACTTTGAAGCTACTTGCCACCCTCTGGAATCTCAGCCCTCCCCCTCCTCCAATGCATACTATCCTTAAGTGCTAACTGTGTGGTGAAAGGGAAGGAATTGGGGGTAGATTTGATTGCTTACAAAGATAAAGGAAAGGAAAAGGAAAGTGACGGAGATTCTAGATCCTAACCTCACACTCTCCAAACATAGTTTATTTTACTTACAATGCTTTACTGTTTGACTTTAACCCCTAGCAATATACTCAGATTAAAAGTAAAACCTTCCCCCCTCCTTCAAAATCTGCAATTCCTTGTGATTTTCACTGTTGATTTAGAAAACTTTCTGATGAATCTTGGGGCAAGGATGGAGAGAGTGAGAAAGAACAAAACAATGATCATCTTATGTATGTCATAGACACGTAGAATTGTGCCTAGATTATTTCAGAGTGAATCTATCCCTTGTTTATCCTCATCTGTAAAATGGGTAAAATAAAAGCATCTGCCTCCAAGCATTCTTGTGAGGCTCAAATGAGATACTAAGTGTAAAGCACTTTGCAAACCTTAAAGTGGTATAAATGTTAGCTACTGGAAAATTGGACTTAGACCCAACTTTAATATAAGTTCAAATGCCACCTCCAATATTTATCAGCTAAACAGAGACCCTGAGAAGGTCACACTACATTTCTCTGTATTACATTTTCCTCATGTATAATAAGATCAGCTTTGATGGCCTTTAAAGTAGCAATAGACTGGTAAATATTTAACAACCATCTCTCTAAGAAAAATAATGGATGCATGGCACACTTTTAAGTTTAATCAATATTATTAACACTTTCTCCATTACTTCCTTATGTCTAGATAACCAACAAAATAATAAATCAAGCCCTGATTTGCAGAACTTGCCAATTTCTAAGATATAAATGTTCACATTGAAAATTTAACAGTCAGCTCTTGGGAACCAGTTTGAACTGACTCCAGCACATCCTTGTTCTCATGTACCTTTCAGCTCTCAAGCTATAGTTTTATGATCTTGTAAATTAAAGTTTAGAAAGCTTAAATGATTTACCCTAGACCACATAGCTGGTGTGCATCAAGGGACAAATTCAAACCCAGTTCTTCCTTATTCTAGTCCAGCTCCCTATCCACAAAGACATACTTCCCATTCCCTGGGGCATACTGTGAGTATGGTAATCCAGTACAAATGTCTCAAATCAACCCAATGAGCAGTTATTAAATACCTTCTGTGTTCTGGAGAGTGCACTGGATATGAGGGATTCAACAGAAGTGAAACAATTCCTGGCCACAAGGAACTTCCAGTCTAGTGGGGGATACAATATTTACCCAGATTGCTGTTGTTGTTGTTGTTGTTCAATGGTAGCCTACTTCGTGACCCATCTGGGCTTTTCTTGACAAAGATAATGGAGTGATTTGACATTTCCATCTCCGGGGGTTTAAGCAAGCAGTGGTTAAGTGACTTGCCCAGGGTAACACAGCTAATAAGTATCTGAGGTCACATTTGAACTCAGGTCTCACTGACTCCAGGCCTAGCACTCTCTCCACTGAACCACCTAGCTGCCTCTATCTTAACATTACTTTTCTCCTAACACCCACAGTGCTAAGAACTCATTGCTTAGCAAAAGACCTTAAAAATAATTTTTGATGCATCTGGTTTTGTGCTTTCCTGTCCAGAACTTTCTCTTATGCTGCCAGACTTCCCACACAGCATCTTTTATGTTTACACTCTGGTTTACATGCACACTAATAACATCAAAAGAAACTAAAATAGTGGGGTAGCCTAGGAATAATAATAATAATAGCTAACATTTCCATAGCATGTACTACGTACGAGATACTGTGCTAAGTAAGCACTTTACAATTATCTCATCTGTTCCTTCAAAAACCCTGGGAGTATGGGGCTATTATTATCCCCATTTTACAGATGGGGAAACTAAGTCAAATGGGTTGAGTGACTTGCCTAGGGTCACACAGCTAACAAATGTCTCAGGCTGACTTTGAATTCAGATCTTCCTGACTCTGGGCCCAGTATTTCCATTTACTGCACCACTAAGCTGCCCTACCATTACCACTCATTTTTAATATTATTTCTTCGCACATTCCAAATAGCTATCATATAAATAAATGAACTTTTGGAAAGTAACCTTTTCATAAGTTGGAGACAGCCTGTCTGTCTTATTCTGCTACATAATTACTCATATACAATGTATGAAAAATTATCATTACAATTAAAATCCCTGAATGTGAGTATTTCAGGTTGTCATTGCTACTCTAGTACCATTCTCATCTTGGCATGTGTCAAGATTTAAGGTAATTCATCAATCTATATTAAATGATCTGTGCTGCAGCAAGCCTATATTAAAATTGAATTTCTTTAATCCCAAACTAGTACTATTTCCCTCTTGCATTTAGCTTTATTCCTGTGCTTATGAGTTATTTCTGGTATAATTTTTTCCAGAATTTAAATAGTGAAAAATACTAACAACAGCTAGACTTTAGAGAAAAGGATATTATGTAAATTCACATATAGACATAGGCATTTTCATTTGTCCTTTAAGATATGTAAAGCCTATATTATTACCATTGTACAGGTGGAAAGACTAGGGCATCAAGAGGTTAGATTAGAGGTTCCCAAACTTATTTGGCTTACTGCCCCCTTTTCAAAGAAAAATAATTACTCTGTACCCCCTCACCAGAAATCTACTTTCTTTAACCCTTTAATGTTTTTTTTTAATTTGAGTCATTTCAAAAAATCATTTTTTAAATAATGCATCTTAACTTTAATAATTTATTGTAGGTGTGTGTTTTTTCTGCATTGAAATTTTGATGACCTAATATTGCCTCATGTAACCATACAGTATCATACTGTAAACAAGTCGTTATATGCACATATTCTTGCTGATGCATGCTGGATTTCCCAAAAATGCATGATAAGCTTGCCTGCCAACACTTGCCTATTAAGACCTGTTGGTGGACTTGACCACTGATTGGTTATAGCTTGCATTTTGTGTGTTTATTTGAAAAATAATGTAATTACTATGACTTTAACTCTGTTACCCGACAGATGAAACATGTAGGAATAGTTTTTCAAAATATTCTTTTCTTCTTTATGTTTCCGTTGCCCTCTTATTTTTATTCAATGTCCCCCAAATGTACCTGAGGCTACTGCCACCCCCTTGGATTGTCCAGTGCGCCCCAGGGGCAGTATCACCCATATCACCTACTTTGGGAACCTATAAGTTAGATGGTTGGCCCAAGGTCATGTACTGAGCAGCAAAGCTAGACCTGGAAGCCACGTCCTTGACTGACAGTCTACACACAGGCCTTGCTTTGCTCACACTGCTCTTGCAGGTTTCAACATGCATTTGGTCATCTAATGATAATTTAAAAAAAAAACTATGCAAGTCTGATAAACAAAAATCTACCATAGCTGTGTCAAGATGATATAGTCATTTTAGTCTTTGGAATCCCATAACTCCCTTCTCCATCATACATCTCCCCCACATTTCATTTTCCTGTAGAAAAGAACACTTGATACTAATTAACATTGCATTTGAGAACCATTGTGGAGTACCGAATAGAAAGCCGACCTCAGAGACAGGAAAACCTGGATTCAAGTCCTTGTTGTCATTAGTCATTTCAGTCACGCACAACTCTTCATAACCACATTTGAGGATTTCTTAGCAAAGATACTGGAGTGCTTTACCATATCCTTCTCCAGCTCATTTTATAGCTGAGGAAACTGAGGCAAACAGGGTTAAGTGACTTGCTCAGAGTCACACAGTAAGTGTCTGAGGCTAGATTTGAAATGCAGGAGGATTCATCTTCCTGACACCTTGCCCAGCCCTCTATGCACAAGGGCATTACCTAGTGACTCAAGGATTCAAGTCCTACCTCAGACACGCACTGGCCGTGTCTCCTGTCCTCCTTCAAGATTCAGCTCATATCCCGCCCTCTTGGAAAGGATTCTCCTCTCCTCCCCCTTCCACTCCCTTCTCTACTTCTCACCAAAATTGTCCTGTATTCACACTATAGAATATCTTGGGTGTACATGACTTTTTGCATATTGTCTTCCCCAATCAAGTTGAGCTTTTTCAGTACTGGAACTAGGTTTTTTGCCTTTCTTTGTATTTGTAGCCTGGCTCCCGGCAAATAAAAATCACCTAAATAAATGCTCACTGACTGATTGACTACATGACCTTGAGTAAGTGATTTCACCTCTTAGAAGCCCAGGTCTCTCAGAGTAGTAGAGGTGTCACTCTTCACTGGTAGTGGGCAATTCCTCATTGGCAGTTGCCTGTAACCATGAAATAGTAGATCTGGTCAAAAAACAACAAGTTGTGTTTAATTCCTTTCAGTAGTGCTAGGCCATCTGTCTGCATCATATTTTAAGTCTGAATTGCCAAAAATGCAAGTTTCACTATCATGTTAACAGTTGGAGATATTTTACCTAATGGAAAGAGAAATCAATGTTGCAACTAAAATTTGGTTCTGTTACTCAAGCTGGCCTCCACAGAAGTCCTCTTCCATTACCTCATCACAGTGGGGACGTAAACCTAGTTTTTCAAATGCCAATACAAGTTCTGATGGGTCCTTCCAAGCTGGAAAGCTCTGGGAACATACTGACAGATTTTGTTCCTCTTTCAAGGACCAATTTAGTTGAATTCAAAAGATTCATCCCTAAAATGTTGTTACCAAAATAAGAGTAACAGAGGAAAAAAATACATCTAAGCTCTTCTACAGCCCTTCCACAAAGATCCAGAAAACATACCAGATGAGGTCGTGACTGGCAAAAATCATAGACATAGCCATTTTTCCAGCCCAGTTTGACATGGAGAAACTGAGAGGTCTGTAGGCCACATAGACCCTTCTTGAGTGAGAAGAGGGCCCCATAACCACACAAAAAGGCCTAACCTTGTACAGGATGCAGGAAAACATGTCTGTCTGTCTTCTGCCTGGTAGACTTACTTATTTCCATCAATATTCAGCTCAAGGACCACTTTCTACATGAAGCCTTTCCTCATCCCTCCCAGAGGTTATTCTTTCCTCTCTAAACTACTTTGTTATTGATTTTGTTGTTGTTGCTTTTCCATAGATACATAAATATATTTATGTATATATATATATATATATTATCTCTCTTAATTAAACTTAAATTCCCTCAAGGCAAGGAGAGTTACATTTTTATCTTGCTTTTCTACTGCTCAACACCCTCTAGCCCAGTGCCTTCCACCTGGTAGATATCTAATAAATGGTTTGTGGATGACTAATTGATTGCTTGCTTCCTATCAATATATAATACTCTTCTCTGAATCACTCAGGAACTCCAGGCCAATAAGTCATAGTTTAAGCAGCTCATTGCTTTCTCATTGTGTCAGAAGTTTCAACCTTGCTTCCATGTATGGCAGCAGTTCTCACCCTGTGGGTGGGGACCCCTGTGGGGATTGAATGACTTTTTCACAGGGGTCACAGGGGTCACCTAAGACCATCAGAAAACACATATTTCTGATAATCTCAGGAAACGAGACACCACTCCTCTATCTGTCTTCAGGTGAGTCCGCCTACATGCAGATACATCAACATACGAGTATTAAAGGGTCCTAGCATTAGGAAGGTTGAGAACCACTGATGTTCAAAGTGATCCTTAGTGTAAAGCTGTGTCTTGTCCTTCTTTATGCCCACAATTCCTACCACAGCAACAGGTACAGAGTAACAGCTTCATAATTACTTCTTGTGACTCCTAGTAGTAAGAAGTAGAAAAGGCTAGAATAAAAAATTAGGAAGAATTTCATTCTTTTAAAATTGTTCACTTCTATGCCTCAGTATGAGTTCTTGTTCTTTCTACCCATAATAAAGAGAGATTGTATTAAAAAGGGGAATAGCCAGAGGAGGACAGCCAAAACAGTAAAGAAACAAGTTTCTGTTATATAAAAATCGTTTGAAGGCCCTCCAAAAAAAAAGAAAAAGAAAAAGAAAAATCACTTAAAGGAACTGGGAGTGTTTAGACTAGCAAAGAGAAGGCTCAGGGAAGATAATAAGATGTTATAGTTGTAGTTGTTCATCCTTCATTTTCAAAGAGGATCAATGACATCAGGAGGGTGATATCTTGACTTGTGCATTAATTGGATATGAGCGGGGTAGGGCTGTGCAAAGTCTCTCCTCCCTTACTCTCTCCTCCAGAGTCCTTGAAGTCCAGTAGCAAGACATAGGTCAAGATGGCCGGCAATGGCCCAAAATGCAGTGAGATGATAAAATAGCTTATTCTGTTTGGCCCCACAGGACAAAATCCAGAACAACTGGCAAAGAGGTAAATTTCAGCTTGATATCACAAAAAACTTCCTAGCAATTAGAGTTGATCAAATATTGCATTGGCTTCCTTGGGATGTACTGATTTCACAGAAGCCAGATGACCACTTGTGGGACTTGCTAGAGTAGGAATTTCTTTCATATATGGCTTGGATTAGATATTCACTGGGCTATTTTCCAAACATGAATATTCTCTGATCCTGTGATTCTTTCTCCATTTAATATGACCACCATTCATTTCAGACCCTCCACAACCTCTTCCTTGGACCTTATCATAGCCTTCTAATTGGTCTTCCTGCCTCTAGTCCTTTCCTCTCTACCACCCATGCTCTACAAATTTTCCAAAATAACTTTCCTAAGGCATACGTTTGACTGGGACATTCCCCTGCTCAAAAAAGCTTCAGAGACTCCTTGTTACCGATACAAAAAAATACCAGCTTCTCATCTTGACAATTCAAGGCCTTCTGTGATCTGACTTCAACCAGTCTTTCCAGCCTTATTTATTTCTCATTATTCCCCTTCGTATACTTCTTGTTCCAGCTACACTAATCTACTAGCTCTTCCCCAGACTAGGCACTCAATCCCCCAACCAAAAGCACACCCACTTCACCTCCCTCTCAGAATTCTTAGCTTCCTTCAAGGCTCCCTTCTCTGTGAAACCTTCCCTGATCCCCAAGGTTTTATTGTTTTCTAGCTCCTCAAATTACTTTGTATTTGCTTTTCTGCATATATGTTTTAATACCTCAATAGAGCCTAAGCTCCTTGAGGGCAAGAGCTGTCTTTTTATCACCAGCACCTAAACCAATATATTTCACATAAAAAACATACTAAGTATTTATGAAAGGCAGCTAAGTGGCACAGATGATAGAGGACTAGCCTTAGAGCACCTGAGTTCAAATCTGACCTCTGACACTTACTAATCATGTGACCCTGGTCAAGTTACTTGTAAAAATGAGCTGGAGAGAGAAATGGCAAACCGCTCCAGGACCTTTGCCAAGAAAACCCTAAACGGGTCACGAAGAGCCAAACACAACTAAACAGCAACCACAAAATATTTGTGAAAGGGAATGGAATAATTCTCTTATTGACTCCCTTTGGTAGCATTTTCCTAGAAGCCCCTTTACCATTATAACCAGCCAGTTTGCTGCCCCATAACTGCAGTGACTTCTGTCATTTCTTTATAACCAGAGCTGTGATTTCATCAGGACAGGGAGTTCCCTGTGAAGAATTTTCTCTACCAAAGCAGACACTATAATAGTCAATGGTTTTCATCTTTTCCTAACTTCTCCCTGTGCTACCAAAACAAAGAAACAAACAAACAAAAACCAATCCCTTCTATCCTTCTATGTCTGAAGACCTGAATATAGACCAGGAGTATCGATAGAGATTCCTCTTGTTTCTTACTTTCCTCCTAATGACTGTGGGGGCCCAGATCTCCATGTCACTGAACTGCTCCAGACCATGCTCTACTTGGACCTACCTGGATCATCTAACTGAATCTTTACCTCCCCCTTCTCCATACCTGAAGTCTGTCAAGACCTTCTGATAATTGAGCTTTCACTCTAACTTCCCAGACAACTCCATGACATCCTTCTCTATCCAAACTGTCCCCTCTATGTGCTTCCCCTCAGGAGCCTGGACTCATTCACTAGGTTCCTAATTTCCAATTAGAGAACTTTTGCCTTATCTATCGAGGGCCCATGCCTCTATGTTGCTTCCTAGATGGAACTATACCCTATTGCAGACCATGAGGTGCTCCCTTCTTTCCTTCCCCAACTCCCCTATACATGTTGTCTTCTCCCCTTAGAATATAAGCTCCTTGAGGACAGGGGCTCTCTTGCTTGTTCATATTTCTATCCTCAGTACATAGCACACTTAATGAATGTTGTATGTATGTATCTATGTTAATATGTACATATCTCTCTGCTGCCACAAATGATGAGCCATAGGAAACCTGTCAGATGTGAAGCGGTGGATATTTGCGAGGCAACAATCCTTAATTGGGCACTTACTCTGTGCCAGGAACTGTACTAAGTACTGAGGATATAAATATAAGCAGTAGGCAGTCACCACTCTTAAGACATTTATAATCTAAAGAGGAAAGACAACACAAAAAGGAGGTAAAAGCAGGGAGGATACTGGCAGAGGGGTGGGGGAGTCACTCAGCCCAAGGATTTGGAGATGAAAAATCAGAAGCATAGCCATGAGAGGGATGTGGAAGGTGAGCCTGGGTCCCTCCACAAAATGGAGCCCCAAGAGGAACTCACCAATGGGAGAAGAGGACAAGTGTAGCAGAGGGTGAGAGGCTTGTGCTGGGAGCTATTATTGGTCATTCAGTGAAAGCCAGAGTGATTTGGGCTTAAAGACGTAGTCAAGACAATGTCATTGGTCCTCTTCCAGAATGAATGACTAACAACAACACCAATCCTGAGTGAGAAAGCTTCAGTGACTGATGGATGTGCCAGGTGGAGGTTACAGATGACACATAGTGTTGAAGTATAACCAGAAAGGAAATGGAAATAACGGTTAGATTACATCATAGCATGTACAAACCCATGTAATGCCTTCCCTATCCCTCCTTCCATGAGAGACTTGGAATGTTCTTATTCAGTTTTCCTATTGCATTTTGAGTGCCTCAGTTATTCTTCTGATGAAGTATGAATTTTCATCACTTTCATGAAGACTGTTTCCCAAAGCAGCTGGACCTTTCACTTGAGTTTCTGTCAAAACAGAAAAGGTGAAGGAGAAATATTGCCCCACCCCCATAGGAACTCATAGCTTGTACATCTCCACAAGTCAGCATTTGCTGCAGTGATGAACTATCCTTGCTGTATTTTGTTTGTGAATATAAATCTTCCCTAGCTGGAAACTCCCCAGGTGGCATTGTATCAGGGTTATTCTAATGTTCTTGCTTTTCAGGAAAGGAATCTAACATTTCAATGGGAAATTTCTCCCTATGTTTCGATGACCAAGTTAGTAATGGTTCAAGCCACTGATCATAATAATGTGTTTGTATAGTACTTTGTAATTGTGTGCATACCTTAGCTAAGCCTCAAAACTACCTTGCTAGATAATTGTTACAGGTATTATTATCCTCATGACACTGAGGCTCAGAGAGGCCAATATGACAGAAGCAGATCTCCTTTGGCTCTAAGTCCAGCCCTCTGCTGCATTCTAGAATTCACTGGAATTAAGTTGTTGCTGCTGCTGCTGCTGCAGTTTGATGTTTCTGTCCAGTTATTTCAGTTGAATCCAACTCTTCATGTCCTCATTTGGGGTTTTCTTGGCAAAAATACTGGAATGGTTTGCCATTTCTTTTTCCAGCTCATTTTTACAGACAAGGAAACTGAAGCAAACAGTGTTAAGTGACTTGGCCAGGGTCACCCAGCTGGTAAGTGTCTGAGGTCAGATTTGAACACTCAGGAAGAGGAGTTTTCCTGACTCCAGGCTTAGTGCTCTATCTACTGTGTCACCTAATTCCCATGAATTAAATAACAGATCTCAAATTATGGCCATGGTCCCCCATAGAACTGCTTCTTTTAGTTATCTGCAGTCATGGTACAGTGGGAAAAGACATGGGCTCTGAAGTCTAGAGTAAGTAGACTTATCTCATGCCTTTGTCACTTACTAGTAGCTAGGTAAACCTTGAGTAAATCACTTAAACTCACTGGGACTCAATTGCTCCACCTATAAAAAGAAGGGGTTGAACTAGATTGACTTTTTAGTCCCCAGAACTTCTAGACTGACAAGAAAAAATAGGAGAGGGTTGGCATGTTCCTTTCTCCACAGAATATTGCCTCTTCACAATGAAGTTTAGAAATGAAGAGCCTTGGTGGTGCTCTGTGCTATGATGAGCCTCCAAAAAGCAGTTTTTAGGAGGGGAAAAGGGATTTGCCATATGGTCTAAATATAGGCATACTCCAAATATAAACCACTCACATAAAATGTTCTTTGAAAGGAAAAAATAAGTATAGGTTTACACACACACACACACACACACACACACACACATATATTTTACAAGGGAAAAGGTGTTTTTTTTTAAAAAAAGCATTTCTTGTAAAGTACAAAGTTTGAAAATGAGAAATCATTCTTATTCATTTTTATCTTTGCATCCCTCTGTATTCAATTTTTTATCTGTCTCTTCATAAAAACACAGTTATAAACTGTACTCAGATTTTGTGTAAAACAACAGTGGAAAAAATCCTGGCTCAAGTCAGAAAGTGTTTGGATTCTGGCTCTTTTAAGTTCAATGACATTGGGCAAGAAATATAATAGATGATTGATCTTGGAGATAGGAAAACCTAGGTTCAAATCCAGGCTCTGGCACATGCTAGCTTTGTGGCCTTAGACTAATCTCTTAACCTTTCAATGCTGTAGGCTACAGGTGCCAATCCACATTGGCGGAGGGAATTTCTTCATCCAAGTCTTCCCTTTATAAATTAAATAATAGGTCTAGTTCCTATCCCTTATCCTATCATAGAGATACCAATATACTACTTAAAGCTCTTTGTCAGTTACCTTATTTTCATTCCAAGACCAACCCACCTCCTTTCTTATCCATACATGTCTTTAGTCTTACATAGAGCATGAGCTGGGCACAGTGGTGGTGCATTGCCATAACATAGTGGATAGGCTGCTGCATTTAGAATGAAGAAGACTTGAGTTCAAATATTGCCCCATACACTTACTAGCTGGGTGACCCTGGGCAAGTCACTTTTCTTCTTTCTCTCCATCTCAATTTTCTTATCCACAAAATGAGGACAATTGTATCTATCTTTCTCACAGCATTGTTGTAAAAATCAAACAAAATAACATTTTGAAAGTACTTTGCGATCCTTAAGGTATTATATAAATTCTAGCTTATTATTTTTGACAGTGACTTTTGATACCATTTCTTGCAGATGAGTTGTTACTGGTCATGCTTCAACCTGTTTGTACAATGCAGCCTTCTATTGCCCTTATGATTATTTACAATTGTCACATCGCCAAGATTTTCATGTTCTGTGATTTGCAGCTATATGGCATTACCAGGAGAAAATTTTGTAAAGTGCAGAGTTTGAAATCATCAAAAGTGCTGCACAATTTCCCAACTAGCATTCAACCTGATCTTCTCCTCCTCCTTTTTTACCTACAGCATCCATCCAGGATAAATGGACTGGTAGCCTAATTCAATGGACTATCCATCCAATTCCAAGACATAACTCTGGCAATATGAAATTGAAACACCCTATGATTTTTTGTTCGTTTTTCAGTTTGGATGGTTAGGTCAATATCTTTTTCCGTTTCTGGGAATTTCAATGAGGAGACATTGTAGTATTCTTGCAATTATAAATTGGCCCATTTGAAGAATGTCACTTCCCCCTCCCCTATTTCTACCTCTCTTTCTAGGTACAGAAGGAAAGTGGATCAACCATGGATCAACTTGCAATTTCTGTGTATTATCAGATCAAAACTCTTTCCTAACTACTACTTCTCTGTTTTTGTTGTCTCCTTCTATTATAATGCAAGCTCCTTAAGGACAAGAACTAGCTTGATTTTTATGTGAATTCTAAAAATTTAGCACAGTACTTAGCACTGTATAAGTGCTTAATAAATGCTTTTTCATTTACCCATTCATCAGCAAGATATAGGGGAAAGAACACTGGATTTGGAATCAGGGAACTTAAGTTTGAGTCCATACTCCAGCATTTATTTATAAGACCAAGAACAAATCCTTTAAACTCTGAATCTCAATGTCCTCTTCTATGAAATGAGGATAATGATGTTTACACTAGCTATCACAGAGTTGTAAGAAAAATGCCTTTTTAGGGGCAACTGGGGTTAAGTGATTTGCCTAGGGTCACACAACTAGTAAGTATCTGAGGCTGGATACCAACCTAGGTCCTCCTGATTCTGGGGCCAGTGCTCTACCCACTGTGCCACCTAGCTGCCCAAGAAAAGTGTTATATAAACCTTGAAGTACTATATAAACATGAGCTACCATCTTTTGTTTGAACTTGATGCAGGATATCTTTGATGATACTAGTGAATGCCTGAGATAAATATAGATCTCATTTGATGTCAACACTCAGAAAATTGTCCAATGCTTCATAACTTCTGTAAAAAAAATAATCACCATCTTCTGTCATTTTATAAGCATTTATTATATTTTTATAATATCCAGATCATGCCCTATAATTGTAGGTGTTCCTCAGAATTCTGTCTTGGGCCCTCCTCTCTCCTCCCTCTATACTTCTTTGCTCAATGATCTCATCAGATCCTAAGGATTTAATTATCATCTCTATCCTGATGATTCTCAAATCTACCTATCTTGCCCCAGACTCTCTGGTGACCTCCAATCCCATACCTCCAATTGTCTATCAGACCTCTCAAATTAGCTGTCTAGTAGATACCTCAAACTTAACATCTCTAAAATCTCATTATCTTTCTCCCTAAGCCTTCTCCTCCTCACCCCACACTCTCCCTGTTACTGTAGAGGGCAACACCACCCTCCCAGTCTTTCAAGATCACATGCTAGGCATCATCCTAGTTTCTTCACTCTCTCTCAATTTCCCCATATCCATTCTGTTGCCAAGGCTCGCCAATTTCACCTCTGTAACATCTCTCAAATATGTTTCTTTTTCTCTTCTGACACTGCCACCACTCTGGTGCAAGCCCTTATCACCTGGACTGCTGTGATAGACTACTGATGGGTCTGCCTGCCTTAAGTCTCTCCTCATTCCAATCCATCCATTCAGCCACCAAAGCTATTTTCCAAAAGTTCAGTTCTAACCATGTCACTCCCCTAATGAATAAACTTCAGTGTCTTCCTATTACCTCCAGAATCAAATACAGAATCTCTGTTTGACATTCAAAGCCTTTTGTTACCTAGCCTGCTCCTACCTGTCCAGTCTTCTTAGATCTTGTTCCCACCATATATGCTGATCTAGTGACATTGACCTCCTGGATGTTTCACAGACAGGATACTCCATCTCTTGGCCTGAGGCATTTTCTCTGATTGTCCTTTATACCTAGATATTCTCTCCTAAACTCCACTAACTGATTTCCTTGGCTTCCATTAAGTTCCAACTAAAATTCCATCATTTATAGGAAGTCTTTCTGAATCCCTCTTAATTTTAGTGCATTTCCTCTGTTATTTCCTATTTATCCTGAATATATATATACACATACAAACATATATACATATATATGGATATGTGTGTGCGTACATATGCATACACGTACACATACACATACACATATACATACATATTTGTTTGCATGTTGTCTCTCTCATTAGATTGCAAACTCCTTGAGGGTAAAAACTGTCTTTTACCTCTTTTTGTATCCCTAGAACTTAGCTCAGTACCTGGCACAAAGTAGGTACTTAATAAGTGTTCATTGATTGATTGAATTGGTATGGTCCCCCAGTGGGAAGTCTCCCTTATGAAGTTACCCGGAAGATGTAGTCTGAGAAGGAGAGATGGTATTCAACTGGAAACTCCTCTTGGAGAGGTACCTGGATGATTTTATCCAAGGAAGGAGGATACAGTGGGATGGCTTCCAAGCTTTATGGGAAAGGTACAGAGATATCCTGGAGTCTAAGTGGTTTTCAGTCTGACCATGTACATCTCAGAAATTATCCATCACTAAAAATCAAGGCTTGCAAATTTATTGTGCTGTTGGTTGTCTAGACTTAAGAAAATGCTGATAATTCAGATTAAACCACAAAGTGTGTGTGCATACATTTTTCCCCCCAGAGAGCCTAGTTGTTAAACATTTACCAGCACACCAGTTTATAGGGCATATTGCCCTATAAACATTACTTGAGCTCAGCAGGAATACAGTAGAAGGTTCAGGGAATGAATTTATAGAGGTCTTGTGACTGTAGGCCAATAATAATCATAACCAAAATAACCATAATCATAGTAACTATTACTGTCAATTACATAGTGCTTTAAGGTTTGTAAAGTATTTCATATCCATTATATCATCTGAGCCTCACAATACCCCTGAAGAGGTGGAACATGGTTAAATAGAGGCCATATCAATAAATCAGGTTGATGTACCTGGGAAATCCAAGCATTGGAGACCAAATTGATCAAGATACAAAAAGTTGGGTTAAATACTTCAAACTGGGGCTGAATGCCATAGTGAGCCGCTTATCCATTTTTTTCCTTCAGTTAAGAGAGTAGCTATGCAGCTAAGTACATTGCTCCACCAACCACCAGAGACATGCTATTCTGACAAACTCTAGGAATATGACAACCAAGTACAACATTAGTGCAAAATAGAAGCTTACTTACAAAGACTTATAGCAGATGTTGGAAGATTAATAGGATCCCTGCACAAAATAAGGTAACAAAAGGTCATGGAATAGAAAATTAACCTATAAAGAATCTGAGATGAGATCTAGCTAAGCCAAGTCATTCCACTAACCTCTGCAAATGAAATTGAAAGGAAAATAACAAACAAATACAAAATGTAACAGTTCTGCTGGTATTTTAAACACGTTCTGTTCTCATTTGTAACAATGGTAGAACCACCATACTTGAATTCAAGTAACTATGTACCTAATGTACCATGTGAAGACATGGCAATGGTACCAACATCAACAAAGTTGTAAAAAGCACCTGGATACGACCAAATATATCTAGAAGGAGTCTCTATAGGAGGTCACATAATTTTAAAGTCATTTTAAGATCTTTTGGGGATGTATTATCAAAACCATGGGAAGACAAGACAAGACAAGACAAGACAAGACAAGAGAAGAAAAGAAAAGAAAAGAAAAGAAAAGAAAAGAAAAGAAAAGAAAAGAAAAGAAAAGAAAAGAAAAGAAAAGAAAAGAAAAGAAAAGAAAAGAAAAGAAAAGAAGTTACACATATCATTTTTACCCTAAAGAAAGTAAACTGAGAAGGCATCAGTAATTACTAAACCATATATCATCACTTTTATGCCCACAAAATCTCCATGAACAATGGTTTATATACCAATGAAAGGGATAAGAACATGACAAGTTAGACCTTCACAGACCATTTTCTAAAGCAAACATATATCTTCATAGTGACTGAAATATTAAATGATATGGTGAATATAAGATTCTGCTTTATTTATTGTTTGCCTTAAGAAAACATTTGACTTGGTATAAATTAATAAATAAATACAAATTTGAAGACACTCACCTCTATTTGATGGCTAAAAAAACTTACACTAAATGCTTGTGATCAATGAATTAGAAAGAAATCAACTGATTAACCTATTGAAAACAAATTAACAACACATCAATTGACCAGAAAATTGAAATGATGAAGATTATCTTCCAAAGGAAGTTGACAGAACTGTTAAGTACCTAGGAACATTTTTACAAAATGAAAGTAGTCAACTAGGTCAGGAATCCTTATAGGACCATAATGAATAATTTAACTGAGTTATTCAGCAGTGTCAGCTGGGTGGTGCAATGGATAGAGTACCAGGCCTGGAAGCAGAAAAACTCATCTCCGTAAGTTCAAATCTGACCTCAGACACTTATTTGCTGTGTGACCCTGGACAAGTCACTTAATGCTTCAGTTTCCTCATCCATAAAATGAGCTGGAGAAGGAAATGGTAAACCATTTCTTGGCTACTTTGCCAAGAAAACCCTAAATGGGGTCATGAAGCACTGGACAAACAACTGAACAACAACATTTGTCATGGCCCTTTTGAGATCCTCAGTAAGCCATAGGGTTTTTAGAAATGTTCAAAGTAACGTCAGCTTTCACAAAGAAACATAAAACAGAATCCCTATTGATTCTTCTTTATCCTTCAAAAATCCTTTTTCCACAGCCAGATAGAAATATATTGGATGGAGTGCTAAGTCTGGAGTCAGGAAAGCCTGAGTTCAAATCTAGCCTCAGACACTTATTAGTTGTATGACCCTGGACAAGTCACTAAACCTCTTTTTGTCTCAGTTTCCTCAACTATAAAATGGGGATGATAATAGCACTTAAATCACAGGCTTGTTTTGAGGATCAAATGAGATCATTGTAAAGCACTTAGCACAACGCCTGGCATGTATCAAATGCTATGTAAATGGATTTTTCCCCATTTTTTTCTCTTCTACTTCCCCATCCAACAATTTTGAAAGTAGGATGGTGGTGCCCTTGATAATAAAGAAGTTAAACAAAAACGAAAAGAAAAGAAAAAAAGGGGGCGGTTAGGTGGCACAGTGAATAGAGCGCCAGCCCTGGAGTCAGGAGGACCTGAGTTCAAATCCAGCCTCAGACACTTAACACAAAACCTAGCCATGTGACCTTGGGCAAGTCACTTAACCCCAACTGCCCTCCAAAAAGCTAAAAGGAAAAAGAAGAAAATAAAGAAGTTAAGAAAAGTAAATGGCTTGATAGGTAAAGACAAGAATTGCAAGTGATCAATGAAATGACCATATAAAGGTGTGAATAGTTAGTCAGGGGGAAAGTGTAGCAATTAGCTAAGAAGATTATCCAAAAGTCCTCAGGAGTTCTCTGCAATTTTATAACACTACCACTATAAATTCTGCTGTACTCCAAGGCACAATCAAGTCACATTGTTACCCAGTTATCACTACCTTTAACTTCCTTTGGTATGGTGATCACCTGGTAAAGAAACTCCCTCTACAAACACAGATTAGCAACTGTTCTGCAGCATTGTCCTAGAAGGTTACATCGGGCATTAAAGGGTTACATTACATACCCAGGAACACTGAGCCAGAATGCATCAGGGGCAGGACTTGAACCTCATTCTCTCTGACTCTAAGACAAAGTCAAGATCTCTGTTATTGGTAATACCTCTCAGTTTCAAGTCACACATTATGCAGAAATCAATAGATCTTATACAAACTGAATCAGCTTTAGAGCAGATTATAGTGTGCTGAACAAGTGTTTTCTTGTTGCTCTTTCTGATTTATGGTAGATAGAATCTGTCAGACTTTGCACTTGGCATCTCAGTTCATTTCATTTCACACTTTATTTCAAAATGACTCATCATGCCCATTGTAAGTTGCCCATAAGACAAACTGCTGATGAGGCCAGACACCTCAGGTCAAAGTCGACCATCTTATTAAGAAACAAACTCATCAGAGAACCTTGAAGATGAGAAAGCCTTCCTTCTGTGCTGGAAGGCACAGCCACTTCGCTCCCTCCTCATATTGCTTCATCATAAAAAAAAAACTGCTCTATGGAGGAAGGTTAAAGATTTCAGCAGAAAATTAGATGCCTAAAGGGAGAATGAGGGTTTCCAAAAGAGCAACACATGCACATGCGTGTGTGTGTGTACACACACACCCCCCTATATATGTGTACATATGCATATGTATTATACATAGATAGATTGGGAGTTAGGAATGTAAGGGTAACCAGGAGAGGAAGAGTTGGAGTTTGCTAAGAACCATTATTATAAGCCTCTATTAACAAGTCTACAATTTAGAGACAGATTTTTTTTTTGGTGCCATCAAGGTGTAAGTCTCTTTTTGTAGTATTTAGTGTTCTCTGCCTGCTTTTCTGGTCTACTCACTCTTTTTGAGTAGGTACAGCTAGGGGGTGCTAGACCAGGCGTCATGAAGACCTGAGTTCAAATTGGGCTTCAGACACTTATTGCTGTGCAGCCTTCATCAAGTCACCTGATTTCTGTTTACCTCTATTTTCTCAGCTACGAAATAGGGATATAATAGTGCATGCCTCCTAGAGGTGTTGTGATGATCAAATAAAGTAATATTTGTAAAGTACTTAGCACGGTGACTGGCTCATGGGAGGTGTTATATAAATGCTAGATGATGATGATGATGATGATGATGATGATGATGATGCTGTCATTATTACTAACAAAGGCAGAAGCAGAGAAAATTGCATCTGAGACAGAATTCTAAGTAGGCATTGGCCTGCTGGTAACTCAATCAACCCAGGACCAGGTACAATTCCTTCCTACCTTTGGTAGCAAATAAAGGCCAAGAGTAAGCTATGAGGGTACCCTATCCTCTAAGACAATCAATCAATAAACATTTAGAAAGCAGATCAAGATCACCAGCAATGGCCCAGAATGTAGTTAATCAGGCAGACACCAACGGTGGATGAGCAATCCTGAAAAGAGCTCAGCAAGCCCTAATACCAGAGTTGTTCGTCCTCCCTGAACAGTAGTGAGTGATCCAAAGCTCCTCATCCAAGAGTATTTACTGGGCATGTGTGCTGTGTTCCTCATTAACCACTCCTGCTGGTGGTGCCAGTGGTCCTTTGTATCCAGACTGAAATCTTGGCTTGGCAACTGGGACAATCTGAAGATATTTTTCACTTCTGTGCCCTGTCCTACCAGGGAAAAGAAAAGAGAATCTTGAACATAAGTTATGAACATTGACTTGCTTTCTGCTGAAAATGTTCCAAATTTAGATGCCTACTTTGATTTTTTTGTTTTTTAACATACTATTGGTATTATTCGTTCATAAGGACACAATTACACATTTCAATTCACTAGTCATGTTAGTGAGTTTCTTTGATGCATCAGTTTACCTATAATCTAGAGAAGCATCATGATATAATAGAAAAGGCCTTGAAGTCAAAGGATTGGGTTCAAATCCTATCTGATGCTTATTACCTCAGTGACCTTAGGCAAAAAATCAAAACTCTCTGTGCCCCCATTTCCTTTTATGGGGGTGGGGAGTAGATTGGATATCCTCCGAAGCCTCTCCCAATTCTGTGATTATTAATATAGCTACTCTTTTCATCAATAAAGATCACTATCCATCCCCACCCTTTTATTAGGTGTAACTCTTCTCCAGGTCTTTCCCTAAATATTCTATAGAGGATCTACCTGATTTTCTGGAGGTTTTTCTCTGTCCTTTATCATTTGCAGTGATCTCAAGGCAACATTCCGACTATTCATCTGTTACTTTTCCCTATTGTTTCTACATAACTAGTTGTCCCTATCCCCATTTTTTTCAAATGTACATGCCTTGGTAAGTGTCTTATATGCTATCTCTCTTGTATGAGTCATCAGTGGTCATAGGATCATAGATTAGATTTAGAATTAGAATTAGAAAGGGTTCATCGCATCTGACTACATAATTTTACATAGGTGGAAACCAAGGCGCAGAGAGGTTAAGTAATTTGACCAGTGTCAGACAGTCAGTAAAAGTGTCTAAGGCAGTATTTGAAAAAAGATTTTCCTGATTCCAAGTTCCTCAGCCTATCAACTACGGCATAATGCTGTCTCCTCAGTTGTCTTCCTGTTGTCCTTTGGGCCATACATCATTTTTATCTTTTTTTTTGTTCTGATTTGAAACCATGTAACATCACAAAACATTGTTGTTTCAAAGCTGGACTTTTGCAGCAACAAAACAGCTTGCAATATCTCAAATGTCACCTACTCTATGATTCTGTCATTTTCAGTTTTATCTGAGTTTTATTTTTGAAGAGATTTATCTTTGAGATCCCATTTGGGGATTTCTTGGCAAAGAAATTAGAGTGGTTTGCCATTTCCTTCTCTAGCTCATTTTACACATGGGGAAAGAGAGGTAAACAGAATTAAATGACTTACCCAGTGTCACACAATTAATAAGTGTCTGAAACCAGATTGAATTCTAGGCCTAACTTATTTTTAAGCTTCAGCATCTGAGATATTTCTGTTAATGAACTAATAACAATAGCAACTTAAGTATTTGAATCCAGGTCTTCCTGACTGCAAGTCCATCACTCTATCCATGGTACCACTTATCTGACTCTACTTAGCTAACTCAATAGGCTCCCTATCCAACAACAGTATATCAAAATCTGTACAATATACTATTTCCATCCCATTGGTGCAGCCTTCCTGTGACATGGCAATGTGGGTTCTCAAAGGTCATACCAGCAGAACATAGTCTTTGACTTGTACCCAGTTGAATAAGTTTTAAATACAATCCTGACCATAGAAATACAAGACTGAAAAACTAGAACAGGCTAGGACCATAGAAGTGATCTTATCCAAATCCTTCATTTTACCAGATGCAGAAACTGGTGCCTTGAGAGATTAAGTGATTTTCACAGGGATGCACAAGTAGTAATTGACAAAGCTGGGCTTCAGATTTGGGTCCTGTTATCCAAAGACCAGTCTAAGATCAATTCAGAGAAGCTTACCACCAGAGGAGTAATCATCAACTAATGAATATTTTTTGGACAAGCTCCCAGAAAATAAAAGTCATCTACACTGACTGCCTTCAAGAGCAAACCACCTCCATTTCTCACTCCTTTTCAGTCTTGTTTCTGATCTTACCCCTCTGCCAAGATTGCTAACAAATGTTAACAATGAGCTTGTTGCTGCTATGTTCTCATGCTCTTTGACTTCTCTGACCATTTTTAACACTGTCCTCTTGTTTTGGACCACCTCTTTCTCCTGAATACTCTCTCCTCTCTTGGATTATCCCTATATCTGTTGAGGATAATATCACCATTCTCCGAATAATAGCCATTCTTGACTCTTCTCTTCTACCCTTCTGTATAATTATTTGATAGTATTTGTTTATTCTACCTCTCACAACTTTCTCATATCTTTTCCCTTTTCTACCTTAACCTTGAGGACATTACCTCCTTTCATCTGAAGTAGTATCAAAATCTCCTAACTGGCCTTTTTGCTTGAAGTCTCCTCTTTTTCTAGTCCTTCCTACACATGATTATCAGTAATTATCCTACAGCATAGATCTTGCCATATCACTTACTTATGTGTTATCATCATAAGGGTGACAGATTTGAAATCAGAGATCTAGATTCAAATCATAATCCTGCATTTGTCTGCCCTTGACAAATCAGTCCAACTTCACTGGGCTTCACCTCAGTTTCCTTACATGTAAGATGAGAAGGCTATGCTAGATGACATATATGGGGGATCCTCACAGTTTCCTTATCTATAAAAGTATGTGATTATAGCTACAAGGCCCTTACAACCTATGCTCAAAATCTTCCAATAGCTCCATAAACCTTCTAGGATAAAAAAAAAATAGAAATGCCTCAACCTATAATTCAAGGTTCTCCATGATCTGACTCCAGTCTTTGCCTCCAGCCATATTCACACTACTCACTTTCATGTATTCTATGTTTTATTCAAAGACCTGAGTCCCTGGTGGGAGCACCCATCCCAGTAAAATCACAGAAGCTTAAAGAACTTATTGGAAAAGAATTTGAGAGACTAGCCAGTATTGGGCCCAGTTAACCAGTATTAAAGGACATTTCCTTCTTTTCTGTTAAAAAAATGACAAATCATAAGAAAAGAAATTTGAGTGTGTTGTCAGTGATAATCACTGGATCAGTTTGTCTTAAATTTTTTGAAGGAAATATTCTATCGGAAGGGTGGTTCAATGGGAAGTCTAGTCAATGGTAAATCAAAGAACCTTTTTAATGTATTTATATGCATATGGGTCACATCACCTTCCTAGATTGAAAACTCTGTGGTGTGATTAGCAATTGTTTCATCTAAAATTTATGTCCCTTCTACAACCTAGTAGAATGCTCTTCCAATAGTGGGTACTTAATAAAGATCTTATGTTTGAAATTGAATTGTGTGATGCACAAGTATTATTAAAGTACCAAATGAACAGTTGTTTTAAAACACATTAGTGATAATGTGCCATATGTATACATGAATGGACATATTAAAGTTAGAAATAAAGTTACTTTTAAAAAGAAATTTCGGTAACCTTAGGAAATATAGCTAAATGCTTCATTTGGTAGCTTTGCTCACCAACACATCAAATAATGTTCCTTGGGGAAGAATGATCCTGAGGTGGACTTTAAAATCTTATATGACACTAATGATACCTGATGAAAGGTAATTTAAGTGACCTTGTATTCCATAATATATTTGAAGCTAATAATTAGTAGTTTAGTGCATAGAGCAAGTAAAAGTTTTATAAATGATTATACAGGAAGAAATTATGCTTAGATTTACCATTTAAATGTTAAGATCAATTAACAGGACATGGCTAAGCAGAGCTGACATTATTCTAAGCCCTGAAATGAACTATTCAATTCATTAATAAAATTTAGCTGTCTTGGTTCACACAGCTGCTGTGTTCATCATATTTATTTTTACAAATTACTATAATGATCACTCAATGTTATCGTTATGACTTTTGGGAAATTGTCCAGGATTTGCTGTGTAAGAGCTCTGTGTACAGGCCCTTCCCGTTGCAAATATAGAATATTTAAATTATTTAGTGTGTTACAGTCAGAGGATGGAATTACAGTGTACCCATTATTTAGAAGTAATAAATATATATTAAGCGACTGTCTCCTCTTACTTTGGCTTCCATAACACTATTTTCACTTGTTTCTTCTGGAAGCAGCATGGTCTAATGGAAAGAAGATTGGTCTTGGTGACAGGGTTCTGCTTGTATGATCTTAGGTAAATCTCTTCATTGTTCTGTGCTTTATAGATTCTTCACCTGTAAAAGAAGGAGATTGGCCTAGATGATTTCTGATGTCTCTTCCATTCTCCTACCTTTCTGATTCATCCTTCTCTATTTCCTTTGTTAGATCATTATACATCTCCTGCCCATTAAGTATAGTTGTCTTCTGAGTTCTCTTCTTTCCTCTCTATATAATTTCTACCTTGGTAATTTCATCAATTTTAGGGTTTCAGTTATCAAGTCTACATAAACAACTCCCAAAACTATGGATCCAGTCCTAATATCTCACCCAAGCTCGAGTCCTTGATCATCAACTGCCTGTTAGACATTTCCATGTGTGTGTACTTTCCGCATGTGAAACTCAGTGTGTCCAAAACAGAATCAGAATATGAGTGCTGAAAAAGCTGCCAGCAGCCATCTAACCTAAGTCACACATCAAATGAATCTCTGCCATAACATGCTTAAAGACCTACAGGGAGTGATGAACTTACTACCTTTCTCCATTCCCCACCCTAAGCCTGCAAACTCCCTATTTCTCCCTAATCAATCCAGTTTGTACTCTAGACATTGTCCTTCACCTTTTCCCTCTCCCTTGTCCCCTTTAACCAATCTGAGCTCAAGCCTTGTTCATTCTATCCACATGACCTCATTTATATCTGTCCCCTTCACTGACACAGAAACTACTCTACTTTCCCATTATTCACTCTATTGGTTACAGCACTTCTATACAATCAGACTATTGTACAATGTGAAAGTGTTTGTAGATCCCATACATGACTGTATGCTAGCATGGCGGGGGGAGAGAAGGGAGGGGAGAAAATCTGAAACTCAAGTGATTCTGTAACTGAATCTTGTAAACTAAAAGTAAATAAACAAGTCAATAAATTTTTAAAAATAAAAATAAAAGAAATGACTACACTTCAGGCTCCCTATACTCCTACCCTGTACTACCACAATAACCTCTCCCTGACTCCAGGATTTGCCTTCTCTGCTGCATCTTCCGCATAGATGTCAACATACCCTAATTTCCTGGTCTAACCATGTCACCCATTCTTAAACACCTTCATTGTCTCTTTATCAGCAATTGGACAGATTATAAACCTTGTAGCCCATCATTCAAGGCCTCCTCATGATTTGACTCCCATCTACTTTTCCAGGCATTTGTTTTTGCTCAGTCATTTTAGTCATGTTTAATTTTTCATGACTCCTTTTCAGAGCTTCTAGGCAAAGATATGAGAGCAGTTACCCATTTCCTTCTCCAGCTCATTTTACAGATGGGGAAACTGAGGGAAACAGGGTTAAGTGACTTACTTGCCCAGGATTACATCTACATCTGAGATAAGATTCAAACTCAAGTCTGACTCCAAGTCCAGCACTCTATCCACTGCACCACCTAGCTGCCCTCAAACTAATTTCTTTGGCATCTCTGTACTCCAGCCAGACTTAATTATTAGCTATTCTCCAAAATTGACACTATTTTATTACTTTTTTAACGAGGGAAACGGTATTATTTTTATAAATTTAGTTACAAATTTTCTCCCCATCTTTCCCCTACCCACCATCCCAAAACAGTGATCCCACTGTATACACCCTCCTCCAATCTGTTCTCTCCTATGTCCTCCCCCATCACCCCTCTGACTTCCCGGTAGGGTAAGATGGATCTCCCTACCCCAGTACCTGTATATCTTAATTCCAAATTGAATGTAATTAATAATAATTATATATGTATATGTACATAAATATATAATTTTTTAACATTTGATTATAGAACTTTAAATTTTAGATTCTTTCCCTTCCTCCCTTGTCACCCACCCCCACTGGAAAGACAAGCAATTCAATACAGGCTGTATATGTGTAGTTACCCAGAACATCTCTACATTGGACGTGAAAGACTGACTATGTTTCCCTCCTTCCTATCCTGCGCCCCCTTTTTCTGTTCTCTGCTTTGTCCCTGTACCTTTACAGAAGTGTGTGCTTCTAACAACCCTATCCCCTCACCCTCCCCTCCATCATCTTCCCTCTCATCCCCATCCCCCCTACTCTCCTGTAGGACAAGATACCCAATTTAGAGTGTATGCCATTCTTTCCTTAAGCCAAATTCAATGAGAGTAAGGTTGACCCATTCCCTTTTGCCTTCCTGTCCTTCCCCTCCATTGTAACAGTTATCCCTTGCCTCTTCTATATGAGATGATTAATTCCATTCTGTCTCTCCCTGTCTCCTCTCATTCTATTCCTCTCCCATCTCTCAATTTTATCTTTTAAAATATCATCCCTTCCTATTAAATTGATCCTGCACCCTCTATCTACATACACATATATACACACACTCAGATATGTATTCATACACATATACATATATCCTCCTATATAGACATATGTGTATGTATACATATATATATACATTTATATTCCCTTCACCTATCCTCATACTGAGAAAACTTCATAAGTTACAACTTTCATTTTTCCATATTAGCATGTAAATAGTTCAACTTTGACAAGATCCTTATGATTTCTTTCCCATGTTTACCTTCTCATGTTTCTTGTATTTGAATGTCATATTTTCTATTCAGTTCTGGTTTTTTCAGCAAGAATGCTTGAAAGTCCTCCACCTCATTTAATGACCATTTTTCCCCTGAAACATTATACTCAGTTTTGCTGGATGAGTGATTCTTGGTTTTAATCCTAGCTCCCTTGATCTCCAGAATATCATATTCCAGGCCCTTCGATCCCTTAATTTAGAAGCTGCTAGATCCTGTGTTATCCTGATTGTGTTTCTACATTATTCAAATTTTTTCTTCTTGGAAGCTTGTAATATTTGTTCCTTGATCTGGTAACTCCAGAAACTGGCTATAACATCCCTAGGAGTTTTCTTCTTGGGATCGTTTTCATGAGGTAATTGGCGAATTCTTTCAAGTTCTATTTTGCCCTCTGGTTCTAAAATATCAGGGAAATTTTCCTTTAGGATTTCTTGAAGGATGCTTTCTACATTCTTTTTTTTTGATCAGGGCTTTCAGGCAGTCCAATAATTTTTAAATTGTCTCTCCTGGATCTATTTTCTAGATCAGTGGTTTTTTCAAGGAGATATTTCACATTGCCTTCTATTTTTTCATTTGTTTGGATCTGTTTAATAATATCTTGATATCTCATAAAGTCATTTGCTTCCATTTGCTCCACTCTAATTCTGAAGGAA
>CM053593.1:235582322-235594747 GCA_028646575.1 Pseudocheirus occidentalis | reverse complement strand
AGTTCAACTTTTTAAGACGTTCTTCTCCTCATTGACTTTTTGAGCCTCTTTTGTCATTTGAGTTAATCTATTTTTAAGGGGTTATTTTCTTCAGTCAGGTTGTTGACTCTCTTTTCATGATTTTCTTGCATCATTCTCATTTCACTCCCCAATTTTTCCTCTACTTCTCTTATTTGGTTTCCAAAATCCTTCTTAAGGATGTAGATGACACCTAAGATCCCTTCCAGCTTTCAACCTATGATCCAATGAACATGTATGCAGTGAAGGAGAAGAGGATACATGTCTTCTCATCTTCTATGGCCTGTAACCAGTTTACATTTTTCTTGAAAGCTTTTGATGCAAGAGTTCTGACTATTGTTTTTCTCCTGTTCCATGCTTTGATCCTTTTTGTCCCCAAAAAAGGAATCTAAAGTTGGGTTGCTGTGTTTACTTTGCTTCCTTTGCCTGCTCATGTTGCCAGTTACTTGACTTTTCAGCTCTATGGCACTCTGCTTCCTTGGGGGAGAGCTTTGTCCCAAATTTCTGGGGTTTTCACAGTTGCCAGTGCTGTTAGGAGGCTGCCATCTCTGCATCCCCCACCAGCTTTGGCTCACTGGTCACAGACCTCAGGACCACTACCTAAAACCATTATCCTGATCCAGGAAGGTTAATGCAAGAGCACTTAGCCTCTGAATGATCTCTTGGCTCTCCTGCAATCTGCAGGCTGAGAGCTCTGAAGCAGCCATGTGGAGGTGGCTGCAGGGACCACTTCTGCTGTTTCCTTGCCCTGGGGGCCAGTGGCTGGACTCTCTTTTCTCCCCCAAATTTAGCCAAGTTCCACTGACCTTACACTTTGTCCTTGGTTCTTATGGATTGTTAATTCTGGAAAATGCCACAGCTGCTAGTGATCCACTTTCCAAAGTGCTCCAGCCTTGACTTGTCCTGATTGCCCTGGGGCTAAGCCACAGTTTCAGGCTGCGCTGATTTTGTCTCCCAGCATTGTGCAATGAGCCCTTCCCATCCACCTGCCAGGCTGCCTACAGTGGGAGATGTATTTTTCTGTAATTTTGTGGTAAAATTTGTTTAGAGTCATGTTTTATAGGTATTTGAGGTGGTTATGGAAGGAGCTATGGAGTTCTCCTGCTTCTATGCCACCATCTTGACTCTGGCCCCTCAAAATTGACACTATTGTCCAGCTTTGTGCTTTCATATGAGCGGTACCTCATGCCTAGAATGCAATTCCTCCTCATCTCTGCCTCTCAGGACCCTTTTCTTCTTTTAAGGTTATATATAATGGGCAGTTAGATGGCTCTGTGGATAGAATACTGAACTTGGAGTCAGGGAGACCTGTGTTCAAATCCAGCCTCAGACACTTCCTAACTGTGTGACCTTGGGCAAGTCTCTCAATCTCTGTCTGCCACTGGAGAAGGAAATGGCAAACCATTCCAGTATCTTTGCTAAGAAAACCCCAAACGGTGTCATGAAGAGTCAGACATGACTGAAATGACTGAACAACAATAATAGAATGAACATTTGATTTAGAATTAAGGGATCTTGGTTCAAATCCAAGCTCCACGTTAGATACCTATGTGATTTTGGACAAGTCATTGAATTATTCTCTATCTTAATTCCCTCAAGATGCCGCATTCTTGATGAAGTCTTCCCTAATCCCCTCTCCTTCCCCAAGTCATCAGTGTATTCTCCCTTTTCTTCCTTATATTCAGAGAAGACATATATCCTCTTCTCCTTCACTGCATACATGTTCATTGGATCATAGGTTGAAAGCTGGAAGGGATCTTAGGTGTCATCTAGTTAAACTTACTTCCTCATCAGTAACTTGAGGAAACTGAGGCCGAAAGAGCTTAAGTAACTTGCCCAAGACCATGAATATAGTAAATAAAATGGCAAATATTAGGATATGTTAGGAAAGAAGCATAAAGTGCCCATCATGTGCCAGGTGCTTCACAAATATTATCTAATGTAATCCTCACAATAACCTTAAACATAGTCACTATTACTACCCCCATTTTACATGTAAGGAATTTGAGGCAAATAAAGGTGAAGCATCTTGCCCAGGATCACATAATATGTAAGTGTCTAAGGTAGAGGTTCTCAACCTGTGGGTTGCAACCCCTTTGTGGGTCAAATTACCCTTTCACAGGGGTTATAGGGGTTGCCTAAGACCATCAGAAAACACATATTTCCGATGGTCTTAGGAACTGAGACGCCGCTCCTCTATCTGTCTCCAGGCGAGTCTACCCACATGCAGATACACCCACACACAAGTATTAAAGGGTTGTGGCATTAGGAAGGTTGAGAACCACTGGTCTACGGTCACATTTGAACTCAAGGCTTCCTGACTCCAGGCCAGCACTCTATTCTCTGTGTCACAGCTGCCTCAAGTATGTACCCATGTCCTTTTACTCCAAATCCAATTCTCTTCCAACTACCTTAATTAATATGGATTTCAGCCACATTATATCCACCCAATAGATTGCAAAATCTTTGAAAGTAGTAACTGTTTTGTTTTTGTTTCTATGCCATGTGTGATATGTTTGTTTCTATCTCATCACTGAGAGTGTGATATGTTGCCTAGAGGGCCAGACTTGGACACAAAACTGGGTCCAAGTCCTCCTGCCTCTGATGTATCAACTCTGTGGATATACAAAATACTTAATCTCTCAGTTCTTAGTCATTGTTCTAGGACAGTCCTTTTCAGCACATTTGGTAAATTCAAGCTTCACAAGTGAATTTATCTTACACTGCCATTTGTTTCTCAACCTCAGACCTCAACACTGTTTATCTTCTGCTCACACCCATGTTCCTCCTGCTGGAAACTGGAAAAATGTATCTAATTGGATAAGACCTGAAATCCTAAGTGTACCTAGAAATGTTGACAGTGCTACTTTTATTTTCATCAGAAAGTGGACTCCCATTTGAGACTGGAGCCAATTATCTGTTCTGATCAGCATATGATTATAGAATATGGACATATATTTCTACTCTCTCTCACCCCCTGCTTGGATGCCATATGGCCCTGAGCAGCAATGGCATGAAGAAATTACAATTCCTCTTTCAATACTCCCAAAGAAACTATGAAAAATAATAGAATAAAAAACACAAAATAGTCATTAGTTGTTACCCTTAGACAAATCTTGTTACAGACAAGCACAATTTTAAATTTTGTTTTAACATAACTGAAAGGAAGCAGCTTGGCATGATGGAAAAAATATTGGGTCTGGAGTTCTCAAAGGACTTGAATTCAAAATTTGTCACTTTAGTAGTTTACTACCTGTATAACTTTAAGCAAATCATTTAACCTTTTAAAATTTCAGTAATTTCATCTGTAAAATCTGATATATAGGCTGCTACAGTAGAAAGGGTGCTGTCCTTGGTGCTTATTAAGTACCGTCTTTGACCATGGAAAAGTGACAACCTATATTGGAGTTTTCCTCATCTACGAAGTAAAGGGGTTGGATTAGTTGTAACACAGTATAGTAGAAAATATGTTACAGTCAAAGAATCTGGTTTCAAATGCTACCTTTGAAGCTTATTTCAGCAAATCTTGAGCAAAATTGCTTAACCTTCCTGTTCTCTCTTTCCTCAACTAAAATGAGAGGGGATTGGGCTAGATTGCATGACTCCCAACTATTTTTCCAGCTTTGCTTCAAATCAATTTCTTTTAGCTACTCTGTGCTCCAATCAAACTCCATCATTAGCTGTTCTCTAAAATCAACACTCCATCCCCTATCTCTGTGCATGCATGTAAGTGGTACCTAATACCTGGAATCCACTTCCTCTTCATTTCTTCCTCTTAGGACCTTTATTTTCTTTTGAGGCTCAGCACAATTGAATGAGCATTGTTTTTAGAGTCAAGGGATCTTGGTTCAAATTCCAGTCCTGGCACTTTCCACCCATATGACCTTAGGATGGCCACTTAGTTTCCTCAAGATGCCATCTCCTTGATGAAGCCTTCTCTAATGCTATTCTTCCACCCTCAAGTGTTATCGCACTCTCCTTCCCCTTCCTTATATACAGATGAGATATAGACCCTCTTCCTCTACTTATCTGCATACATGTTCATAAGATCATAGATTGAGAGTAGAAATGGACCTTAGAGATCATCTTACAGATGAGGAAACTGAGACCCAGATATCCCAGAATCCAGCTTTGCTTCAAATCAATTTCTTTTAGCTACTCTGTGCTCCAATCAAACTCCACCATTAGCTGTTCTCTAAAATCAACACTCCATCCCCTACCTCTGTGCATGCATGTGAGTGGTACCTAATACCTGGAATCCACTTTCTCTTCATTTCTTCCTCTTAGGACCTTTATTTTCTTTTGAGGCTCAGCACAATTGAATGAGCATTGTTTTTAGAGTCAAGGGATCTTGACTTAAGAATGATGCCCTCACATCCCTTCTAGATCTATTATGACCTTAACTTGATAAATACTGGGTAGATAGAAAGTTGTAGAGAAATGTAATGGATTTTTTAAGAAATAATACCTCTTTAGTTAAAAAGGAGGTAGAGCTAATAGATGGAACTGTAATATTTGCATATATTTTCTATGTGTTCATGAGTTTTGCTGAACTGTTCTTTCTCCTCTTTTTATCTTTTCTTGAAAGGGACAGTTAGGTGGTACAGTGGATAGAGTACTGGGCCTTGGGTCAGGAAGAGTTAGATTCCTGAGTTCAAATCTATCAGACACATATTAGCTGTGTGACCTTGGGCAAATCATTTAACCCAGTTTGCTTCAATTTTCTCCTCTATAAGGAGAAGAAAATGGCAAACCACTCCAATATATTGGCCAAGAAACCCCCAAATGGGGTCACAAAGAGTTGGACGTGGCTGAAACAACTGAACAACCACAACATAAGGGATGGCTCTTTGGGAGAAGTAGAAGGGAGTGATAAATTGGAAATTGTAAGGGGTATAAAAACAAAATATATAGAAATCATTCTAATGAAAAAAATCTGGTGTTGGATTGATGATGTGGGTAAGGGAGACAGAATTCTAAATGGACAAAACTGAAAAATAGGAAGTGACTAAAATGTCTCCTAGAAGAGATCTATTCTCCTTCCACTTCCCCTGTGAGTTCCCACACACACACCTCCCAAAGCCTCCTTCCTACTCCCTGCAGCCCCTCTGCCACAGGCATTGCATTCTCTTGTTCTACCATCTGTTTAGACAGCTGTTCAAGACAGATTATTTCGGGTTTATTGATTCCTTCCTAAATTAATCACTCGACAACAAGAATGCATCAGGCTAAAGGAGCCTCTCAATACAGGATTCTATGATGAACAAACACAGTGAAAAAAAAAAGATCAAGAAAGTAAGAATATCTCCCTATCTCCAAAGGTTTTCTCACAGAGTTTATGAATTATTGATGAATCTTTATTAGCCAACTGCACTTCAGTTTAGATAATGTCTGATATTGACTTGGATTTTGTTTTGTTTTTATGGTGGAGTTGTGTGTGAGAGACAGAGGGAGGGAGGGAGGGAGAGAGAGAGAGAGAGAGAGAGAGAGAGAGAGAAAGGGAGAGAGGGAGGGAAAGGGAGGGAGGAAGGGAGGGAGGGAGGGAAGGAGACAAAGCTTAAATAGCACAGAAGCAAAGACATTAGCCATCCTACAATTATTCTTTTATGAAATTTATAACTTTGGAGACAAAAATTGTATTTTTGTTGTTGTTCAGTCATTTTAGTCATGTCTGACTCTTTGTGCCCCCATTTGGAGTTTTCTTGGCAAAGATACTGAAATGGTTTGCTATTTTCTTCTCCAGCTCATTTTATAGATGAGGAAACCAAGACAAAGAAGGTTAAGCAACGTCCCAGGGTCACACAACTAGGAAGTATCTGAGGGCAGATTTGAATTCAGGTCTTGCTAATTCCAGGCCTGGTGCTCTATTCATATGCCATCTACCTGCCCGCAGAATGTATGTAAGCTTAGACTAATACACAGATGTTACCTGTCTAATAATGACAGCACAAGAGTAGGTACCCTCAGTGGCCTCTCCCTTGTAACTGGAAAGCAAAGCAATAAACTCTTCCTAAAGACTTCCTTCCTAGAGAATTTCAAAGTTTCCCACTAATTCCTCATTTTTCCTTAGCTGCTCTGCTCAGTTTGGACTCCATGAGCATCATATGACTAATGTGGATGCAGTACTTTGCAATTTGCAAAGCTCTTTACATATGTTACCTCATCTGATCCTCAAAGCAACACCAGGAAGCAAGTGTTATTATTATCTCCATTTTATAGATGAGGAATTTGAGGTCAAAAGAAGCTAAGTGACTTGCCCAGGATCACAAAGCTAGTAAGTAACTGAGGAGTGGTGGCTGGGTGGTGCAGTGAATAGAGCACCGCTTTGGAGTCAGGAGGACCTGAGTTCAAACTTGGCCTCAGAAACTTGACACTTACTAGTTGCGTGACCTTGGGCAAGTCACTTAGCCCCAATTCCCTTGCCTTCCCCCACTCAAAAAAAAAAAACCATAACTAAGGCCAGGATTCAAACTCATATCTTCCTGACTTTAAGTATAGAACTCTATCTGCTACACCACTTTGTAACCAATCAAGTTGTTCATCAGGACTAAACCTGTGATTTCACTGGCATATGGACAAGGGTGCACTAGTAAATGTTTAACAGCCAGCTCTAGAATGGGGTGGGGTATGCATAACATACTTTTTAGCTTAATCTTCATTATTATCATTTTCCCCATCACTTTCTTAAAGTCTAAAAAAATCAACAAAGAAATAAAGCCCTGATTTGTAGTTTGCTGATAAGCAAGGTGTAAATTTTTACACTACATATTTAACAATCAGCTCTTGAGAACTAGTTCAAACTGGCTTCAGCACACTCCTATGAATGGACCTTCTGGTAAGGAATTTCCCTGACTAATGTAGAAAGGCATTTTCTACACAGGTTACAATTTTACATAATTGCCTAGAAGACTGAGGGGGTTAAATGATTTACCCAGGGTCACATAGCAAATATGTATTAGAGGCAGGATTTGAACCCAGATATTTCCAGATCCAAGGCCAGATTTCCCTCCCCTATTGTTGTTGAATCAGTTCAGTCATGCCTGACTCTTTGTGACCCTGTTTGAGGCCTTCTTGGCAGAAATCCTGGGGTGGTCTGCCATTTTTTTCTCCAGCACATTTTACAGATGAGGAAACTGACAAACAGGGTTAAGTGACTTGTCCAGGGTCACACAGCTCATGCCTAAGATCAGCTCTGAACTCATGAAGATGGGTCTTTCTGATTTCAAACCCAGCATTCTATCCACTGCACCGCCTACCTGCTTTCTCCCCTATATCAGCACAATAAAATATTCTTTTAAAACCAGCCATCCAGCAGCTACTTTTTCTTTCATCTAAAGCCATTTCTTTGGGTCTTTAGAAGTAGGTCGTCTAGGGAGGACTAAAAGGAGAACTCAGAAAAGAATTGCACAAGATAAGAAGGAACAAATTAGTCATGATCTGCACATTGGAGAAAGTACACACACTGATCAGACCACAGAATCAGTGGAGTATTGTAAATCACAAGCTTCCAAGTAGGTAATCAGTAATCTCAAGCCATAGGGATGTACCATGCACAAATTTTCCCGAGTTTCCTGGGTTGGGACCATGCCCCTCAAAGAACCAAAAAAATCTTCCCAACCAGATCCTCTATGTCTTTAGACAGCCTGTTATCCAGGGGTATATACATAATGGGACAAGATATACATAACCCAGAAGTTAAATCAATTTTTTTTATTAAAAATGTACCTCAACTTACCTTGCTTCCTGACCAATATACAGGGATCCTCTAAACCATAGATGTATATGACAAATAATTCTCTATGTTAAAATAACACAAAGTGGTTCAGGTAACTAGTGAGAGATAAGCAAGATACATGATGAATAAAACTTAGCAAACTGGGTGGATAACTATATGATTGAACATAGTAGGGATTCAAATTCCCTCAATGCTTGGGGCTATGATTCTGCCCATTTTGGGCCTAGAGACTCATTATCTGAAGAAAAATAATACTTGAAGAGGTACAGAGCCTATAATGAACAAGCTTTCTGGCCTTCCTCTGACTTCAATGATTTAAGTTATTCCATAGAATTGGTTCAGTCACTATAAGGGAGGAATTCTCTTGATGTGGAATCATGGTGTAACTTATGGGAAATGGACTGAACTTCTGCTTTCATTGGTAGATGGAACTCCCAGATGAGTAAATTCCTTCCACCAATGCAGATCAACACCAGCTCTGAAACTTACCGTCTTAGAAAGTTGTCTAAAAATACTAAGTTGTTAAGGTACTTGCCCAGGGTCACACAGTCAATATGCATCAGAGGAAGAATCTGAACAGAGATCTTTCTGATTCTGAAGCCAGCTCTCTATCAGGGGTAAGTACCTGGAATAATACATTCCATCTATCTGCCTACCATTATACCCCCAGATAGAGTCATGGGATTTTAGTTTTAGAGTCACAAGGGAACTTGGAGATTATCTAAAACAAATCCCTCATTTTATATGTCAGGAAATTTAGTCACAGAATGGGTTATGACTTGACCAAGGTCAATGTCATTCAAATTCCTCAGTGGAATGATGAAACCATTTCAGAATTTTAGGTTGTCCTTTTTCCAGGCCAGTCAACAAACATTTATTAAGCGCTTACTAGATGCCAGATATCATATTATGGGAATACATAAAAAAGCAAATACAGTCCCTTCCCCAAGGAACTCACATTCTATTTTGGGGGGTGGGGTAAAGAGAACATGCAAAATAGTGTAGCACAAGATATATATGCAATGTAAATAAATGTAAAATGTGATTTCAGAGGGAAGGCACTAATATGTGGGGAAATGGGAAGGGATGCCAGGAAAGTCCCACCACAGAAGGTGGGGTTCAATCTGAGTTTTGGGGGAAGCCAGGAGGAGGTGAAAAGGGAGCACATTCCAGACATGGGAGACAGCCGGTGAAAAAAGCAAGGCAGGAGTTGGGAGATGTACTGTCATATGAGAAGAGAGGGCCAGTGTGGCTAGATTATGGAGTAATTGGAAAAGAGTCTAATGAGAGAAAAATGGAAATCTGCATAGAGATGATAACTGAGCCCATGAGAGATGGTAAGACTATTGAGTAAAATAGTATAGAAGGAGAAAAAAATAAGAGCCTTGAACAAACCTTATGGGAAACATTCACAAGTGTCAGACATGTCCTAGACACTAGGAGAGACCTAGAGGAAGATCCATCAAAGGAGACTGAGAAGATAAAGATGAAAAAAAGATAATGGAGGAAGACATCTGACTGATATGAGAGGAGGAAGAAGGGGGAAGAATGAGCCATCTTTGAATAGCCTTAGTTTTCTTGGTGAATTGTGTAGCAAGGTCCACAGCTGAGATGATGGTGGGAGGGGAGGAATGCCATACAAAGGTTGAGGCGGGTTGAAAAGGTCTATGATAGGGGGCAGCTAGGTTGAGAAGTGGCCCTGGAGTCAGGAGGACCTGAGTTCAAATCTGACATCAGATACTTAACTCTTACTAGCTGTGTGACCTTGGGCAAGTCACTTAACCCCAATTGCCCTGCCTTCTCCTCTCCAAAAAGCAAAAAAAGGTTTGTGATAGCCACTATTGTGAGCAAATAATAAAGATACAAAAAGTGTCTGAAAGGATTGCCTTAAGATCATCCAAAGAACAAGGTTTTATACATATATGACAGTTTAGATATGACCCCACATGATAAAATTCTAATGATGAATGATAAAATAATGAAAAAGTCTAGATCAGGTGACTGAGGTGGCCAAGACAGAGGACCTCTTTTAGAAATCAATTTGTCTGAGAAAGCATCATTCAGAAATATGCATACAAACATGAAATACATTATGCCTTGTCTCATTAAAATTAAAAAGGTAAATGTATAATTCAAAATTCATCAATCTATAGGAGTGTAAGTAAAATTTAAATAAACTTTAAAATGATCTTTTTAAAAAGGAAAGGTACAAAAGGCTTGCCTTACTGAAGTGACAGACCCCTTCATTAAGCACAGCTTCATCATTTCCTTCAGCTATGTTCAGCAGCATGTGGATGGCAGATAGTGGGAGTAAATCAATTTTGGAGTCAAAAAAGGCATAATCAGAGGTAGATCTAGGGGCCAAGGTGCTCAAGTATAGAGGATAACAATCAATGAGTTGAGTTATGGAAAGGAAGATAACATGGCTAGTGCAGAGTGCAAGAACTGAAGACCAGAGAAACTGAAGATCCTGGTAAGGATGAAGAACAGGAGTCATAAGTCAGATGGAATAACAAAAGATTCCAATCAGAAAAAAAGAATTTAAGAATTCATGAATGTGAAAATGGAACATTTATGGGTGAAGGCAAGATTGAGAGTGTGGTAGAAATAATATCTTAACCCTCACTCCCTTGAAAGTTAGGCTAGTTTTTCCTTAAAAGGCATTAAACTTAAAGCTTGGTTGGCTCAGTAGACTAAGACCCCAGACTGTTTAATATTACTTCTTCAATACCTGAATACAATGCAACTACAGATGAAGGATGGATCATTACGGGAGCTTCACACAGCTGAATCAGCTCAAAGAGTTCTTAATGACTATCCTTCATGAATGTGCTTCTCTTAATATGGCTGAGTAAATCTTCTTATGCTAACTATTAAATGACTTCAGAGTGCCCCATTCTGTTCCAATATTGAACCTAAAATGACAGGGGATTGGCCTGAGTCCAGTCCACCCACACAAAGGGTACCAGACTAGACCCTAAAGGAGCTGCCAATTATTATCTGTCAGAGGAAAACATGACAGCTCAGGTGGAAAATCCATTTATTTTGTCAAATAGGAAAACTTCTGAAAGGCCAAATATAAATCTCTTTAATTCTGCAGAACCTAGAGTAGAAGATATTAGATGTGACATGCTATTTCCCTAGATGGGAAGGTATGCTCCTTGAGGAAAGAAAACATTTTTGGTTTTGTATTCATAGTACCTAGTACAGGGACTGGCACACAGTAGTCACTTAGTAAATGCTTGTTAATTGATTGTGTCCCTTTACTAAGATGACTTCTCACTATTCTATTCATAAAGTGATTAATAGACTATTCTACAGAGTAATAAAAAGTCACACTCATATAAAGTTTTAAACAAAGTGCTTTCATCACAATGACTCTACAAGGAGATCAGTGCAAGTATTGTTGTGTTTCCTTTTACAGATGAAAAGACTTAAGCTCAGACAGGTTGAAAGCCTTTGGGTAATACAGCTAATATGTAAACCATAGCCTGTATTTGAACCCAAGCCTTCTGACTCTCAATCCAGCGCTCATTGCATTGTATCTCACTGAAAATACGCATTTTTAAACTAGAACACTCATAAAGAAGCAGCAACAGCCTTTTAATAAAAAATCCCTGACTTCATTTGTGATACATTTAAGTCAGAGAGGAATTTGACAGTTCTTTTTTGTATTAAAAAAAAACTGGAAACAAACCATCATCTGTGAAATGGCTAAACAAGTTATGGCATATGAATGTATTATGATATTATTATGCTTTAAGAAATTATAAAATCAACAGCTTCAGAGAAACAAGGGAAGATTTGTTTGAACTGATGCAGAAAGAGTGAGCAGAAATAGGATAACAATGTATACAGCTCTGTAAAACAAACAACTCTGTAAAGACTTAAGAACTCTGATCAGTACAGTGGAAGAAAACATGACAGTTTTCAGGTGGCTAAGAGGAGTTGGTGATGTGAAAGTGGAGAATAGGTGAGAGGTTAGGTCTAGATAAGCAGATTTGCATAGTGATGATAGAAATATGGTTCCAGAAGACTGATGAAGAATGTTGTTCTTCTCCTTACAGAAAGGGGATAAACTCAAGGTGCTGAATGAGGTCTATTTTTTTCAACCTGTCTGATAAGGGAATTTGTTTTTGAGTGTGCATATTTGTTCAAGGGTTTCATTTTTCTTTTGTTTTTCTCCCTAATAGTAGGTGTGGAGGAAGGAGGAAAAGATATTTTTGTTCATTAAAAAAATCAGTTTTTTAGATAATCTTGATTACATCAAATTGAAAAGTTTCTGTACAAAGCCAATGTAACCAAGATTAAGAGGGAAGTGGGAAATTGAGAAAGAATATTTACAACTAGTGTCTCTGATAAAGGCCTCATTTCTAAAATATACAGGGAATTAAATAAAATTTACAAGAATGCCAGTCATTCTCCAATTGATAAGTGGTCAAAGGATATGAATAGGCAATTTACAGAGGTAGAAATTAAAGATATATTTAAGCACATGGAAAAATGCTCTAAATCTAAAAGCTGATTCATGAAATGCAAATCAAAACAACTATGAGGTACCACATCTCACCAGTCAGATTGGCTAAGATAACAAAACAGGAAAATGACAAGTTCTGGAGAGGGTGTGGAAAAATTGGAACTCTAATGCATTGTTGGTGGAGCTGTGAACTGA
>CM053593.1:235569912-235581822 GCA_028646575.1 Pseudocheirus occidentalis | reverse complement strand
CTCTTCTCAGCATTGCACAGTTAAAAGACAACTCTACAAGTCTCAGGATGGAAGGAGATGTCTACATTCAGAGAAAGATCCAGAAAGATCAGAGTTTAAAAGGAGACTGAAGCAATGCATGTTATCATTCTTTTCTATGTTTGGCTTTCGTTTCTCTTTTCTCACTGTTCACTCCATTGGCTATAACACCTATACAACCAGACTATTGTACAATGTGAAAGAGTTTGCAGATCCTATACATAATTGTATGCCAACATAGCAGGGGTGGGGGATGAGGAGGAAGGGGAGAAAAATCTGAAACTCAAGTGACTCTGGAACTGAATCTTGTAATCTAAAAGTAAACAAACAAGTCAATAAAATAAATTTTTTAAAAATTTTAAAAATCAATTTTTAAAAACCGATTTGACTACTTACTGTTAGCATATTACTGGGAACTGACTAATCTATCTGACCATCATGAAAAGGGTCCCTGGTGTAATGAGTGGGTGTTTACCCTGTTGTATTGGCAGAACACACTGAAAGTAAATTTTTCACTATTCTAAAAAAGTACATAATGGCTTAGTCACCAACACTAAGCCCAAAGCAGACAGCTGAACTCTGTTACCTAGGATTTTTAATTTATTCCCTTGCTTGTTCTGTGGCCATTGGACTTCATAGAAGCACTGTGGTAGATAGTAAGTGAACATACTGGGGAAAGGCTTTTGACCTTTGTGGCACCATTGTGAAATAAGGAGGACTCATCCAAGTTATTTGAAGCCAAAGATGACTTCCAAGAATCTGCCTCCACTGATGTATACCCTGGAAACCCAGCCTCTTGCCTTCCAGATGGAGTTGGGATTGGGGTGGGGGTGGGGGGAGTAATTCTGAAGAATAATGTGAGTCATACAGGGCTCTCCTATAGGGGGGAAAGTGCAGTATTTTCCCTCAATTATAGCTCTGTAGGCCGATTCCTCCCTTTTATATAAGAAGAACATGCAAATGATCCTTTAGGGAGAAATGTTATTAAACATATTGGCAAGAAAGGATGACAAAAGTGAGATGCAGATTAGATATTTTAATAATACAGACCAGCAATTTCTTATTCTTTAGAGGGTAACTATACTGAGCAATTAAACTCCTAGAATGTCAATAAAACAAAAGTTGATTACACCCAGTCCAAGAATCTATAATAAAACTGAAACCAACTATTTCATCCCTGGCTTATCATCTCAGGCATGTGACTCCAGAACTATTTGTGTTCATTTTCTATATTAAAAAAAACACATGTGACTTAGTTTTAATTATATTAGTGAGAAAAAAATCCATGCTTTGCACATGGTGTGCATTAAGTAAATACTCACTTGAATAGTCAGTGAGTAGTCTTGAGAGATATTCAGCTGGCTCACTTTCCTGGTGTGGGAATGCTGAGACACCATGCTTATTGGATCACAGAATCATAGGCTTAGAGTGAAAAGGAACTTAGCTTCATTGAGTCCAACTCCCTCTTTTTATAAATGAGATCCAGATAGGTTAAAATGCCTTGCCCAGGATTACATATCTAACAAGTGTCTGAGGCTGGGCTTGAACCCAGGTTTCCCTTTCATTCAGAACTTGTATTGAGAAATCATCTACTATGGGTACATAGTAAGTTCTAAAGGGGATTCTTTATGACCTACACATTTTACAAATGCTTGATGACTCAAAAATGTGTTGTTTTCCTATGCTGAGAAAGAGGTCATCAAAGAAATGTGTGATATTGTGAGTATTTTCACTGGCTGACCCTCTTGCCTGGGATTCTGTACCTCTTCATCTCTGCTTCCTTGCTTCCTTCCAGTCTGAGCTAAAAGTGAACCATCGACAGGGAGTTATCCAAACTCCCCTTATTGCCTTTTCTCTTCTTTCCACTTAACCCTGTATATATTTTGTTTCTATTCAATCACTTACATGTTGTCTCCCCCATCAGACTAGAAAGCAGAGACTGTGTCATTTGCTTTGCTTCATATCCTCAATATTTAGCACAGTGCCTGGCACATAGGAGACACTTACTTGATAAATACTTCTTAACTTACTGGCTTAGCAAAAAAGATGACGTCATGATCGCACAGAGAGGGTTACTTTTGGTAACTTGTGTGCTTCAATAGTATTATTATGAAATTCAAAGAAAAACAGAAATATCCAACGCATTTGTAGGACACTCAGTGCTGAACTGAGGAGAAGGTGTGTGCAAAACTATACTGACTGGGAAGGCCTAGATGGGTTACATTTTTCACTGTTGGAAGGAATACCCATATCAGTGAGATCACAGATATCATAGAGGATTAGAGCATCACTAAAAGAGCTCAGTCCGTTTGCATGCATAATGTCATTTCCCCAAACAGATCCATATCTACCCAACAGACTTTAAATAAGTATTTACCCACTTAATACTTATACTTCAAACACCTAAGATCACTTCAAGTGCTCCTTCTACAGATATAGACTGAGATGCTTATTTAACTTAGTAGCTAGTCTTCCTTTTGAGAATTGCTGTGAGCAAAAAGATAATTATCCCATAACCAACATGATGATGAGCCTCTCTCACAGCTTAAACTAGGTAAGTTCTGGGATGACAAAAGCGTAGGGCTGCCCTGGGTCCATAGTCAAAGTCTTGCAACTTGGAAAGATCTGCTATTGCTTGAGTTCCACTGGCATTGGCTTTGATGACTCAAGGCCACCTTGATGCCACAGTGAGGGACTATATTAGTATTGTAGTAGAGGAAACGGATAAGCATTTTGTTAAAATATAATAGAGAAAATCTCATTAAGATGGTGATGTGGAAGAGTCTAGGCCATGGGTTGTTAACCTCTTTATGTTATAAACCCGTTTGGCAGTCTGATGAAACCAGTGGACCCTACCTCAAAATAATGTTTTTAAATGCACAAAATAAAATACATAGAATTAAAAGGAAACCAATTATGCTGAAATTCATTTATCAAAATATTTTTTAAATGACTTCAAAAGATCTCAGGTTAAGGACCCCTCCCCTAGGATGACCTTGCTCCATAAGAAGCATCTATTAACAATAAGAATCACAAATGTGATTCCTAAATGGAGAAGACCCATTGAGCTCCTTTTTCTCCTAAAGTACAATAAGGAGAAGGAATCTAAAGCAAATGCTGTCAAAAATGATAGAGGCTTACAAGGAGGAGATGCTAAAAAGAAAGTAGGCCAAGACCAATATATTTAGATTCTGGAGATTCCCTAAGAGAGTAGCCAAAAGCCAACACCAGCTCATGTTGTTGTTTTGTTTAGTCATTTAAGTTTTGTCTGACTCTTTGTGACTCCATTTGGGGTTTTCTTGGCAAAGATACTGGATTGGTTTGCTTTTCCTTCTCCAGCTCATTTTATGGATGAGAAAACTGGGGTAAGCAGGGTTAAGTGACTTGCCCAGGGTCACGCAGCTAGTAAGTGTTTGTGGCCAGATTTGAAATCAAGAAGATGAGCCTTCCTGCTCTCTATTCACTACACCACCTAGCTGACCTTACCAACTCCAGTAGTATTGCTTAATATGCTAAGGTCTGTGCTGAATCCTGAAGCCTTGGTGGTCTAAGCAGATAATTGACAGGAAAATGCCCAAGATTTGTGAGACCAGGGATATGGGGCCACCAGGAGCCCACAACAAACCATCCATGATCTGAATCAAGGTAATCCAGCAGATAAGGTCTGGGGTCCAAAGCAATAGTCAAGGCTTGGTACCAATTCTAGGGTTAGTTCCTGGTACCAGTCCACAAGAATCCTAGGCCAAGGCTGTGGGAAAATGTATGTCTTCCAAACCAGAGTCTGCTGGGTAATCCCTTCCAGGCTATGGCCAATGCAGGATCTAGTATTGTTACTTCATCCTACTGTGGAACTGCAGCTGAAGAAAGTGTATAGGCCTAGCCACCACTACCCCCAAAAAAGTACAGCATGTGGAAAAGCCTGAAAATGGTACAAAGTCTTAACAATAAATCAAAGCAGTAAATATGAACAAACAGAAAACTATCACTATAATGGATAAATCTAATGGGTTCTTCACACTTTTCATGTCATGTACCTTCTTGGTGGTCCATAAAAGACTATGGAATCATACTCAGAATAGTGGGTTATTGCCTTCATTCATAACTGAAGGAAATGCTAAATTTCAGTTAAAGAACAGTGAAAATAAAGATGTCATTTTTTTCCTATTCAAGTTCACGGACCCCCTTAAATTTATTTATTAACTGCTCAGGGGCTATAAATTCCCAATTAAGAACCTGTGAACTAAAAGAATTTGAAGACAAAGATTTCAGAGGAAGGCGATAACTCTGAAATAACCATAACTAGAACCTTGAGAGACAGAGAAAGAGAGAGACAATGGATTGGCCATAAAAACTCCAAAAATGAACAAAAGAAATGTAGCAAGAACTGAAATATGAAATGAAAAATGAAATTAGGGCACTGGGAACAAGAATAAACAGCTTCAAGCAGAAAGTAGACAACCCTACCCAAGTCATTGACACACTGAAAAATAGAATTGTGTTAACAGAACTCAATGATTCAATGAAGCAAAAAGAAATAGTAGAACAAAGTCAAAAGCCTGGAAAACTATAAAAAGTGATATATCTACCATCAAAAACAACTGATCTGGAAAATAAAACAAGGAGAGATAAATTAAGAATCATTGGAGTCTGAGAAACCTTTGACCAAACAAACAAGAGAGAAAAAAACCTTGGACACTATATTTCAAGATATCACAAAAGAAAACTGCCCAAAACTATTAGAACCAGAAAGCAAAATGAAAAGAAAAAGAATCCACTAAAGCTGCTTCCTGAAAGAAAAATCAAGTTGAATATACCCAGAAATTTCAGGACCAAAATCCTGAGTTTTCAAGTAGAAGAAAAAAAAACAGCAATTATGAAGAAAGAGACCAAAAATCAAAGAATAATGAGGATCATACAAGATTTAGCAGTAACTATTCTAAAGAAAGATAATTATGTTATATGATATATCAAAAGAAAAAGAAGAAGGTTTGCGATCAATAGAGCTTACCCTCTAAAACAGAGTATCATTTTCCTGTACACAGGGGGGAAATAGATTTTTAATAGAATGGAGTTCTTTCAGTCATTCCTATTGAAAAAAACAGAGCTGAGCAGAATCTTTGAAATACAAACAGAAGATATGGAAGAACATAGAAAAATAACTATATTTGAGCAATTTAAAGAAAATAAATGATGACCAAGTATTTAAATCCTACTGGAAAAAAAGAACATTGCCACATTAAACCTCTATGTCCAGAAGAAACAAAGACACACTCAGGGCTCTAGTAGGGCCCTTCTTTTCTTTGAAAAAGAAGAATATAAAATCATGGAAATTAAAGATGGGAGCAGTGGGTATTTCATGAACCTCACTCATCTGAACCAGAAGGAATATTTAAGAGAGAGAGAGAGAGAGAGAGAGAGAGAGAGAGAAAGACAGAGAGAGAGAGAGAGAGAGAGAGAGACAGAGAGAGAGAAAGGGAGAGAGGGAGGGAAAGGGAGGGAGTAAGGGAGGGAGGGAGGGAGAGAGAGAGAGAGAGAGAGAGAGAGAGAGAGAGAGAGAGAGAGAGAGAGAGAAAGAGAGAAGGAGAAAGGGAGGGAGAGGGAGAGGGAGAATCAGCCAGGGTAATTTAAGGAAAAGATTCAGACAATTGGGCATTCATAAAAGAACAAATTATGGAAATGAGATAATTTTGTCAAAGAAGATAATAACAATGCACCAAATAGATACTAAATAGATACCAAGCAGCAATATATCAAATGCAATATATCAAAACTTATAGAACACAGCCAAAGAAGTTCTTAGGGGAAAATATATACCTTTAAATAAATTTATCAACAAAAAGATAAGCAAGAAAAATATATTAAGAATGCAATTTAAAAATTATGAACAAATCAAAAAGCCCTAGATAAACACAAAAATAGAAACCATGAAAATAAAATATAAACACAATTAAATAGGAAGCAAATTTAAAATATAGGATTGGCTTTTTTAAAGACCAGTAAAACAGACAATATCGGATCATATTGGTTAATAATATTGGATAATTTTATTCTTAGAGGAGAAAAACCAAATCCTTAATATCAAAAATTTTTAAAAGAGGTTTGACAGATATAGATAAAATAAAGGAAGTTATTAAAAGCTATTTTCTCTGACTAAATGCCAGTAACATTACTTTTTGAAAGTAGAATAATACTTAGAAAAAAATTGAACTAGAGGAATAGAGAATTTAAATAGCCCAGTCTAAAAGTAAGTAATTGAACAAGTCATAAATGAACTCCCCCTCATGCCGCCAAAAAAAAAAAGCCAAAACCAAATGTACAAGTGAAATATACCAAGCATTCAAGTAAAAATTAATTCCAATACTATTGAGGAAATTAGAGAAATTTATCCTACTAATCTCCTAATTATTTTTATGAAACAAATATAGTCCTGATATCTAAAATGAAAAAGAAAGCAGACCAAAAAAAACTATAGCCTAATCTCTTTAGTGGATTTTAAAATAAAAATATTGAGTAAAAAATTAGTAAAGAAATTACCCAGTAAATTCAGAATATTGTCTATCATGAACAAGTTAGATTCATACCAGAAATGTAGTAAAACTCTAAATACAATAAATCATAATGACAATGATCAAATAGATCTCATAATTTGGGGGTTTCTTCCAACTATTCAATTTACAGCCATCCATGCCTAACAATCCTGTGCAACTCTTGTCCCAAGTCTCTTCAAAGTTCACAGAAATCTTGAAACCTGCCCCCCCCGCTCTCTTTCACTCCCTTTCTCCTTCTTTCTTTCTCCCTTCTCCTTCTCCTCTCTCCTCTCTCCTCTCTTCCTTTCCCTCTCCCTCTCCCTTTCTTTCTCTTTCTCTCTCTCTCTCTCTCTCTCTCTCTCTCTCTCTCTCTCTCTCTCTCTCTCTCTCTCTCTCTCTTTCTCTCCCCCTCTCTCATCACTTTCTCCTGACATGTGATCATTTCTTCTCTTTCCATCATCCAATTCTTTAATGACACCTTTTACTCTCATTCCTTTTATGATGCTGCCTATTGCAATATCTGCCTCTCTGTTGTCTTCTATGTGATATTCATTTTTAGTTCTTCAGAGACAGTGACATTCCACTTCTTGCTTTAATATAGCAACTCTGATTAAATATTAGTATTGAAAAGATGGCCATTTGCTTTCATGAGAAGCTTAAAGTCACTAAAACAGTTTTGCAACTTCCTGAAAGTCTTCCAATCCACTCTTCTCTTTTTAACGTCTGGGCCCAGTTGGTTGTCCATCTATACTATCTGCCCCAGATACAAATACTATTTGAAAATTTCTAAAGAGTATCCAACAAAATGGAATGTTGCAATACAGATTCTTTATATACTTGGCCTTTTCCTATGTGGATCACCAATCCATGCCAGTTTGAGTGCTTATAGATCTCTCCCAAATGTTCTCTGCAGTGTTCTGAGTTTGTAGCAATCAATACCTTGACTTCCATGCACAGGAACATCTGAAGGATTTCACTATGTACAGGATATCCTTTTTCAACTTAAACTCTATTCTGGGCTCCTCTACCACAGTGGTGATTGCCCACATGTTCTCTGGCTATGAACTCATGAATTTTGCACTCCCAACACCTCTCTTTCTGGCTTCTTTTTGCCAATAATTTTCACAGCAACCCTCCCAGAAGTCCTGGTTACACAACATTATTAATCTGTGGACTCCTAAGAAAATGTGACCTGGCACATATCTCATCTCCATGGCAATGCCATGGCAATATTCCTCAGGGATTATTATATATGTCTACACAAAATAATAAAAAAATTAATTGGGAGAAACAAAAGGTCAAGAATCCAAAGAAGAGTATTCTTCTTAATTGGAAGGAAAAAAGCCTGACAATTCCAGATTTTAACCTATGCTATAAATCAAGCAGAAAAGTTTATTAATGGAACAAATTAGTTAAACAAGACTCAGTAGTAATTGAACATAGTATCCTCATGTTCAATATAATAAAGGATACTTAGTTTTAAGGGTAAATATTCACTGTTTGACAAAAATCACTGAGAAAAGTGGAAATCAGTCTCAGCTCTCCTGCCATGTATCATAATGAACTTCAAATAGATAAATGGCATATGTTTAAAAGTATCTGATCATAAAAAGAATTAGAAGGAAAGAAAGATGCAAGTGTGGCAAGGGAGAAAATTCTTCCCTAAACCATAGATGGAAATAATCATAAAAGACAAAATGAACAATTACCAAAAAAGAAAATTATTACAAGAAAAAACAAAGTTAGAATCAGAAGGAAAATGATTAGAAAAAATCTTCACAACAAATTTCTCTGATGAAGGTTGACTTTTCCAGATATGAAAAAAATCGATACAAATATATGAGAGTAAAAACCACTAGCAAATAGATAAGTGATCAAAAGATATAAAGAGACAATCCTCAACTGAAGAAATGAGAACTGCCAATAGCTAATCATTTGAAAAAAAAATGTTTCAGTTCACTAAATAGAAACAACCCTGAAGTTCTATCCTATATCTGTCTATTGACAAAGAAGGGAAAAAATAGCTATTGTTGGGGGGATTTCACAAGATTATATATTTTCAATTGGAAGGGACTTTAGAAGTTATCAAATTCAACACCCTTATTTTACAGATGAAGAAACTGAAGGTCAAAAGGGTTGACTGATTTGCCTAGGGTCACACAACTAGTAAGTATCTGAGACAGGATTTGGACCCATATCTTCCTGACTCTAAGCCCAAAGGTCTATGCACTATATTATCCTCCCAGTCACTAGTGAACTTTTAGGTAAAGCTATGAATTGGTTAGACAGCTAGGTGGCACAATGGATGGAGTGCTGGACCTGGAATCAGGAAGACTCTCCTTCCTGAGTTCAAATATGGTCTCATACACTCATTGTTATGACCCTGAGCAAGTCACTTAATTCTGCTTGCTTCAGTTTCCTTATCTGGAAAATGAGTTGGAGAAGTAAATGGCAAACTATTCCAGTCACTTTGTCTAGAAAACCCCAAACGGGGTCACAAAGAGTCAGACATGACTGAAAAACAAAACTGAATTGGTTCCACTATTGTGGAAAACAGTTTATAACTATACTCCAAAAGTCATTAAACTCCACATACCCTTCCACCCAGCAATACTATTAGGCATGACTCCCAAGGAGGTCAGACCAGAGGAAAACATATAAAAATATTTATACTGGAGTAGAACAAAGGACTATCTGTTGACTGAGGAATAACTGAAAAAAACTGAGGTATATGAATTAATGAATTAATTTAATTAATTAATTTTTGCCTTAAAGAATGAAGAATATAATGGTTTCAGAGAACTATGGAGAGGCTTGTATGAACTAATGTGCAGAGTGAGGTGAATAGAACCAGGAGAACAATTTACTCAACAACCACAACAATGTGAGGGGTAACAACTATGAAAGACCTTACAAAGACCTGACCAAAACAGCTACCAATCATAACTAAAAGGTGGATGATAAAACAGTACTAGTCACTGGCAGAAAGTTGATGAAGTAACTGTAGAGAATCAGGCACGTTCTCTAGCATGATAGTTATTCGTTATGACAGCACTTATACCACAGAGGATTTTGAAATATGATTGGGTGGGTAGAAAAAGACATGAGGAAGAAAGAGGTATTTTATTCATTGAAATAATAGCTAGCATTTATATAACACTTTAAAGCAGCAGTTCTCAAACTGTGGGTTATGTTCAATTTAACTACATCCTGCATATCAGATATTTACATTACAATTCTTAACAGTAGCAAAATAACAGTTATGAAGTAGCAATGAAAATAATTTTATGGTTGGGTGTCACCACAACATGAGGGACCATATTAAAGAGTCGCGGCATTAGGGAGGTTGAGAACCACTGCTTTAAAGTTTGTAGATCACTTTACACATGTTATTTCACTTGGTCCACACCGTAACCCTATTAGTTAAGTGCTTTTATCCCTATTTTATAGATAGAGAAACTGAAGCTGAGAGGGGTAAAGTGACTTATCCATGGTCACAGAGCTAGCAAGTATCTGAAATAGGTTTTGAACTCAGATCTTTGTGACTCCAAGTCCAGCACTCTATTCACTATATCACCTAACTCAAATTAATTGAATTAACTGTAAATGGTTACTATACAAGTTTATGTGGTTATATTGATGTTTATAATTATTTTCAATGACATTTAATTCATCAGTTTGATGAGGGGCTCCATGTCATAATGGATAGAACTGGTCTTGGAGCCAGGACTCTCTGGGTTCAAGTTCTGCCTCTAACACGTAATAGCTGTGTGACTCTGAACAAGTCACTTAACCTCTCAGTACTCCTAGATATAAAGCAAAGAGAAATGACAACCTGCATTATAGTAGTAATTTCCTCACTAGCAGTATATAAGGTATATAATTTCATTAGTATAGGGAATATCATGATAAAGAAACTCCCTCTGCCAAGGCAGGTCGGGTGTGTGTGTGTGTGTGTGTGTGTGTGTGTGTGTAAGTGTGTGTGTGTGTGTGCGTGTGTGTGTGTGTGTATGTAATAGCTCCTTCTACTAAAGTTCTGCTCAGAAGTCTCTCCATGATATGGAAGTAGCCTTGAGTTTTTGAAAGCAATATCAAAGAAGTCCAAGCTCTAGCAACTGCCACCAGACTGTAAAGAAGTATTCACCTGGCAGCAGACTACTTATCATCCATAACCCAGCCTAGCTAAATTTAGAGAGACTCATCCCAATAGATTAACCACCAGATAATGTTTCTTTGGGACCACAGCAATCACTAAAAACCATCTACTAAAGTGTGAAGATGTTGCATTGGTGGAGGCATTTTTTCCCACTGAGAAAAGCACATTGTTGGACATATAAGAAGCACTCACAACATCACAGTAAGGTATCACAAATAGTCTCCTCCTTTAATGAGGGTGGGGAAGAGTAAGGTTTAGAGAGAATCAGAGGGGATGTGACTTAAACTGATGTCTTCTGAGTTTTATTGAACCCTCCACCTTATGGTGCCTTGAGATAACAGGATTTGATATTCAGGATAGTTTTTTAATAATCCTGAGAATCAAAAACAAACAAAAATACCTTGGAGAGATCATCTATTACAATTTAAAGCTAAAATAGATCTTAAGGGATCACCTGGTCCAGTCTCCTTATTTTAGAGATAAGAAAATGGAGGGCCAGAGAGGACAAGGGCTTTGCTCGAGGTTTCATCTCCTTACTACAGGTAGCCATGTTGCACAGTGACTAGAGTATGGGACCAGGTGTCAGGAAGACCTGAGTTCAAATCTGACCTCAGACACTTACACTTAGTCATTTTTCCTGTTTGCGTCAGTTTCCTTGTTTGCAAAATGAGCTGGAGAAGGAAATGGCAAATCACTCCAGTATCTTTGCCAAGAAAACCCCAAATGGGCTCATGAAGAGTCAGACATGATTTAAATGACAGGGGCTGCTGTGTGTGTGCATACACACACACACACACACACATATTCAAAGTCAGCTCTTCTGACTCCAGATCTAAGTACTCTTATTCCAAATGACTTTAAATAACATGCCATTTCTTCTATTAAAGTCCTAGACAACAAATGGAAAAAAATGACTGTAGTTAGAGGTCTTAATTCTTATTACCTAGAAATGTTCATTGGCAAGTCAGCCTCTCAGCCTCTTTACACACCTTTAAAATGAGGGGATTGGACTAAATGGCCTCTTAGGTCCTTTCTAGACAGGGGTGAGCTGGTAAATTTTTGACAATAAGTTCTCCAAAGGAAAAAGTATGTACACACAACATACTTTTTTAAATTTAATTGATTTGTTTATTTACTTTTAGTTTACAAGATTCAGTTCCACAATCCCTTGAGTTTCAGTTTTCTGCTCCCCCCACCCCCACCATGGCA
>CM053593.1:235541995-235569812 GCA_028646575.1 Pseudocheirus occidentalis | reverse complement strand
CAAATACTTTCACATTGGACATTAGTCTGGTTATATAGAAGGGTTGTAAACAATGGAGTGAAGAGCGAGAAAGAAGAAACAAAACCAAACATGGAAAAGAACAATGGCATGTAGATTGCTTCAGCCTCCATTTAAACTCTGGTCTTTCTAGATCTTTCTCTGAATGTAGACATCTCCTTCTGTCCTGAGACTTGTAGAGTTGTCTTATAGCTATGTGTTGCTGAGAAGAGTCCAGTTTATCAAAGCTGGTCATCACACATACAATGTGTCTGTGATTGTGTACAAATTTCTCCTGGTTCTGCTTTACTCATATAGCATCCGTTTGTATAAGCCTCTACAGGTAAATATGAAGTCCATCTCCTCCCCATTTCTTATAGCACAATAGTATTCCATTACATTCATATACCACAACTTGTTTAGCCATTCCCCAATTGATGGGCATCCACAACATACTTTTAATACATATTATTTACATTTTCTCCATCATTCTTTTAAGTTTGGACAATCAGCAAAGCAAATCAAGCCTTGATTTGTAGCAACTGCCGATTTCTGAAGTGTAAATGCTCACACTGAAAATTTATCAGCCATCTTAAGCCAAAAAGAGCTGACTCTATCACATCACTGCTTCTGGCTATGGATAGATGACCCTAAATTAGTTCTATACACAATTTCAATATCAAGAGAATAGAGAAAATTAGGCCTTAACCTAGACATTTGAAGGAGCTATTAACATCCACTAATGAGCATTTACTTCAGTACTCCCCACACTGCAGGGAGAAGGCCTTAATAGATGGTGTAGTCTAAAAGATGAGGTATATTGATCAGAAAACTGTTGGGTGAAGCAATGAGCTTTCTTTCCAATTGATTCTAGCTTTATCATCTATGTTTGTACAAATACTAACATTAAAGCTTGAGCACTACTGCAATACTGTATACTTGAGAAGTTTGGGGGACTTTGGATTCACTTTTGTGAAATTCAGGCAGCAAGATACAAATAATAAAGGGGAATGGAGGAGCAAGGAGGACAATCAGGGAACTCCCTCTGTCAATGCAGATGAAAGGCTCTTCTCTTTTTTTTTTTTTTTTTTGCTTTTTGGAGGGCAGTTGGGGTTAAGTGACTTGCCCAAGGTCACACGGCTAGTTTTTTGTGTTAAGTGTCTGAGGCCAGATTTGAACTCAGGTACTCCTGACTCCAGGGCCGGTGCTCTATTCACTGCGCCACCTAGCCGCCCTGAAAGGCTCTTCTGCAATGGATAGTCCTAGAGAATTGCCCATGGTTCCAAAACCAGTATGTTTTAAAGACAGGACTGAGTCCAGGCCTCCCTAACTCAAAACTAAGAAGCAAGCTCTCTGTCCATTACCCTCCATGGGACATTGGCATCAGTTCTTCAGCTGAATAGCCCTCTATTTCTTGTTTCCCTCTATTAAAGTGTAAAGACTTTAAGAGCTGGAACTATCTCATTTTTCCATGTTCCTAGCACTTAATACAGTGGTTCTCATCCTTCCTAATGCCACAACCCTTTAATACAGTTCCTCATGTTATGTTGACCCCCAACCATAAAATTATTTTCATTGCTACTTCATAACTGTAATTTTGCTACTGTTATGAATCTATCTGATATACAGGATGTATTTTCATTGTTACAAATTGAACATAGCCCACAGGTTGAGAACCTCTGATGTAATATCATGTTTGGCACTTAGAACACACTTTAAAAAATACTTTTCCTTACATTCATTCACTAAACCATATATTGCCTTTCAGTATTAATAACAGTGATAATTATTACACCTCTTATTTTCGTGGCAACTTACATTTTTTGAAAATACTTTCACATACATGATTACTAGGTGCCAAGAACTGGGCTAAGTTGTAGGCATGTAAAGGCAAAAATGAAACTGCATCTGTCCTAATGAGCTTACATTATATAAGGGAGACCACAGGTACATAGGTAGCCGGGGTCTACTCTTACTCTCTCAAACCACATGTAATATAGATTGGATGGTGTCAATGCATGGATTGTCTAACATAAAATGACTGGACCACACATGTGGTCTGGATAAATAGATATTTGATTTGGGATCTGGAAAGTCCCACTCCATCTAACCAAAGAGAGATGGCGATCTCCAACTTTGTAGAGAATGAGAGGAGAGTTTTGTCTGCAATGCTAGTAACCTAGTCTGGGAGAAGGGTAATTTAATGTAAAATGTGTAAAATTAATCATTTTATTAATCATGCTAGTAGATAATTAATAAAAGAGTTCAGTGGCACCCTTGAATGCCAAACACTCTTTCATGGAACCTCCTCAAAACTTATATGTCCTTGGGAGAGTGGGTGTTCCTGAGGGTGGCAATAAACTCAGATTGGTTAATGATTAGTGAGAAGAATGAATATTAAAATGAGAGATAGACCCGTTCAAATGAGGGGCTAAGGGACATGATTTTAATCACTCTACTTCCTAGCCCACCCCCAGTCTCAAGCAATCTAGACAAAGGATCTACACCCAAGCCTGAGAAGAACACAATAGACCAGATTTCACCAACTAAAATTTCTCTGTAAGGTTTTTATTTGAGTGGGATAGCAACTCCACCTAGATAAGATGGTCTATGCTGGGTAAATTCTTAGTAAAGGTCATGGATCTCCTCAATAACTTGTTATTTAATAATCATTTCTTTCTGAGGTGGCAGGATCCAGGACAGCAGTGGCTGGGGGTTTACTCCTTCACTTTCATATCTCCAAGGAGTTTGGGGCTAGAATTATATCCATCTACCATTCCTCTAATGTCTTGGGGTATGATTCTCTTGGGATCAGGAAAAATGTCACTTTCCCTAGTTACTCTAAAGGGGAGCTTGCTCTTGCCTGCTAGGTGCCCTCCTACCTAATGCACATTGCACAAATAGACTCAGAGAGCAAGCATACATTCAAGGTATTCAAGGTTTATTCAAGGTAACAACAAACAAAAATTGGGGAAATCAGTCATATTAGAGCAGAAGACCTTTAGCTAGAAAACAAGTTAAAATATCAGTTCAACCAAGCAAAGAATCGTCTCACCTGAGAAGTTATTTTTTGGTAGTTCTGAGGGCTGAAGGTCCTAAAAGTCGAGGAATATGCTAGGGATGGACGCCAGGGCTCCATTTAGTCATTCCAAAGTTGAACTCCATGCTCTACTTCTCTTTCTCTCAGCAGTCTCTCTGCCCATGTGCAACGTTCTGAATCACATCTGGGTCTCTCAGCCAATCACGAGTCATGTCTCTATCTGTTTAAGCAGCACCCAACATGTACAAGGAATGATAAGAAGGTCAATATAATTGGATTGTAGTGCATGTAGATGGGGAATAATGTGTAAGAAGATCAGAAAGGTTTGAAAAAACCTGTTGCAAAGGTGCTTTAAAAGCCAAACAGACAAGTTTATATTTGAGACACTGAATTGTTTTTAGTGAAGAAGGTTGACATGCCAAAACTTATGGTTTAGGAAAACTACTTTGTCGGCTGAATGGAGGATGGATGGCAGTAGGGAAAGTCTTGGAGCACTAGATCATACCATCAGGAAGATCCACAACTAGGTCAAGACAATTGGGACTTTCTGCTGACACACTGAATTTAGAGGGCACCAAATTTAATGAGTTCTGGGAGTATTTGTGGTCTTTTTCGAGCATAGAAACTAGAGTTTAGAGAAAGAGTTCTTAACTTTTTTGTATTATAGACTCCTTAGGAAATCTGGCAAAATCTATGGACCCATTCTCAGAACAGCAATGTTCTAAAATAGTGGAAGGAAATGCTAAATTCCATTTAGAGGTTAGTGAAAATAAAGATGCAATTTTTTCCTATCCAAATTCATATGCCCCCTGAAATCTATCCCCAGAACCCTGTGGGGTATATGATTCCCAGGTGAGAAACTCTGGATCTAGAACCAGGTGATCTGGAATCACCAGTTAAAATTAAAATCTGCTAGTACAATGGGGTAATTTTTCTCTATGATTCTGCCCTTCTTTCCACTACCCACGTTGGCCTCCTCAGCAGTCACTTTACACTGGTATCCTAGAGACTCTGTCTTACTCCTTAAGGGGAGTGATTTTTCACCTTTTCCAGCCCAACCAAAGGCACGTTTCCTGCCACTTCTCTTTGGTGAGCTTCCTGGCATTTGCCCCAGACACAAAAATTCTAAGTTATGGCTCTGCAACCAGAGTTAATTGGATCATACACCTGAGGTTGGCAAAATGCAACAAATGGCCAAATGCATCTGCTGACTACTTTTGTTTGGCCACTAGCTAAGAGTTGCATTTTTAAATACAATTTTTTGAAAAAAAACTTAATGTAACAACTATTCTTAGCAAAGTGGTCATACAAAAACAGGTAGCTAGTCAGTGGCACCAGATTCTGAGTGCAGTGAGTGTTCTTTTCTTTATACCAAATTTCTGGGAATGAATTCATGCATAAGTTTAAAAGAAAATCTGAGGCAGTGACTCCAAAACTCTGACTTACCTTTTATATTTAGCCTGCTACTCAAGAAAGGGACTGATGCTGCCTCTCCAGTGACCTAATTCCCCAAACCCCAAGAACAATGACTGTGTTTCACAGAGGCCTATCTTATTTTTTTTTACTGTGATAACACATCTCTGTGGCTAGACACATAGTACAGAATGATGATTGAATGAAAGGTTTGAGAGCCTCCTCTTTAAAGACGTGTCTGCTCAATGCAATTCCCAAAGGTTCATTGCCAAAGAGAGAGACATCATTTTTGAGGGGTCACTTTGACCATATTTGCCAGCTATATCACAGGTTTTTTAACCCCCAGGTCATCTCAGAACAAAACCACCATTCCAACCATATTTTACATAGCTGACTGAGGCTTCTGCCAGGATCAGAGACTCTGATATGTAGAGGGTCATGGTATCTGGGTGAATGACATCCTACCACTGAAATCCATAAAGTCCTTAGTAATTGGATGGAGCAGAACTTATTAGAGGTCTCATCTTGGGGTTGTACTGGCCCAGGCTTCCATAACTGTGTGCTTCTTACAGGGGTGGCTAGCGCTGTAGGAATCAAAGTACCCACTGGATCCAAAGGCAAACTGATTCCTTTGGGGAACTTATTTTTATCACTTGCCATTAGTTTTCAAAGAGTTCCTTCTTCTATTCTCATCTTCACATCCCTGCTTTGCACTTACAACCTGTTATGCTTTATAACTAAGGACAAAAGCAGCTGGAGATAAGGCCCGGTTCTCTTTCCCAAGTGCTGTCTGTGCAGAAACTGTTTTTTAAAAAAATGAAGACTGAAACCTCTGTTACTGAATTGTTATCCCCATAGTTGCAAGGGTAGTAAGACTAATAGGGATTTGCTGTCACAAATACAGCCCTACATGAGTCATATAAATAATATGTGCTCAAAGTCTTACCTGTGGAAAATAAACCAGACCTACAGGAAATGATACAGAGCAAAGTAAACAGAACCAGGAGGATAATTTACACAACAATCACAGTAACACAAAGGAAAATACGAATGAAAAATTTCCAAGCTCTGATCGATTCAGAGTTCATGACTTCAGAGGACAAAACATGAAGCATGCCTCCCACCTCTCAGTAGAGAGAAGGTGGATTAATGTGCAAAATGAAATCTCCTCTATCAAACACAGCCAATGGATTGTTTTGCATGCTTGTGCATCATTATTTCAGGAAAGAATTCAATTGAAAGGTGGGGTAATGGAGGGAGACAGCTGTATTAGAATTCAAAAAGTCTATTCCCCTTTTTATAGATGAGGAAGTTGAGGTCAGGTCAAAAAGTAAAGTAGCTGGTCCCAGACACCTGGGTTCCCACTGGCCATTTGCCATCAGTGCCTGATCTTGAAAAATTCTTTTCATTTTGCTGGGCCTCTGAGTCTCCTCATCTACAAAATGAGAAAGTCATCCTAGATGGCCTCTGAGGTCCTTCAGATCCTAAATTTCTGTCTCTTTCCCCTCTACTCCACACTGCCTTTCTAGAAGATCTTAAAGTATAACTATTGTTATAACAGATAAAATATCTGTAATTTGTTTTCAGGATTGAAAATCATATGAGACTTAGTTGAAGGCAAAAAAAATATATTTTCTGGTACACATGCCTCTTCCCTGCTAGTAAAAACATAGTTGCTAGTAAAACCTTGAAGATGAAAGAATGAATGAAAAAAGATATTAATCAAGCCCTTATTATATGCCAAGCACTGTACCTAGATATGTGAATAGAAAAGCAGAATAGTCCCTGCTCTCAATAAGTTTGCATACTAATAGGAGGAGACTATACAGCTTCAGAGTGGATGAAATGCCTGAGTGGTCCACACAGTACAGCAGCAGAAACAGTGTGGGTAGAGCTAAGTGAAATACTGAGTGGAGTGATGGTCTTGGATGGGAAGATCTGAGTCCAAATTTGCCTCAAACCCTTCTTAGCTATATCACACTAAGAAAGTCACTTAGCCTCTCCTCCCCTCAGTTTCTACATCTGCAAAATGGGTATAACATTAGCAGAGGCCATCAGTAGTCATCTTTTTTTTTTTTTTTTTTTTTTTGCTTTTTGGAGGACAGGTTGGGGTTAAGCGACTTGCCCAAGGTCACACGGCTAGTTTTTTTTTTTTTTTTCGTGTTAAGTGTCTGAGGCCGGATTTGAACTCAGGTACTCCTGACTCCAGGGCCGGTGCTCTATTCACTGCGCCACCTAGCCGCCCCCATCGTAGTCATCTTGACCTATGTCTTGCCAATGGACTCTGATGATTCTGGAGGAGTGAACCTAAAGCACAGCTCTGCTTCACTTAAATCCTATTAACTTGCAAGTCAAGACATCAACCTCCTGATGTCATTGGTCTTCTTCAAAAATGAAGGATGAACAATAAAAGCATCCTACCTACCAAAGTTCTTGTGAGGACCAAGTAAGATGACTTACATAAAGCACTCTGAAAACCTTAAAGCATTATGCAAATGCTAGTTGTTAATTTCAAAAATGATGGTATATCATTTTTATATAATACCTGAAATAATACCTGCCTCATGACAGCCTCACCAGGGTCAGCATTTAACTTTGGGGGTTTTTTTGGAGGGCAATTGGGATTAAGTGACTTGCCCAAGGTCACACGGCTAGTTATGTGTCAAGTGTCTGAGGCTGGATTTGAACTCAGGTCCTCTTGACTCCAGGGCTGGTGCTCTATTCACTGTGCCACCTAGCCACCCAGCATTTAACTTTTCTAATAATATCTCCGTTAACAACCCAGGTGCCATTATAGCCATTACAGAAAACACAAAGGAGGCAATTGTTCTCAGTCTTGAATTTTAGCTAATTATTCTCCAACCAAGATGGCTCTTGGTCCCTTTGCCTTCAGAAGAGAAGATACAAGTCAGAGCTGAGGAAGCTCTAGAGCAGCAGTTCTTAACCTGTGGGTTATGTTCATTTTGTAACAATGAAAATACATCCTGCATATCAGATATGTACATTACAATTCATAACAGTAGCAAAATTACAGTTATGAAGTAGCAACGAAAATGATTTTATGATTGGGGGCCACCACAACATGAGGAACTATATTAAAGGGTCACGGCATCAGAGAGGTTGAGAACCACTGCCTAGAGAACTGGCAGAGAGGTAGGCTGTCTTAGAAGCGGGTTAGACTTAGCTGCCTCTCATGCTACATGCAGCAGACTTCTCCTTTCTTCTAATATATTTGGTCATGATGAAGATGAGAGTTTTTGCTCTTAGTTTCTGTTCTTCTTATAACATCTCTCTCTTCATTATCCCCTATATGCTCTCTACTGGACCACTTCTCTTAATGGGGGTCAGGATGCTCCTACAGCTCATTAGCCTAATAAATACCAGCACTGACAAACTAAAATGAGAAAATCTTAATCTACTCCTTAATGCTAAGACAAATGCATGAACATATTTTCCTACTTCTAAGTTAACTTAAAGTCTCGCCTTCTATAGTTCTTCAGACTCTATACTGAGTTACATAATAGGTAAAACATTGGGAATCAGTCTTTTTGCTCTAAGACTGGGAACAGCTGGTTTTTGTCAATGACCTTAAGTTCACTGCTACAATTCCCTTTAAAGCTAAAAAGTAGGAAAACACCCTGGAGTTTACCAAAAAGACTGGATCTAGTCTGGGGTCTGTATATGAATTTGTGCTGCAGACTCTGATACCATTAGATAACAGTAATTATAATGGTAATAGTGATGATTGTAGTGACTGTGCTGATAGTCATGGTGAAAGCAGTAGTAATAGTCATGGTCATGATCATGAAGAGTGTAGTACTGATTTGTAGTAGTGATAACTGCCAAAGTAGCTATTGTGACATGGATGATGGTGATCTCCATGGTTACAGAAGTATTGATCATGGATCATTGACCATGGTGGTGGAAGAAGGAGCACTCGCTGAAAGACATTCCCTAATAAGGATAACGATCTTCGTTTTAGAAGGGGCTGAACAGAAATTGCTAATAGAGAGTTAATATCCAAGCTAAGAGAGGACCCAGGCAGATAGGTGGCACAGTGGCTAGAGCACTGGGCCTGGTGTCAGGAAGACTAATTTTCATGAGTTCCAATCTGGCCTCAAATACTTACTAGCTGTGTGATGCTGGACAAGTCACTTAACCCTGTTTGCCTCAGTTTCTCATCTGTTCAATCAATTGGAGAAGGAAATGGCAAACCACTCTAGTATCTTTACCAAGAAATCCCCAAATAGGGTCACACAGAGTCAGACATGACTGAACAACAGTCAGAAACAAGGAGAATGATGTTTATATTAGAAAGCTCTGACCAAAAATTGCTAATAGAGAGTTACTACCCAAGATAAGTAAAGCGCTTGTAAGAGAAGACCTAAGTGCTACTCATGAGTTCCAGTCACCAAATCTTGAATATCTACATTTAGTCTACTGAAAGAATTGCCAGATGTATTTTTGAAAGTGTAAGTAATCTTTAAAAGATCCTAGAAAAAGAGGAAGGTACTTCAAAATCAGAGAAGGCCAAGTATTATCCTAACCCACTGAAAAATAAGGGGCAAGGAGCAGATGAATTGTAAACTAAAGAAGTTTGACTTCAGCACAGCATAGCAGGGGAGCGAATGGGTTCCAAGTCAGAAGACCTGGGATCAAGTTCTATCTCTACCATTTATCACCTCAGGACCTCAGAAAGGTTCTCATGTACAAAATACATGAGAGGGTTAATTAGATAACCTATAAAGTGTCTTCAAGTTCAAAATCTGATCCAATGACTCTGATTCTATGATTGTTGCAAAAAAAATTTTAATGTGCTATTAAATGGATGATCAATTAATCTCCAGAAAAGGAAGCAGTGATCAAAAAGTGCTAATGGTGTCTCATCAAGAATAGGTCATGCTTAATTTCCTTTTTTTGATAAGGTCACTAGACTGGTTAATCAAGTAATTGCTAGCAATATAATTTACCTAGATTTTTGCAAAGCATTCTGCAAGGTGTCTCACACTATTTATATGGAAGGAAAAGGAGGTACAGTCTAAATGATGATATCGTTAAATGGATTAAGACTTCCTTAAGTGGCCATACCCAAAGTGTAAACTTTAATGGTTCATCATTAGCTTGAAGGAATAGCTCTAGTACAGTGTCCAAGTAATCTGTGCTTGGCTCTGGGCCACTGAAAACTTTTATCTTAAACTGAGAGATAGTGTTTACTAAAGGGGCAGCTAGGTGACACAGAGAATAGAGCACTGGCCCTGGAGTCAGGAGGACCTGAGTTCAAATCCAACCTCAGACACTTAACACTTACTAGCTGTATGACCTAGGACAAGTCATTTAACCCCAATTGCCCTGCCTTCCCCCCTCCAAAAAGCAAAGAAAAAAGAATACTTACTCAATTTGCAAATGATACAAAACTAAGAGAGATGGTTAACAGGTAGAATAATTGTCAGAATAAAAAAAGTTGTTAATATAGAATGTTGGGTTACACCTAATAAAATGAATTAAAAATTTAAAATTAATTTAATTTTTTTAAAATAAATAAGAATAAAGGATAAATAAGGAAAGTCTTTCATTTGAGGTCAAAAAAACCACTTCTTAAGTACAGCATGGAAATGCTATGACTAGACAGCAATTTGTCTAAAAATAAAAGATCTAGGGGTTTTTAGTGAACTGTGAGCTCAACAGCATAATATAGCTACCCCAAAAAGAGAGTAAATTTGGGTTGCATTAAGATAAGCATGGTGTCCAGAACTGGAAGACTACAATACTCAGCCCTGATCAGATCAAACCTGGAATATCATGTTCCATTCTAAGTATCACCTTTGCTAAAATGGAAAGCTTCCAAAGGAGAACAACCAGAATGGTGAAAGACTACTGTATTTGATGCCTGGGGTGGGGGTGGGGTGTCAGAAAGTGAAACTTTTCTCCTGCAAAGAGAAATAGAAATGCCACTAATGGAGCTTTGGTCTTTTTTCAGGTTTGTTTCAAGCTAATCAGACAATGCAGGTGCTTCAAATGTAACTCATGTGATCTAAGCCAAGGTCAGCTCATTACAGGTCCATTTAATGTTTCAGGCTTCTGTGATTCATTACCTTCTTAAGAAGTGGACAGGCCTCCTACCCTGCTGTTAGAAAGAACTCCTTTGTCCACACCAGAGAGTAAATGTAGCAAACCCTGCAGTAACTGCTCATCATATTGCTAGTTGAGAGAATTGGAAACTCATCCAGGATTCTTTAAAGACTTTAATGCAAACATGCTTCCCAATGGGTTGACCCTGCTTTCTGGGTGTATATGACTGTGATACAGGAGAACAGGTTTTTTAAAGTGATAGAAATAGAAGTTAGAAACACAGCCTGTCCAATTCTTACACCCTCCTCCTCCCCCACCAAACTACTGAAATCTTATTCTATTGCTTTTCTCTACTTTCTTCCAGATTGACTTAGAATTACTCTAATACTTCTCCCATATCTTTCTCCTATTCCTCTACTCACAGGCCATTGACTCTTGCCTTCAGTAAGTGACATAATTACCATTAGAACGTGGCCAATAATTTTATGCCTTTCTGTTCTACAATGCCTAAGCTCCCCAGCCATTATCCTCTGTTTCTTTCTTCCTTCCTTCTTTCTTTCTTTCCTTCCCTCATTCTTTCATTCCTTCCTTATTTCTTCCTTCCTTTTTTCTTTCCTTCTGTCTTTATTTCTTCCTCCTTCATACCTTCCCTTTATCCTTCCATCCCTTTTTTCTTTCCTTTCTCTCTTCCTTACTTTCTTTTGCTTTTTCCCATCCCTCTCCTTTCTCTTCTCTTTTATTCTCCTTTCTCACCATTTCCCCCTTTCAGTCTCCCATCTGTCTTCCCCACTCTTGCTCTCCCCATCTCTCTTTCCCTCCCTATTCTTTTCTCTCTCTTCCCTTCCCCCTTCTCTCTCTCTCTCTCTCTCTCTCTCTTCTCTCTCTCTCTCTCTCTCTCTCTCTCTCTCTCTCTCTCGCTTTCTCTCTCCTCCCCCCCCAGTGTTTCTTTTTCCCTCTTTCTGAATTGGAATGGTGGCAATGTAAGGGGAAAGAAAATGGAGATTTGGGGTTGGCAATCATATTTGGCAACAAATATATTTATTTTATTTGGTTATTATGTTTGGCAGCAAATTGTATGTGGCAAGGGACGGAGGAGGTTGGAGGAGGAGGAGGAGGAGAGGGATGAGCCAAAGAAGTTCCTGAGATTTTAAACCAAGGTTAGTAGGATAGTGCTGCTCTCAACAAAATAGGGAAATTTAGAAAAGGTGTGGGTTTAAGGCAGAAAACAAAAATGAACTGAGTTTGGTTTTGGATGTTTAATTTGAGTTGCCAACAAGATGTTCGGGTGAATTTAGCAGACATTTGTAGGTGTGGAACTAAACTTTAGGAGAGAGATAAGGACTAGATTAGGTATAGATAGACTGGGAATCACTTGCATAAAGATGATTAGAACTCGTGGCAGCAAATAAGATCATCACAAGGAAAAGAATGCAGAGAATCAAGAACAGAGAAAAGGACCAAGGACAGAACCTTGGGGGACAGCTCCTCAGCATGCTCAGGAGGTAGGACATAGGTAAAGATATACAGCATAATAGGTTGAAAACATGGGATCAGACAGATAGGAGGAGAACCAGGAAAGGATAGTATTGTACCATCCAAAGTGGAAAGTAATATCCAAGAGAAATAAGTGATAGTCAGTACTTAAACAAATACTGAAACTAAGTCAAGAAGGATGAGTTCCTAGAAGGTCACTGGAGTCAACAGTTTAAAGTTCTTTGTTATCCTCAGTTTCAGGACAGTAGTAGGATTAGCAGAGACATTGCAATGGGTTGAGGAGTGGGTAGTCAGTAAGTAGACCAAGTAAATACGGACTACTCTTTCTAGGATATTAGTAGTGAGAGGGACAAGAGGTACAATAGCTTTAAAGGAATCACAATCATCAGATAAAGGTTTGGTTGTTTTGTTTAGTTTTTAAGAAAGAATGGCCTTGACCATGTTTGTAGGCAGTGAGAAGCCAGTATACTTGGAGAGACTGACAATGAGAAAAGGGACAATGAGAAAATGACAATGAGAAAATGATCAATGGGACAGAGGAGAAGGAAGAGGAGGAGGAGGAGGAAGAGCAGGAGAAGGAGCAGGAGGAAGAAAAGGAAGATGAGAAGGAGCAGGAGGAGGAAGAAGAAGAGGAGAGGAGAAGGACGAAAAGGAGGAGGAGATGGAGGAGGAGCAGGAGGAGGAGGAGGAGGAGGAAAGGAATCAGAAGGCAGATCCTTCCACAGATCAAAAAACCTTCTACATCCCCACTTACTAGTTCCTCCTATGGTCCTGTTTCTAAAAAAAGAGGTGGGTTCTTTTCCTTGCTATGGCTGCTATTCTTCTGATCTGTGGAAGGAGAAGAAAACAAGCATTAACTGAGCACCTACTACATTTCTTCCAATTGCTTTACAAATATTAACTTATTTGATCTTCACAACAATCCTGGAAGGTATATACTGCTACTATTGTCCTCATTTTGCAGTTGATGAAACTGAGACAGAACAAATTACTTTCCCAATCTCACAGCTAGCCTGGATTTGAACTTGGGTCTTCCTGACTTCAAGCCCTGCAATCTATCCACTGTGCCGCTAGCTCAAGTAAGGAAGCAGAGGGAGCTCAGTATTGATGGACTTGATTTTTTCAGTAAAGTAGAAAACTAGGTAATTACTTGAGATAACAGGTAACTGGGATTGGTACTGAGTGTTTGAAGAGGAAAATAGTTTTAAATACTCACTATAGCAAGTGTGATATATATCAGACATTAGGATTACCATACAGCAGTGAGAACCCAGATATGATTAGATAAAATGAATTTGTAGTGAACTCAATAATGATTTCTTCCAAGAGTGTCCAACAGCTTAGGGGTATGTATAAAGATAAAGCAAAGTAAGGAGATGGTACATGGTGAAGAATTTGCAAGGCATGAATTTTGGGAGGGCAAGGCATTCAAAAACAGAAAATAATGCTTTTTTGACCTGGTAAGCTATAGAATCAAGCATATGAAGAGAGCAAAGTACAGTCAGGATGGGGAAGGAGTTATGGACAGAGGGAATAGGAATGAATGAAGCAACTGGAAGAAGAGGGTTAGGAGAAGTGAAGGAGAGGGAGAGTTTGAATGGCAGGAGACTGCAATTGATGAGGGGAATTTCAGTGTTCACAATCACAAAGGTACAAAGTTTTTTGGGTAATGATGATTTCTGTCATGTGAGCAGCCCTGTGAGAAGCTGACAAATCACATCCAGAAAAAGAACAGAGAGAAGCATGAATGTAATCCTGCCTTTTTTTTTGCCTCCAAACACCCATTGTAACATTGAAACAGGACCTAGCAGTTCAACTTTTTTTCCCCTTTGGAGGAAAAGAGGAATAAACTAAAAGGATCCTGTGAAAGTTAAGATGAAAATTCTGAAGTCTGCCCTATCTTTTCCTTTCCTTAAAAGAATTTTCCATAATCTGAAGAAAAATTTAATTTGATGTTTTTCAAGCTCTTCCTACATGTGAAGCCCTTTCTGGGTGTTAAAGATACAAAAGTTAATATGAAAGGGTCATTGTCCTTAAAGAACATATATTCCATCATGGGAATGTAAATGCAAATGTCCCCAAATGAATAAACATAATGTAGGTACTTTGTACTTTGCATCTAGATGGTGCCTTGGATAGAGCACAGGTCCTGGAGTCAGGAAGACTCATCTTCCTGAGTTCAGATCTGGACTCAGACATTTGCTAACTGTGTGACCCTGGGCAAGTCACTTAACTCTGCCTCACTTTCCTCATCTGCAAAATAAGCTAGAGAAGGAAATGCCAAACCACTCTAGTGTCTTTGCCAAGAAAATTCTAAATATGGTCACAAAGGGTTGGACGTGATTACAAAATGACTGAACAACAAAAAGTTTATTTGTATGTAACTTCAATAAAGAGCAAGCTAATAGCTAGAGAAATCAGGAAATTTTTCATGTGGCAGGTAGTAGTCACATTGTGCCTTAATGAAAACTAAAGATTCTTCAAGATGGAGATGAAGAAGTAGTATATTCCCTGCATGGGGTGGGGGAGGGGGGGAGTACTTGTATAAATCCAGTTTAAATGAGCTTGTTAACTGCAAAAACATTTTTTTCTTTTTTTAGCCACACTAGAGACATTCTTCACTCAGTAAAATGAAGGTCTTAGAATACAAGAATAAAACATTAAACAACATTTGGAAAGTTTGTGTAAGTAAAATTTTGAAACTCAATGCTTGTTTGGGAATCTGGTACTCCCCACTATAAGCTATTCCCAAAAAAAAAAAGTCATCTTTTCAAAAGCAAAGTGAATCCAGAAATAGATGCATAGAAGGTATTTTCCCCTCGTTGTCTAAATTCTTCCTAAGGCAGAGCATCATTGCTCCCATTATTTCACAGAAGGAACATAGCTTCAGTTTTCTCTTTCTTCTTTTGACTTTCTGAAGCCACATATAAATTGATACCCTGGATTACATTTTCAGTGGAGAATTCCAAAGCCTTGAGAAATTGAATCATTCATTCTTCCCATCCCCTGCCCACAGAAGAGATGTCAGGGAGGCCAGGTTTGGAAGACAGATGAGATGACTCACTCCTCTTTTCTCCTCTGCACTCTACTTTTTGATCATGTGTTTCTCTAGTTTCAGTTTCCAGTGGCCTCGGGTTCAACAAGACAGACAGAACTTTAAATTCAAAACTGGAACTGAATCTGAATAGGGGTTGGGTGACTGACAGACAACCTGGGGATGCAATCTATTTCACAGCATATAAATGTTGCTCACTCTATCCTCAGGTTTAGGAGAGGTATTCCATGAATAAAATGTGGCTCCTAAGTACCTGGGGTATGTGTGTACCCCAGTGGCAAAAAGCAGCACTCAGAGAGAGGGAAAATTAGCCCACCTGCTAGGAATATTTTATGTAGTACCCATCTTCCCTTCTATCACTCTTGTCTGCCGCCTGGAACTTGTCATTTTGGCTTTTGTTTGGAAGACTTTTTGTGGTGTTGATTTTTTTCTGTTAGTGTTTATTTAGCAAATAGTCAGCTCTGAGTTTTGCTTCAGATTATTCACAGCCAAATTTAAATTCAAGATTATCTTCTTCTGCCACTAAGCATGATTTAGGACAGCTCTCTCCTCCAACGTGACCAAGGAATACAGAGAAAATCCCTGTTTCTGTTGATAGTACCTTCATTCTACAGGGACTCAAAACCTCAGTCAATCTACAAACATTTATTAGGGATCCATTACATGTCACGCACTGTAGCAAGCATTGGGGATCCAGAGAAAGTAAAGCAGGCTCTGCTCTCCAAGAGTTTACATTCTGACAGAGAATTCTGTACAGGCATTCTTCATTTTATTGTGCTTCACTTGATTGCACTTTGAAGATTTTGCTTTTATTTTTTAACAAATTGAAGGTTGGTGGCAATCCTGCATCAAACAAGTTGATTTGCGCCATTTTTTCAAAAGCAAGTGTTCACATCATGTCTGTGTGTCACATTTTGGTAACTCTCACAATACTTCAACCTTTTTCATTATTATTATATCTATTATGGTGATCTATGGGCTTTGATTTTTTTTTTGTAATTGTTCAAGCACACCATGAAATGCACCCATATAAAACTACAAACTTAATCTATAAATGCCGTGTGTTTTTTGGCTGTTCCACCAATTGGTGGTTCCCACATCTCTCTCCCTCTCCTTGGGCCTCCCTATTCCCTGAGACACAGCAACATTGAAATTGCGTCAATTAATAACTCTACAATGGCCTCTAAGTGTTCAAGTAAGCAAAAGGTAAAGTTAATCTGTGGGCAAACTTCATTGTTTATTTTAAGAAATTACCACAGTCACCCCAATCTTCAGCAACCACAACCCTGATCAGTAAGCAGACACGAACACCAAGCCAAGACCATCAACTAGCAAAAAGATTACAACTCATTGAAGGCTCACACGATGGTTAGCAGTTTTCACAATAAAATATTTTAATTAATGTATATATTTTGATTTTTAGACATAATATTATTGCAAACTACAGCATAGTGTAAACTTTTGTATGCACTGGGAAACCAAAATATTTGTATAACTCACTTTGCTACAATATTTGCTTATATATCTCAGATCTATGCCTGTATACATATGGGCATATACAAAGCAGCTATAGAGTAACCTTGGATGGGAAGGTACAAAGGGCTCAAAGGACCAAGAAAGGCCTCTTGCAGATGATTTCACTAGAACTGAGTCTTATGGTGGGGGCTGGACAACAAGGGAGTCCAAAAGATATTAGTGTAAAAGGAGAGCATTAGAGGCATGGGGCCCAGAAAGAACAAAGCCACAAAGATGGGAGATGAACTGCCATGTGTGAGGAATGGCGAGCTTACCCATATGGCTGGAGTATAGAGTATCTATAAAGAGTAAGCATAAGATTAGAGGAGGAGTAAAGTGTAGGATATAAGGAGAGCCAGGTTACAGAAACCTTTAAATGGTAAATGGGATGCTTTTTATTGGATCCTAGAGTTATTGGGAATCAGAGTAATTTAATGAGTAGAGGGGGTGACACAGTCAGACCTATAATTTAGGAAATTCACTGGCACCTCTGTGAAAAATGACTTGGAATGAGAAGAGATGTGAAATGGGCAGAAGAATTAGGAGGCCATTGCCATAATAGAGGCAAGGGAAGATGAGAGCCTAAACTATGGGTGCCAGTGTGAGTAGAGGGAAGTGGATGGATACATTCACTTTTGAATCTTCTTCCTTCATCCTCCCCAGCCCAATCACTTGTCTGCAGAATCTATAAAATGTCTCCCATCAAATCCCTAATTTCTATTCCCACTACCACCACTCTAGTTCAGGCTCTCATCAACCCTCACCTCAACATTAGTAGCTACTATTCATTCCCATTTTATGTAGTCTAACTCTTCTGCAATCCATCCTTTATGTTGTCCAGGTAATGCACAAGTCATACCCAATTCAAGATTAAAAATCTTCTATGTGTCACCATTTCCTATGGGATAAAACAAACTCCCTAGCCTAGCATTCAAGGCTTTCTCCAAACTGGCTCCAACTACCTTTCCACCCTAATCAAATTTTACTCACTTTTATAGATTCTACATTCCCTGCAAATTTGACCACTCATTGCGCCCTTTACCACCTCATCCGTTTGTGTATGCTGCCTCTACATTTTTACATGATAAAATCCTTACTTTTCTTATGTTCCCAACTTAAATACTCTCTATCTCTCTCTCATGAAAACTTCTCTGATTCCCATACCACAAGTAATCAATACCCCTCCTTGAATCTCTAATACAAGTATATTTGGTAATCTCCTAGGTACTTAAATTAAAACACATCATGGTTAACTGCATAATTTTCTTGTTTTCCCAAACATACCTCTAGGGTAGGAGAGTGGGAATTGTATTTTGTTTGCTGTTTCTATGCCCACTATTCAGCATTATGTATTGTATATGATATATGTCTAATAAATATTGATTTAATCAAATAGTAACCCAAGGAATCAATTAAACAGAAAAATTTGCAACCACAAAACATTCAATCATGCATCCCAAAGTCAAGTCCCTAAATCAATCAAAAATAATCTTTTCAGCACCAACTATATCCCAGTTTCTAAAGATATAAATACAAAAAAAAATGAATAACCCCTCAAGAAATTTACATTCTTGCCACAAAGTACTTAGGAGACTTCTCAGTAATCTGGCTCATAGTCTTCACTGGAGTCAAACCTAGAAACTTCTGAATCTGACATTCCCAAAGGTGGCCGTTATATTCCTTTAAAAGCACTGAGGTTCAAAAAGTCTCATAACAGAATGGTTTTATTTGCACAGTAAAAGACTTAGAATAAAATCCCAAAAAGAGTTAAGATCTTCTTTCCCACTCATGGACCTTTCTCCCCTCAGGGTCTTATATAATACCTGTTATTTATTGTAATGATACCATGGGTGGGTCTAACAAGAAGGGAGGATGTGGAATTCATTCTTGCAAGTCAGTGCTCTGCTATTGCATTATTCTTTGGTGCCAGCCTCTTCCCTCTGGCTCTTTGCCACATTTCTTTTACCGGCCTCTCTCCCATCTGCTTCAACATTCTGCTATCCCTTCTCTCTCCTCCCAGTCATAGGACCTTTCCAACACTATTGTATGAAGACAGAGGTGCTATCCTCATTTCTGTTTCTACTCCCCAACTCCTGGAAGTGGACAGCTATTGGAGGAAACTTTACATTCCAAGGTAAATATTGAAGGATTACCCTGGACATTTTGCTGACAAGGTCGCAAGTTTCATACAACTTAGGCCAGAATTTGTTGTTGAGTCATTTTAGTCACATCTGACTCTCCATGACCCTCTTTAGAGTTTTCTTGGAAAAGATATTGGAATGGTTTGCCATTTCCTTCTTTAGCTCATTTTATAGATGAGGAAACTGAGGCAAACAGTCAGGGTCACACAGCTAGTAAGTGTCCGAGCCTGAATTTGAACTCAGGTCCTTCTGACTACAGGGCTGATACTCTATCCACTCTTCCATCTGAACTTAGGCCAGAATATGTAGGATCTATTTTAAACTTTCGTTGTTTCACACTTGGATCCTAAAATTCTACCCAGAATTTTTTTATTTAGAAAGTCCACCTCATCCAGTGCTTCCCATTTAGTGGTTTATGAACCCTTTTGGGATTCATGCTAAAAATTATTTAATGGTTCTTTAAGCAGGAAATAATTGCAAAATATTATGAATAGTTTATTAAATTACTCTGCGAGTTTACAATACATTTTTGTTGTTATTTAAAGAAATTCATGGAATAAATAAAAATTGGGAACCAATGACCCAGTCTAACTCAACCTTAAAAAACATTCTCAGTACAATCTATATTCTTCTAAAGATAACATTTAACCCCTTTTTCCCCATTAATCCCTTTGATATCTTTTCATGTCAATACAATGAATAGAATTTCCAATTAAAATTGCCAATAAAGATAGGCATCTATGCTTTATTTCTGCTTTAGTCAGGATGTTCTTAATGTTTCTTTAACACATGTAATGTTTGTTTTTAGATTAAAGATATACTTTATATTGTTGTGAGAAAAACTCTATTATATATTTTTAGTGTTTTTATCATGAATGATTGTTGGAGCTTATCAAAAACACTTTTTCTGCATGTATAGATATAATTATATGTGTTTTTTCTAAGTATTTTTGTTTTAGTCTTTCAGAGTTAAGGTATTTCCCCTTTACCCAGTTGCCTCTCTGTCTCCAACCTCCCTCTAGAATAAATGGATCGTGGAATCCCCAAATTTAAAACCTTGAAGGCACATGAAAGCCATCTAGAACAAAGATCCTCAAAGCATAGTTAAAAGGTCCCAAGATTCTTTCAATAGCCTGTGTGGTCAAAACTATTTTCCTGATAATATTAAAACATTTATATAACCCACAACCCATACAAACAACAGCTCTTGGGTAAGAGAGAAGTAATCAGTAATTTTTAAGAGTATGAAAGGATCCTAAGAACAAAAAGTTTGAAAACCACTCATCTAGACCAACCCATACCTGACAGGAATCTCCACTATAACATACCTAACTAGTGGTTGATCAGCCTCTGCTTGAAGGCCCTCCATGAAGGAACATACTACATCTCAAGATAACCCATAACATTTTTAGACAGCTCTAATGGCATTACAGTAGAGTAGTAGGTCTGAAATCAAGATTACTCATCTTCCTGAGTTCAAATCTGAACTTGGACACTTACTGTGTGACCTTGGGCAAATCATTTACCCCTGCTTGCCTCAGTTTTCTTATCTGCAAAATGATCTGGAGAAGGAAATGGCAAAGCGCTCCAGTATATTGGCCAAGAAAACTCCAAATGGGGTCAAAAAAGTGAAACATGACTAAAAAAATGACTGAACAACAATAATAAATTTTTAGGAAGTTTTTCCTGACATCCTTGTTTCTCTGAACATCCTCTGAAGCCAAAGGGAGCATATTTAAACTCTTGAAGACACCTAGCATATCTAGCCTGAGGCTTCTCTTCTGTAGGATAAACATTCCCATTCTTTTCATTGACCCTCTCACGATATACACTCAAGGCTCTTCATATGCTAGTTGCCTCCCTCCAGATTCTCTCCAGTTTACACAATTACCTCCAACTTTTTCTCACAGCTCTATAAAAGACAGAAGGGGAAGGGCCCACTCCTCCCAGTGCATGTAGCTATTTCAAAGGACCAAGGTCTGTACCCCTATGGAGGAAGAGTTCTGTAGTTCCTCCTTCACAAGTACAAGTGATTTTTATTTGCTATTTACATTATCTGTATCAGTGCTTCTATCTATCATCATAGATAAGAACTAATAATAAAATTTTAAATGACATTAATTCAGTCATGCTTTCCACAAATATTTATTAAACACCTATTGTGTATGAGGCACTATTACAGTCATTGTGTATACAAAGACAAAAATGGCATCATCCTTGGCTTCAAGATATTTTTATTTCACAGAGACAAAATCCGTAGAGTCTGGGAATTACTTGGCTTAATATAATCAAGATAGTAACTCATATTACCCAAATAATTGAGGAAAATCCCCTCTATTTTGTCTTTTGTAGACATAGCCTAAGTAAAAGAAAGAACCACCCTTCCCTGTAACTAACTAGTCCTTTCCAAAGATCAATACCATAGCTGAATCTTCCTCTCATGTAATTTTTCCTATATTCATCTGACAATAGGTAAAAATGTGAAGTCCTTGTTGGAATCTAGGCCAGTCTCATACATGACAGCTCATTTGCCAATAGCTGACATTATTACTGATGCACTATACTGTTGAAGAAATTCTTCTCAAATCTGGTCTTTTGCTTTTAGACATGTTTCCTGAATGCCCATAGGGAGCCAACCCTTTACATTTCAAGGTGCCTGATTTTAAGACAGACTGAGACAAGTTATTTTATATACATAGTACATGGCTCTATTTCCAAATCCAAGTTGAATTTCAAAGGTTAAATTTTTAGGGTCATGTTTTTTACCTTCCATGAATAGTAACAGACATAGTCTATGTTATTAATACTACCTTGGTCTGTACACATAATATTCTAAATAACATTTCCATTTGGACTGAAGCTTTTATTGGATACTCTCTCCTCTCAATCTACGAGGTCATTATACTTTCCCAATAATCTTTCTACTTTCTTTTCTATCTTCTTTGTTCATTCACCATAAGCTGTTTCCTATGTGTGAGTGCCCTCCTAACTTTTCTCTCCCTATAACCTCTTCCTTAATGATTTCTCTTGTTTCCATGGGCTCAATTATCATCTTGTAGGCCTCAACTCTAGAGAATCTCCCTGAGTGGAAACTGGTTTACTCACCCTGCTCAAACTTTGCTGGCAGATGGAGGTGATATCCCCAGAGGACCGGCCATGTGGCTACTAGAGGTCATCCTGATAGAGGGGAGGACATTCCTACTACTCACTACTGTAGATCCTGAATATCTTGTGTGTATGCTTCGTATCTAAAAAAAAAAAACTCAGTCATAATAAACATCACCGGCACAAGCATAAAACATTTGCTAAATAATAAGGCATAAGAAGGAATAATCATGATGACTTCTCATTACAAGGCAAGAGCAGAAATAATCATTGACATTTACTTGAAAGAAGATAGAAGCAGAAACAACCAAAATATAATAATCTACCAATAAAATAAGTCACAATCTCCCACCAATGTGTAATAGCATAGTGTATCAGTAATAATGTCAGCTTCTCTACTATTCTCATGCCAGTGACATAGTGAGAACCATTTTAGCACACAACTGCCCTCAGCAGTATACTGGGAAAATATTATGTATTTTCAGTGACATGCATTTCCCTTAAAGAGGAGAACTGCTAAGATTTCTTCTCTCCTGGAACTCTGAGGAGTTTCTCTGTCTCAAGCAATAGACACCAATAGGGCCACCTAGTTCTTCAAATAGCAGGGACTCTGTTTTATCCAATCACATTTCGGCAAAGCCATTTCTCTTCTCACAGCAAAACTGATGGAAAGACTTTCTTTTCCCCTTTTGTTTCTCTGTCTCAAACGAGAAAGGACAGTAAAACACAATACAGAAAAACCCTTGATAGAGTTACCTTCATTTGTGCAGTGCTGATCAGTCATTTTCAATCATGTCTAACTCTTTATGACCCCACTTGTGGCTTTCTTGGCAAAGATACTAGAATGGCTTGCCATTTCCTTCTCCAACTCATTTTACAGATGAGGAAATTGAGGCAAAGATAAGTGACTTGCCCAGGGTCACACAGACACTGGTAAGTATCTGAGGCCAGATTTGAATTAGGAAAATAAGTCTTCCTGACTCATGCCCAGTACTCTATCCACTGTACCACAGTACTGCACATTTGTGTTGTAGATGGCACTAAAAAACACACTTCCCTTTCTTTGACCAATGAGCTCTCAGCAAATGCAATCATCATGGCTCCCAACAAAATATCTGTAGATCTTGCTGGTCAGCTTTGATGGCTCCAATCAATGCCCATCAACCCCTATATTCTGTCTTCTGAAAGCAGCTTCTTTTGTTGCTTCCACTTGCAAACTACAGGTCAAGTTCAGATCCTTATAACATCTTGCCTAAAGTATTTTCATAGCTTCTTAATTGGCCTCCCTGCCTCCAATTTCCTAAATGATCTTACCAAGGTACAAGACCAGCCATGGTGTTCCCATGCTCCAAAGCTCTTTGTGGTTTCCTACTGCCTCTATGATAAAATATACACTCTTTAGCCTAATATTTAACACTCTCCATAACCTTGTTCCAACCTACCTTTCTACTCTTATTTCACATATTTATATATACATATAAATCCATGTATATATGCATATGCATGTACATATATACGTTTACATACATGCATGCACATATTCTCTCATTTTATGTTCTAGCCAAGCTGTACTATTAGTTATTCATTGAACTCTGCATGCTACGTCCTCCCTCAGCTTATTTGCTCAGGTCATCTGTCATACCTGAAGTGTATCTACTTCATTTCCTTCTTTTAGAATCCTTACCTTCAAGGGGGGCAGAGTCAAAACGGTGGTGTAGAAACAAGAAAACTCCTTGTCTCCCACCATAACCACCTCAAATACCTATAAAATGTGACTCTAAACAAATTTTAGAGCTCTAGAACTCATAAAATGACAGAGAAACAAGGCTCCCTCTGAAGACTGTCCGGCAGATGGACAGAAAGGGCTCATCACAAGATGCTGGGAGCCCAGTCACATGTGGTTTTAGCCCCAGGCTGTCCAGGAGAAGCTCTGGCTGGAGCTTTCAGGAGAGCGGATCACTGGCAGCTGTGGCGGTTTCCAGAATTACCAACCCATAAGAGCCAAGGACAAAAGGAAAAGGTCGGTGGAACTTGGCTAAATTTGGAGGAGAGCATCTAGCCGACTGCCCTCAGAGCTAGAAGCAGTCTGAAGCAGCAGCCCTACAGCCACCTCCACATGGTTGCCTCAGAAGCTCCCAGACTGCAGATTGGGGGGATGAGGGGGAGAAGCAATCATTCAGAGGCTAAGTGTTCTTTCCTCAAGCTGCCTGGATTGGGATCACAGTCTTGGGTGGTGGTCCTGAGGTGCATTTTCAGTGAGCCAAAGTTGGAGGGGGCTGCACAGACAGCAGTGGCCTCCTAATAACTCCGGGAGCTGCAAAAACCCCAGTGATTTGGGACATAGCTCTCCCCTTTGAAAGCAGAGTTCTACTGAATCCAAAAGACAAGTAACTGACTGGCAACATGAGCAGGCAAAGGAAGCAAAGAAAGCTCAGCAATCCAAACCTTAGATTCCTTTTTTGGGGACAAAAAGGATCAAAGCATGGAACAGGAGGAAGACAACACAGTCAGAACTCCCACACCAAAAACTTCCAAGAAAAATGTAGACTGGTTACAAGCCATAGAAGAGCTTAAGAAGGATTTTGAAAACCAAATAAAACAAGTGAAGGAAAAATTGGGGAGAGAAATTAGAATGATGCAAGAAAATTATGATAAGAGAGTCAACAACCTGACTGAAGAAAGTAACACCTTAAAAAATAGACTGATCCAAATGGCAAAAGAGGCCCAAAAAGCCAATGAGGAGAAGAATGCTTTAAAAAGTTGAATTTGCCAGATGGAAAAAGGATCGCAAAAGCTCACTGAAGAGAATAATTCCTTCAGAATTAGAGTGGAGCATATGGACGCAAATGACTTTATGAGAAATCAGGATACTGTTAAACAGATCCAAACAAATGAAGAAATAGAAGGCAATATGAAATATCTCATTGAGAAAACCACTGACCTGGAAAATAGATCCAGGAGAGATATTTTAAAAATTATTGGACTACCTGAAAGCCATGATCAAAAAAAGAACCTAAAAATCATCTTTCAAGAAATTCTCAAGGAAAATTGCCCTGATTTTTTAGAATCGGAGGACAAAATAGAACTTGAAAGAATTCACAAATCACCTCTTGAAAAAGATCCCCAAAAGAAAACTCCTAGGAATGTTATAGACAGGTTCCAGAGTTCCCAGATCAAGGAGCAAATATTACAAGTTGCCAAGAAGAAACAATTTGAATACTGCGGAAACAATCAGGATAACCCAGGATCTAGCAGCTTATACATTAAGAGATCAAAGGGGCTGGAATATGATATTCCGGAGATCAAGGGAGCTAGGATTAAAACCAAGAATCACCTACCCAGCAAAACTGAATATAATGTTTCAGGGGAAAATATGGTAATTCGATGAGGTGGAGGACTTTCAAGCATTCTTGAGGGAAAAAAAACAGAACTGAATACAAAATTTGACATTCAAACACAAGAAGCATGAGAAGGCAAACATGGAAAAGAAATCACATATATATATACACATACATATATATATTTCTTATTATTATTATTATTATTTACATGCAACTGGGAAATAAGATATATAGGCACTGGGATAGGGAGATCCATTTTGTGCTACCAGAAAGTCAAAGGGGTGATGGGAAGGATATAGGAGAGAGCAGATTGGAGGAGGGGGTATACAGTGGGATTGCTGTTTTGGGGGGATGGGCACAGGAAAGGCAGGGAGAAAATTTGCAACTTAAAATCTTGTAGAAATCAATTATGTAAACTAAAAATAAACAAAAGTTAATTACCAAAAAGAAAGAAAAAACACGACAGAGGAAGGAAGGAAGGAAGGAAGGAATACTTACCTTCCTTCAAGTCTTAAGTCAGATGCTACCTTTTCCATATAGCTGTCCCAGATCCCTTCCCCCACTCTAACTAAAAGTATTCTTTTTCTCCTCAAATATTCTTAGAACACTTTCTCTCTATCAGATTTTGTACTAATTTGTATCCATTCTGTACTGCCATTCCCCAGTCCATTCCCCAACTGCTCAGTTCCAAGAGACTATAAGTTCTTTGTATATCCATAATCTTGCACATAGTAGGTATTTATTAAATGTTTGCTGAACTATTGAATTGAACTTGTTAAGTAATCTTTCTTCTTTTCATTCTTGCTAGCCTGTGATATCTGGACAGTCTACCAGCACAATGCTAGATTGGATTATTTTAGGAAGATTCTGAAAATCCCCTAGCAAGATTAGGTGCCAGACATTGAAGCCCTTTCTCAAGCTGAACTGCCAAGATTCCAAACTCTACTGCAGAAAGCACAAGTTTGATGTACTGGTCACATTGTTCAAATGTCAAACATACATTTGCCTAAAAAAATATTTTACAGAAAACTCACACAAACAAGCGCTCACACAGAAGTCAAAAGAGTAATAGAAGGACACTCTCAATGTCTCTCTGAAGAACTTTGGAATCAATTGTGAGATATGGGAGACATTGGCACAGGACCACCCAGCATGGCGTGCCCACATCAAAGAAGATGTTGTGCTCTATGAGCAAAGCAGAATCACAAGAGCACAAAGGCAAAGTGAGATGCATGAATCTAAAGATATCTCCACCTCAAATGTTCAAATGGACTATCTGTGCCTTACCTGTGGAAGAGCTTTCCGAGCTTATATTGGACTAATCAACCACAGTCAAACAAACTGTACTTTGTCCCAAACATCATGATGTCATTGGTCCTCTTCAAGTACAAAGGATGAATAACAACGTCTGATAAGAAAGCTCATTCTTTAAGAAAACTGTATTTCTTTCATATCTAACTGAGTTATGAATAGCTCAGTGAAATGAAATAGCTACCAAAATTCAACATGATTAATAAACAGTACAGTTAGAACAACCATGCAACTACATTATGAGGGCGGGAAGGGAGCAGCCTCAGATAATACCCCAGGCATTTTCTACCTCTTTCCCACTCCAAGACTGCTGGCAGTCAGCACATAAAGTCAGGAAGAAGTAAGGTTTTCCCTGCTGGCATTTTGAAGACTAGCACTAATCACGCTGCTTTGAAGAGTTTTATTAACCTTGGAAGAGAGAGCAAGAAAGAGATAAATGGGGCATCATTATAATGAAATAGTGTTGTTCTACAGATCAGGCATTTCTATATGCCTTTCTCTGCATGTCTGTTTGTTCCACCTGTACTATATATATTTGGGGGAGATCTTTGAGTATATACATACTGCAGGCTAATCAGGGTCTGAGACATAGGAAACACCAAAGGTAATGAGGGTGATAAATCTTTATCAGGTCAGGGATAACTGTCCTTGACCTGACCTTCTGAACTGTCCCCCTCTTCCTTAGCATCAGTGGCCAGATAGTCCTGATAATCTATAATCATAGAACCCTAACACAAACATTTATTGAGTGCCTGTTAAATAAAATATCTTGTCAAGCTTTGTAGAATATATAGTCCCTGATTAAGATGCAGTCCCTGCCCTCAATAAGCTTACTATCTACCAGGAAAAACTAAGACACTAATAACTATAATATAAATTAGTATATGGTCATTCCCTTCCCTTAAAACTCAACTCATATGCCTCCTTCTCCATCAAGGCTTCCTTGACTGTCCTAACCTCACCCTCAGGAGAAAATAAACCCTCCTTCCCCAAATTTCTCAAAGTACTTTGTTGGTGTTATCTTTTGTATTTATCTTATGGTCCCTTCAAGCTATTTTATACTTGTCCCTGTAATGGGAATCTGAAGCTCTTTCCTTCCCCTGGCCCCTTTGTTTAGTGGCTCCAAGAATGTTCCCTGATTTGGCGGTCACATGGAGCCTGTGGCGAGAGGCTTGTTTTTTTGGGAACAGCCACACCTTGTTACTTTGTAATTGGACAGTAGGTCAAGAGGGCTGACCCAGGAGAAGCCTATACATATGCCCTGATGTGAGGCTTTGCTTTGGGGCTGACTTTGAGAAGAGTTGTGTGATTTGGCCAGATGAGACTCTGGGAAGCC
>CM053593.1:235476228-235541495 GCA_028646575.1 Pseudocheirus occidentalis | reverse complement strand
AAGCCCATCTGCTGATCTGTTTCTTGGTCTGTTTGTAACTTGTGTTTGTAACTTGTGCTTGTAACTTGGGTTTGTATTTTCTGGAGTTCAGGGTGCTGACTTTTTCCTCTGAACTAGGTAAATGATGTGTTTGTTTGATTAAAGAAAGATTGTTCACCCATTTTGAGTTGCTTTCTTTTAGTAAAGCAGATCTAAGAACCTGTGCTACCAGCTGCCGTGGATATGCTAGGTGCTTGCTGATACAGTCCTCAATCAAGAAAACATAAGTTATTTGAAAACAAGGTCTTTATCATGCTTATCTTTTTTTCCCTTCATGCCTAACACATTGCTTTATATATGTTAGATACCTAATAAATATTTGACAAATTGAATTCAAATGAAGAATGTAGATGAGGCAAAAACAATATGTTATAAAAGTTTCTGGAAAGGAAAGATTACTTCCAGCTGGTTTATCAGGAAAAATTATATGAAAGAAGAGGCTTCTAAACAAAGCCATAAATAATGGGAAAGATTTTAAAATATAGAGATAAGGAATGAGGAGGAAGTAATGCATTGTAGGGACAGAAATGAACAAAGGCATGAAGGTAGGAAAGGGGAAGTCAATTTCAGGGTTGTTATTTACCCTTCATTTTCCAAGGGGACCAATGACATCACATGTCTTGACTTACAGGTGAATCAGATTTAAGTGAGTCAGAGTTACACAAAGTGATCAGCCTCACTGTTTTCCACAGTCATTGAAGCCCAGCACTGAAAAAAATCAAGATGATTGGCAATGACTTGGAATACAGTGAATGACCTTGGTTTCTTTGATGTCTGACCAAGTTCTACGCGCTCCATAGTGCTTGCTTCAGTTGCCTTCATGGTTGATGGAATAAATTGTTCTCATCTGCAATTCTGCCAGGGAAAGTCTTCACATACTTGGTATAAACATCTTCTCAACTCAACAATGGATTTGAGTTACCCTCAACCTGGTCAAGACACTTTTACCAGGCTGTGACTACTGCACATGCTACCGCCCCTTGGAGTGACAGGTGAGAGCTGAGTAATAGGTGGACACCAAAGGTGGACTATCAACCCTAAAAAGGACTTGGCAAACCCTCATACCAGATGTGTTAATCCTCCTGGAACACCCACTATGTGCCAGGAAGAGTGAGTAGTTCAGTTTTGATGGAACATGGAATACATGAAGAGAACGAATTCTCTTCCTCCTCTCACCCTCTAAATTTTCACCAAAACTCTGCCTTCCATGCTGTTCCATTTCTCTAGCCTTTCCTGTGGCAACCTCAACTAAATGTGGGTGACTAATAGAATGCTGCTAATGAAGATAATGATAATGAAAGGAAGGCTGATTGTAGGGTGATGGTGGTGAGTTTCTAGGCTATGGAGCCTAGCTTTTATTTATTCAATAAGTAATAGGAACTCAATGAAGTTTTTGAAAAGTGCAGTCATATGACCAAAATTGTGCAGTAGGAAGCTTGTCCTGGCAGTGAAATTGGTTGTGGGGAATGTATGTGAAACTCCCAAGTCTACTTCTATAGCTATGACCTCTCTTCAGAGATCAGGACCTAGAATAAAAACTGCCTGCTAGACATCTCCACCTGACTGTCCTGACATGACCTGAAACTCAACATCTCCAAAATGAAATTAATGATCTTCTCCTTGAAACCTGCCCACATCCAGATTTTTCCCTTTCCCTTCATGGCAACAGCATTCTATCAGTCACCCACATTTAGTTGAGGTTGCCACAGGAAAGGCTAGAGAAATGCAACAGCATGGAAGGCAGAGTTTTGGTGAAAATTTAGAGGGTGAGAGGAGGAAGAGAATCCAACAAAATAGATAAAGAATTTGAACAGGTAGAACTCAGAGAGTATCATGTGATAGAAGGCAAGAGAGGCCGGATGTGATGACTCTAATTTCTGCAGCTAGGAGAGACTGAGACTGGTGAATCTCTTGAGCTCAGGAGTTCTGAGCTATGCAGAGCCAAAGGAAATCAGGGATCTTCACTAAGTCCAGCATAAAACTCCATGAGAGTAGAGACTGTTTTTGTCTTTATATCTTCAACACCTAGAATATAGTAGGAGTTTAATGAATGCTTACTAACTGACTGCTAAGATCATAGAGTTAGAACTGGAAAGAACCTTGAAGTCATCTAGACTAAAACCATTAGCAGGAAACCATTAGGCTGCCTAAGGAGGCAGCCAGCCCACATCAGAAAGAAACCAGGCCAAAGCTTCATTTTTAGTCCATGAATGACCCCTGCATTTCCAGCGTGGGTGAGAGAAGGACTAAGTGCCTTCCAAAAAAGTAAAATAAAGGCAAGGGAGGAGAGTATACTAAAAAGGAAAGGAGTTATCTACAATATTAAATACTACAGAAAGGTCACAGAGAATAAATGAAGAAAAAAATGTTGCTAATTTAGGGCAATCAGAGGTCTTTATGATCATTTCAGTAAATAGTAGAAGGAGAAGACAGATTGCAAGAGTTTGGGGATTGAGTGAGTGGTAAGGAAGTATAGACAGTGAGCAAGAATAGCTCTTTGGCAATGAAGGAGAAAGTTATAGGATAATAAATTGAAGTGTAGCTGAGTCAAGAAAAGTGTTTTTAGAAAAACTAAATACATTTGTATTGGACAGGGAAGGAGTCAGTAAAAAGGAAGTAATTTAAGAAGCAAGGGAAAGGGGAGATAACTGATTGTGAAATCCTTAGGAGATGAGATCAAAGGCATAAAAGGAAGAGCTATCCTTGGCCAGGACAAGGGTCCTCAATTAAAACAGTGGGAAAGAAGAAAGGATGGATAAAATCCATAAAAGATGAGTATGGCTTACAAGAGTTAATGAGACTCCCACATCAGTGGTCCTTGAACTTCTCAGTAAAGTAGATGGTGAAACCACCTACTGAGTGAGGGGGCAAATGTTGAAGTGAGTAGTTTAATGGGAGTGGAGAAGACTTGAAGACCTTCTTTAAGGAATGTGATAAGGAGCTGATTTTAAAAAGACTTCTATGCAATGTGAGAATTTGGATGAGATTAGGTAGCATAAATCTGTAGTAGAACCCTTCCACACAGGTTTACAACCTTCTCCAGCAGCACTTAGTGATTGACCTTGGAGCAGGGGTAGAGAAGAGGAATGAAAAAAATTACCCAGAATTGGAATTTAATAGAGCATAAGTGGCAAAATGCCAAGAGAGGGACTCCATAATGAAGGTAAGAACATGGGGATGAGCGTGAAATCAATGGAGGCAAGTGAAACAATAACAGAAATAATGGACTGAAAGAATAGAGAGGGAGCAAGATATGGAAGGTCACAATGAGGATCTGTGTAAATTCTAATTCTAAAGATGATGATGATGGTGGGGTGGTGGTGGTAATAATAATTATAATAGAAGGAAACTTCAGAGTTCAGGTTTATAAAAACAATTCTAAGAGGCAAGATACGACTGCAAACACACACACACACACACACACACACACACACACAAGCAGGTTTCCAGGTTGGTGACTGAAGAAGAATTAAGATAGAGGCCATAAAAAAAGACATATAATCAGAATGTTAGGCGAACTTTCCAATGGATATTAAAGATGTATCCAGTGACAGGTTAAAACAGAATCTGTGTGCAAGGTTCTAAATTCAATAAGGAAGGCAGAAAAGCAATATGGAATTCAGTAAATGACAGTGACAAGGTCAGGGAAAGGATGAGATAATAGGATGGCATTATCTTTAAAGGCCAACAAATTGCTGAAGGGAAAGCTGAGTGTAACAGGAAGAAGGTAAGCAACATGTTGGGATGTAAACAAGAACGGAATAGCAAAAATTGAGGAGGGGAAAAAGGGCAAAGGATGGTGTAGGATGAGGTGGAGGTGGAGGAAAGGATTCTAAGTAGGCAAAGTTAGATAACAGAGAAACTTGCTGAATTATTCAATGCCAAGCTTCCACACTGAATATTTATATGCTAGTACCTCCAAGACAAGTTTATTTCACTAAGTGAATTCCTTCTTGAACATTATTGCTATTGTTTAGTCATTGTGCCCAACTCTTTATGATTTCATTTTGGGTGTGCTTGGCAAAGATACTGGAGTGTTTGCCATTCCCTTCTCCAGCTCACTTTACAAATGAGGAAACAGAGGCAAACAGGGTTAAGTGACTTACTCAGAGTCACACAGCTAGTAAGTGTCTGAGGCAAAATTTAAACTCATGTCTTCCTGACTCTAGGCCTGGAGCTCTGTCCACCTAGCTTCTCTTCTTGAATAGGGAAGCATATTAAAAAGAAAGCTTTAATACTTTCAATGCCTCAAAGTAAAATACCAAATATGTCCAACACATATTATCTTATGTGATGGTTTGTTAAGTTTATAAAAAATACAAAAATCTAATTTTAATAGTAGAAACCTTCAAGGATATAAGTGAAAGAACATTGGACTGAGGGTCAGGATAAGTAGGTTCTAGGCCTGGCTTTTTCACAAACTAGCTCTACAATATTGAGCAAATTATTTTTCTTTCCTCAATATCCTCATCTGAAAATGAGGTCATTGGACTAAGTGATTTTTCTGGTCCCTTGCAGCTAGAATATTTCTGTCAGGTGAATCAGTATGGAGGAGATCCTTACCTCAGAAAGTCATACTTTGAGTAAACCATGCCATTTCTATGCTCAAGAAACATCAGGAACTTCCTGTTGTCTAGACTACCAGATACAAATTCTTCTATTTGCATTTAAAGCAGTGATTATCAACCTTCCCAGTGCTGCAGCCCTTTAATACTTGTATGTGAGTGTATCTGCATGTGGGCAGACCTGCCTGGAGACGGATAGAGGAGCAGTGTCTTGGTTCCTAAGACCCCTGTGAAAGGATCATTCGACCCCCAAAGGTGTCATGACCCACAGGTTGAGAACCACTGATTTAAACTCTTTCACAACTGGGTTCTAACCAGTTTGACTTCAATCCCCCTCACATACCACTTCTAGCCAAACTGTCTTACATAACGTTTGTCATACATGACATCACACTTCTCACCTGTCATCCTCTGCATAGGCTGGTTCCTCAACCTACAGTGTTCTCCTATCTCACCTCTACATCTCTAGTTCTTTTCAAGACTCACCACCTCCTACAAGAGACCTTTCCTTATTCCACCAGCTATTAATGCTCCCAGCCCTCCACGCAATTACTTTGAACTGATTTGATATGCATTTTTGTATTTACTAGTTATCTGTGTACCTGTTGCTTCCTCTAAGTCAGCAGTTCTCAACCTGTGGGTCGCAACCCCTTTGGGGGTCAAATGACCCTTTCACAGGAGTCACCGAAGACCATTGGAAAACACATATTTCTGATAGTCTTAGGAACCAAGAAACCACTCCTCTATCCATCTCCAGGTGGGTCTGCCCACATACAGATAAACCCACATACAAGTTAAGGGTCGCGGCACTGAGAAGGTTGAGAACCACTGCTCTAAGTATAATATAAGCTTCTTGGAGTCAGGGAAGATTTCATTTTTCTTTCTGTATCTCTGGTACCTAGCACAGTATTTGGCATACATTAAGTGTTTAATAAATATATTCAACTAAATGGAATTGAAATATACCTAGTCAAATAGAAAGAATTTTATCAAAAATTTTCCCTAAAATTAAATGACTTCACCCTTCCAGCAGCCTACCAGTGGCTGCAGAAGTACATGTTTGACCTTGAAAATATCATTACAAATTGTCTTAACAGTGTCAAGTTTAAAAAAAACAGCAACAAATATCAGTAGCTTATTCCCCAAAAGAAATACCTAAGAAATAATAGAAAAGTATTCTGACCACTTATTCTGCTGATAGTACTCCTTCTTGTTTGTACATAATATCATTATTCTTCAGCTGTCACATTTGATTTATGGCTCTTAATATCTCTGAAGTAATGCACTTGGTAATTGTAGTCACTCTATTGATTTTCATAAAGCTACTTTATTCAATATGAAACCACCGATAAAACCAATGAATCATGTGCTGCTGTGTCTCCAGCTGTTCCGAGGAGAATGTGAATATTCAAATAGGGCTGATTGCCAGATTTGGTCCACAGTTTCTCTGGGGACACATTTCACAAGCCCCAAGGAATTTATCAACCTAGGACCTGGTACTCACTAACTAATTCATAAAACTGTGACCTGAACATCTCTGGTATTTTTCATATAATAAGAGAATCCAATTGAAACAGTCTTTGACTAGTAAGAAAAATATTAACTTACCTCCCAAGGATCTGGAAACATATGATTACTAAGTATTATTAACAAGAAAGGAAGACCTAAAGAGTAAAATATGGTTATGAACGTAACACCATCAAAACAGGAATTAACAAAGCTTCCCTTCCTAGAAACTGCAGCTTTTGTCAGAAGTAAGAGTTATTTCTTTTTCCTGGATTTCTCTGATATTTAAGTGTTGTTTGGAGACTATGTTTCATCTAGGTATATTTCTCCCTGAGACAAAGGAGCATGAGTGCATAAAAGTGGCAATGTGGCTTAAACAGGGACTAGCAAATCTTTTATTATGGAGGAAGAAGAGGTTCTTCCCAAGTTAAGAGCATTACAGAACTCACAGTTTTGCCTACAAGTTACTGACTGATAAGTCCTACTTACCACCCTAGATGCATGGTGCCTGGTGAGTTACTCCCTCAGCTCTTGTTATATGAAGGAAAATCATAATCATTTTCAACGCATAGCTCTCACCAAAAAAAAAAAAACCAAATCTGCCTTAGAGGTATAAGATTTACAAGTGATTGATCTACATTAGAAAGTTAATCTAGCCTTGGGATACATAACACATGAAAGCTTCACACACATATATAATGACCAGTGACATCACAGGTCTAATTCTAATTTAGAGGACTAGAAGGAAGCGTAAACATGGGGGCAGGAAAGAAAACAAATGGATAAAGAGAAGGCTACATTGTCCCAGGGAGTGCAGAGCCCAAAGCCCAGTGGTTTAGCCCCATCCAGGCACTGTGTGATGCGTCTGATGTAATACAATAGATCAGACAAGACACAGATCCCTTTAGTTGTCTATCTTAGACTGCAAAGAGTCTCTCACACACACACACACACACACACACAGAGATACACACACACACACACCACAAAAGTTATATACACACCTTCCAGAGTTGGCTTTCAAACTGCATATGTAAGTAAAATGTACAACCCAACCCAGCCTTACATCATCAAAAGGACTCACTGGGAAAAAAGAAAGAATGACCGCTCTCCAACTGTGTCTATATAAGTCCTGATGGAATGGATGAGGCTGAAATATTCAATCCAGATAATTCACTGTATCGTTCGTTTTCGTGCCATGTCAAAGGGACCCAGCAAGTCCAAACTGACTATATGCAGTCTACTAAGACAACCAAAGGGGTATGTCTCACATCCAATCTATTGTATCACATCAGCTGGCATTACACAATGTCTGGATGGAGCTGAGTGACGGGCTTGTACTCTCTGGGACAATGTAGCTTTATCTTTACCCAGTCACTTTCCTCCCTGTCCCAATGTGTACTCTTTCCTTTCTTTGTCTAAGATAGGGATTAGACCTGTGATGCCGTTGATAAGAACTTCACAATCAACATAATTCATTCTACCATTGCAGGTCAGCACCAACTCTGAAACTTAAAGTCTTAAAATTGTCCAGGGCACTAAAGGGTTAAGTGACTTGCTCAAGATCACACAGCCAATATGCATCAGAGGGAGAACTGAACCCAAGTCTTCCTGACTTTAAGACTGATTCCCTATCCACTATACCACACTGCCTCACCTGCTCTAAGAGTGGTAACCAAACCGATACTATAAATGTCTCTGGAAAAGTCATGTCAGTTGGTTGTACTATTGTGCCTTTTACCATCTTTGTGACTTCCCCCAAACCATAATTCCCTTACCTAGCCACCACTCCTCTTTATGTTGTCTCCCTCGTTAGAACATAATTACTTTGAAGGCAAAGATTATTTCACTCTTGTATTTTTATCATCAGCTCTTAGCACAGTGCATGGCAAATAGTAAGAGCATAAAAAAGATTTGTATTTATTCACACGTGGTTTGAAATGCTTCGGCATCCTATAAAGTGATGCACCTCTCTATCAGAAACAAAAAGCATGTATGTGGCAAATGGACAACTTACAGTTAGAAAACTCCCATTTTGTTCCACCCAGGCCCACCTAGAAGAAGGCAGGGCCATCAAGCTCTCCACTACCCAACCAGGAATGTGCTGCCTTCTACTGGCCTCCACACCAAGCTCCCCTTGCCTTGGCTGTGCCACACCACCCAACATTCTGGTTGCTCTTTGCTGGTTCTATTGGCAGCTTCAGGCCCCATCTACCTCTTCACTGCTGTTTCCCAACTTCATGGGTGAGTGTTACTACACTGGGATACAGAGGCACATGGAGATTAGGTCGAAGAGTTGATCCTTAAGACAAACCCAAGACTAGACTCCAAACCAGTGTTCTTCCCACTGCACTGAAGTGATTTCTGCTGCTACATAAACCATTAATTTCTTCTTTTTTTCCTTTAATCAGACTATGGGTATTTTCAGGAGAAACATAAAAATGGTTTAGGTCACATTAGTCCCAGTTTAGCAAGCCATCAATATGCTTTCATGGAAGAAAATTACTGGGGAGCCCATTATGTCTTTTGAAGCTAGAGTAAGATACCTTGAGTGCAGGAAATTACTCGAGTGTGGCTCTCTAGATGAAGCTAGATAATCATTGAAAACTGATTGTACATTTCTCGAGGATAAAACTGCGAACCACTTCTTCTACTAGATATAAAAATACTGAACGTCAGATCCCACGGGAGCCTTTAACTACCTTCATTAGGTTTTTGAGGATAACTGAAAGTTCTCACAGTTATTTTTTTCCTCTTTCAAAAGGTAGCATCTGACCCATCTCCATCCATTAACATTATCCATAATGGCTAGAGGCATGCTTCTTGGCAGGGTTTAGATGTCACTGCTGAGCACACAGACAGCAACAGGCTGTGCATACAGGAGAATAGAGGAGCAACAACCAGGACAGCGGCAGCAAGGTTTGCAGGGAGGGGGATGGGCAGCACAAAGAATAGACCCCAGTAAGCAAAGGCAGAAAACCTGGTAGTCAAGGTAAATTCAGAAATCTAAAATAGCAATAATGATAAACATGAGTAACATAGCACTTTAAATTTTGCAATGTACTCTACCACTTCAGTCGAGCCTCAAAAAATTTTAACATAGCTATTATCACTATTTTAGTGGTAAGGAAACAGAATCAGGGAGAATAAGTGCCTTGGACATGGTCAGGGAGATAGTTAGGTATTAGAGGCAAGGATTTTGAACCTGGTCTTTCTAACTCCAAGTCTAGCACTGTGCCATGATGGAATCAAGAGAGAAGTTTAAAGTAGAGGGATGTATCAAGACCCAAGAACAGACACAGGCAAGGGGTCATAACTAAGTCATTCGGTAAGACTCAAAGTGGCAGAGAGAGTTCAGAAAGACAACCTGAGCAGCAGAGATCAGGTAAAGAGGCTAAAGAAACAGTAGGCACATTGGTGATCCAAAAGAACTTTAAGCAACTAGAATCAGAATGCTAACAAGGAGACTGAACAACCGGTGTAGGGAAGATGGTACTGAACCAATACTTCACCTGCATTGGAAGTATCTATCTCTGTACCATTTAAGGCAATAGTCAGTTCCCAGTCATAGCTAACTGGGGGTAAGATAGATTACCAGGCTGGAGTAAGAATTAAGGTTGGGGTACAAAAGTAAGGGAGAGAATAGGAAGGAGGGCAGGAGAATGAATGACTGAACGTAGAATCTAGAATAGGTATGGAACTTCTCAGAGCTTATCTTTCAGAGCAGCGGTTATCAACCTGTGGGTTATGTTCAATTTATAACAATGAAAATACATCCTGCATATCAGATATTTATGTTATGATTCATAACAGTAGCAAAATTACAGTTATGAAGTAGCAACAAAAATAATTTTATGGTTGGGGGTCACTACAACATGAGGAACTGCAATAAAGGGTTGTGGCATTCATTAGGAAGGTTGAGAACCACTGTTTTAGAGGGGGGAAAAGATGGACCGATATAGATCATTCTGTGAAAGCTTTCTTCTTTTATATTTTATACTCTAGAAAATCCTTTAAGAGGCATATAACAAGAACCATCATGTGGAAAACGTGCCTGAATAACAGGCATTAAGCTATAAGTGTGCAGTTTTCAAAGTCCTATTTATCAGGAGTAACCAGTCATTTCTTTTTGGTTAGGGAAAGTGAAAGATTGAGACTTCTGATTTTATTAATATAATATAGCCTCAGTATGGAAAGTGCTTCCACTAATATAGATCACTAATTTATAACTTGTATCCAGGGAGTGACCTGAGTCATTGAGAGGTTAAGTAACTTGGCCAGGGTCACACAGACAGCATGCATTAGAAACAGGTCTTGAGACCAGATCTTTTTGACTGTAAGGTAGTCTTTCTATCTACCAGGCACTGCTGACTCTGGGGCAGAAATTATGACGGAGAATTATCCATCTTCAACGTTTGCTGAAAAAGATGGTGGTGTCTCATAGTTCCATGCTGGACATGGAAGTTTTCCCTAAAGAAATGAGAATTAATTCTTGACTTCATAGTTATTCTTCAGGAGATAAATGCAAACTGATAAACTCTTGGATTTGTAGGCAGTAAAGAAACAAATGGGTTTGGAAGCTACAGCACGCTTTCTTTAGATGTGAAGCTTGTCTCGAAAAGCCAAGCTTTTCCTGTACCATTTGGTTCTCACTGTGAAGGAGACCACACATTTGAAAGGCTCTTTTCAGACCATTTCACTACTTTTTCCAAAATGAGCATTTCAAAGCGTACTTCCAGCATCCCTTTTAAAGAAAGGAAGGAAACAAGCATTTATTAAATACCTACCTGCTACATAGCAGGCACTGTGCTAAGTACTTTGATAAATATCTCATTTGATTTTCACAGCAACCCCAGGAGGTTGGTGCTATTATCATACTCATTTTAGAGTTGCAGAAACTGAGGCAGAGATTAAATGACTTACCCAGGGTCATACAGTAAGTATACAAAGTCTGACTCATAGATAGAGGTTTAGCTCTCTATCCACTGTGCCACCTAGCTGCTTTAAACAAAAAGTATTCTATTATGACAACTAGATGTCTATGTTGAACTCAAAAAATCTCTGGTTTTGGAGACGTACATGGATTGGCAGCATGGCGTAGTGGATGGAGAGCTAGCCTGAAAACCAGGAAGATGGGGGTTCAAGTCCTACCACCGATGCATGCTAATTATATGTCTGTCTTCAACCTCCTACTTTTCTCCTGTCAGGAATGAATGTCTCCCTTGGAGAAGGTAGTGTGGAGAGGAGAGACATTAGAGACATACCTGTTCTTGTCTTCCTTCAAGTCATACATGATCTTCATAGTCATGTGATGATGTCATAGTTATATGACCTCATAGTCATAGCCGCCTTCAAGGCTACAGGTAGGGGACAACTTCTCTATAATTATATAAATTGTTTTCTTGTTTCTGCTCACTTCACTCTGCATCAATCATGCAAGTCTTCCCAGTTTTCTCTGAAACCTTCCCCTTTAACTTTGAAAAACATAAGAAGTTTGATCGATGCAATGACTAACCATGATCCCAGGTACCAATGAGCATATAGGTTTTCCACTTCCTGACAGAGAAGTGATGTACTCGGGATGAAGAATGAATGAGACGTGTTTGTTCGACCATGGCCAATGTGAGAACATAGAGCACCTGGGTGGTGCAGTAGATAGAGCACTGAGCCTGGAGTCAGGAAGACTCTTCTTCCTGAATTCAAATCCAGCCCCAGACACTTACTGTGTGACCCTGGGCAAGTCACTTAATCCTGTTTGCCTCAGTTTCCTCATGTATAAAATGAGCTGGAGAAGGAGATGGCACACCACTTGTTTCTTTGCCAAGAAGCCCTCAACTGGGGTCATGAAGAGTCAAGCACAACTGAAAAACAACTGAACAGCAACAACACTGGGAGAATTTACTTTGTTTGACCATGTATATTTGCTACAAGGGTTTTGCTTTTCCTATTTTTTATTCCAACGGGGGCGAGGTAGAAGAGGGAGGAAGGAAAGAAAGAAACGTTCACTAATTGAGAAAAAAATGAATTTTTTTAAAAGAATCAGATTTTGCTTTCCCTCCATTAGCCGTGGTGTGTGTCCTTGCTTCTGTCTTTTTGTCTTTCCATTGCCCTCCATCTTTCTCAGCCTGCAATGCTGGAGCTCTCTTTTTTACCTCCTGCAGGGTGTTATTGGACAGCACCATTCAATGACCAGCTCTTTTATGGGAATGGACACAGTCCTTGCACTGAAAAGGACCTACAGATTCTCATTAGTTCAAATGGAAGAATGAATTCACAGCCAAAGGTCTTGGGCTTTACGTTACTACTGCACAAGAGAAATATGAATGGCAAACATGATGTGTACTCTGTCCACTGTGTAGCTTGTCAGAAAGCCTATAACTTACCAACCTATACCACTGCATAGAGAGATGATAGATTGAATTTGCCCTCCTACCCCATTCCTTATGCGTTATTTTATTTCACAGATTATCATTTTGAGTGTTTTGAGGGCTTCTTATAGCTAGAGTTTTTACGAGTAGTTAACTGTTTATTTAGCTACTTTTACCTGGATTTTTTAAAGCTTCCAGCAACTTCCTACTAAACATTCCCAATTCCCTAGTTGCTAGTGCCCCAGCCCCATCCTGATTATCTTGAATTTGCTTTGTATATATTTTGCCTATATTCTTATATGCATACATTTTATTTCCTTAAATGGAAATGTAAGCCCCCTGAAGGCAGGAAGACTTTTCTATTTGTTTTTGTACCCCGTGGTGCCAGTAATCATTTCATTTCCAAGACAGATAGAAGGTAAAATGAATAGGATGCTGGATTTGAAGTCCAAAAGACCTGATTTCAGACACTCTTTTCCTGTATGACCCTGGACAAATCTCTTAACCTCCTAGACTTTGTTACCTCATCTTTAACATAAGGATAATAATGATATCATCCTTCCTGGGTGGTTATAAGGGACCAAATGAAATACCTTATGTGAACGCTATATTGTTATGATTATTCTTAAATGCTAGAAGACTGATTGATTTCAGATAGCAAAGCACTCTTTATTTATTTATCTCCTTAAATGCTAGTTTTTTCCAAGAATGGCTGAATGCTAGTTCAATTTGCTCTCCTTGCTTAATACCATGTAATTATGAATAACAATTTGTAAGATGTAAACCTGCAATGTGAAACCCTAAACTTCCCCAAAAAGACCAATTAGAGAATAATTACTCAATTTACAAAAGGATGTTTTACTTTTTTTCATAAATTACCTTGGGAATACTTTAAATAGCAAGTTCCCCTTGGGCATTTAAAATGCGATTGGGTTTACAGAAATCTATGTGAATCAAAACTTTTCAGAAATACATTTATTGCATTAAATGAGTCACAGCTATAGCTTTAGGCACCCCTGACAATTGCTTGAGAAATGACCATAGACTCTCTATAAATTCAGCTTTGCCAACACCACAATTGCATTTCCTTGTTGATAGCTTCTTCCTCCTACAGCTCTGACCCAGCACATTGGCCTGGTGGTTCTGGCAATCATCGGTGACCAAGAAGATAATTTCTGTCTTCTCCTCTTCAATAACTCAAATGTCCCCTACACTATGATTCAGTCATTTTCAGTTTTGTCTGACTCTTTCTGACCCCATTTGGGGTTTTCTTGGCAAAGATACTGGAAGGGTTTGCCATTTCCTTCTCCAGGATGAGGAAACTGAGGCAAACAGGATTAAGTGACTTATCCAGGGTCACAAAGCTAGTAAATATCTGAGGCGAGATTTGAAGTCACCTACTCTGTAAAGCCTTTCATAAACCTCTGGTCCAGGACTATTTTCTTCTCTCCACCCTCATTCTCATCTAATCCTTTTATTTCATATATATATATATATCTGTATATACATATATACACATAAATGTACACACATACATACACACATATATTGTATTTTATTATGTTTACATATATACTATGTATATTATATTTTATTATACATTGATGCCTTTTGTAGTTCTCTGTTTATTCATCATATCTCTTTATCAGACAGCAAACTTTATGAGGGCAGGAGTTATGCATCATCCCCAGCACCTAGTATGGTATCCTATGCAGAGTAGGTATTTCTTAAATATTGTATTAGGATCATGGATTTAGTATTTGACAGGGACTTAGAGGCTGAGTCCAATACATTCATTTTACAGAAGAGAAAGCTGAGGCAAAGTGAGGTTAAGGATATTACCAAGCTATCTACATCCAGAAAAACAATTACAGAGTCTGAATGCAGATTAAAGTAAACTACTTACTCTCTCTTTTTTTGTTTGGTTTTATTTTGTTTCTTCTTTCTCATTGTTCATTTCATTAGTTGTAATTCTTCTTTACAACTTGACTAATGTTTGATATGAAGTTATATATAGAGCGTAGATCAGATTGCCTGCCGCCATGGAGGGAGAAGGAGGAGAGAAGGGAGGGGGAGAAAATTTAGTACCCAAAAGCTCATGGAACTGAATGCTGTAAACTAAAAGTAAATAAATTTTTTAAAAAAGGATATTGCCAAGGATCCAAGAGTTAATAAGTATCAGAGGGAAGATTTGAATTCAGGTCTTCTTAACTCCAAGTCCAAAGTTCTATTCATTACTCCACAATTCACTTTTCACAGGTTTTGCTTATTTACTTGACATGTATGGGGATGGGAGTGGTAATGTATATGTATGTCCAAATCTGTTATTCTATCAATGTTAAGAACTCCCCACATACAAACTAGCTCCAGTGATGCAGATAGGCAACTCATCTGTAATTTAATAATCTTAGATATTTGTCTGGTAGCACTAGTAGATAAAATGATTCTCCCATGAACACAGAGCTAGTACACCTTATAGGCAGGATGTGAGCTTCTTACCTCTTTCATGTGCATCTTAGACCCTTTTGGCAAGCCTTTCCACAATGTTTTTAATTGTATAAAATGAAATACACAAGAGGAAATGAAAGATTAGTGAAAATAAGGATGTAGGGGGTTTTCCCATCGAAGTTTGGAGACCCGCCCCCCAAAATCTCTCTGCTGACCCAATGGAGATTGATGGACCCCAGGTTAAGAATCCCTAATTCATTCATCACATCACTCTATTTCTCCTCCTTAATATTAGCCAGGTAAAATGGCATCCTATTACATTTTTCCACTAACACACATGAAGGAAATATCCAGTCACTAGAATTTATAGAGGCATATACTGGATGTACTTCCAGATTTTACTTGGACTGTAAAATACAAGTTGAATTCGAGGTTCATTCCTTCCTAGAAATACTATAGTTTGTGAGCTGAATAAAGATCTGTTCCTGGGAAATCAGATACAGACCTAGTGAGCTTTCTCTGGGTGCCTGGTGAGCATGTGATTGCAACACTTAGGTCACCCATTAGGTTTTTACTATTACTTACACTTGATTTGTTTTTGTTCTTTTTTATGAGCTTGGTTAGAGTTGGTTTCTATTTCTATGGCTCTTTGACTTCAAGAACAGTACAGATGTTAAAAACAAAACAAAACAAAAGAACATTTCTTGTGATTTCAAAATCAAATGTCTCTACTCCAATTTGTCTTATCCAAAGCCATTTCTTTTTTTCTCTCATTAAAATATTCTATGCTCCTATCAATCAAACATTTATTAAGCACCTACAATGTAACAGATACTGTTCTAGGAATAGGGGATTCATGGATTAAAAATTATCTAGTCTGTGATTGTTTATATTGTTTTGAGTTTGCCTGTATTGAATTCTATTGACATTTTCCCCATTTCTCCACATAGTGCTACTACAACTGATAATAAGAACTGACATTTAGATAATGCTTTACAATTTGCAAAGCACTTTGTACCGCATTATTTCATTGGAGCCTCTCACAATATCCCAGGTATTATATAAATAAATACTTTTGGGGGGACCTGATCTGTGATTTCACATTTCATTTTTTAACAGAAATAATAGATACACACATCAATTAGTACATTAACTAGAAGAATCAGTGAGCAGTACGGATTTCTCCCTACCAGTCAAGGAATTCCAGGCTAACAGGGTGGGGCTTCCAAAGACCAAGGGTCTTCTAAAAAATTCTTCTTCAACTTCCAGGCTTTGTGATTAAGTCAGCTTCAATATCTTCAATGCAGAATTTCCAGTGAGGTCAAAGCAAGGGGAAGAAATAAGCAATCAATCAAAAAATATTTATTAAGTACTTACTATGTGTCAGGGACTGTGTTGAGTTCTGGTGATACAAAGACAAAAGAGCAATAGTCCCTGACCTCAAAGAGCTTACAGTCAAACAGGGAAGACAACATGCACACATGCAGGCATAAACAAAACACATATAAAATATTATAAAGCAGCAAAAATCATCAAAACCGTCTGGGTTTTGGTTAGAAAAAAGAGACAAATCAATGGAACAGAGTAGAATCAAAGGAGAATCAGAAACAAGAGAAATCAACAATCCAGTGTTTGAAAAACTGGAAATCATAAATTGTCAAGGAAAAAAATTCTTATTTGTTTAAAAACTGATGGCAAAACTGGAAAGTGGTCTAGCAAAAACTAAGCTTAGTCCAACACCTTATACCATATTGCACAATACATTCTAAATGCATACACAGCCTTAATATTGGAGGTCATACAATTTTTTAAAATGAAAATAGAAAAAGATTATATACCTCTCATAGCAATGGGTAGGAGATGTATTCTTAACCAAACAAGAAAGACAATTACAAAGTATATAGATAACTTTAATTACTTGAAAATGAAATGCTGTTGCATAGACAAAATTAATACACCTAGGATAAGAAGGGAAGTATTTGAATGGCAGGGATGTGGGGGTGTGGAATCTTCATTACAAATTTTTCTGAAAGAGTTTGGCATCCAAGATATGTGTATGTACATATGTGGGTGTATATTTATGTGCGTATACCTATATACAAATATATGACTGATAGTCATTTCCCATATGATATTAAAAATAGTTCTCAAAAGAAGAAATGCAAAGCATTCACAACCATATGAAAGAATGCTCAAGAATCACTAATAAGAGAAATGCAAGTCAAAACAGCCCTGAGATTTCTCTTCATACCCTGCAAAGTGGCAAAGATGACCAAAAATTGCAGTAATCAATTTTGGAGAAATTGTGGAATGATAAACATGCTAATACATTAATACTGGATATGTAGAATGATACAACCATTTTGGAAAGAAATTTAAAATTATGCCATTACTAGACTTGTACCTCAAAGAAACTATGAATAAGAAAAAAGTCACCACCTATGCCAAAATATTTACAGCAGAACTTTTTGTGTGTGATAGCAAAAACTTGGAAACAAAGTAGATACTCATCAATTGGAGAATGGCTAAACAAATTGTGCTACATGAATGTAATAGAATATTTCTGTGCTAAAAGAAATTGTGTATGTGATAAATACAGAGAAGTGTCGAACGATTTACATGAACTGAGGCAGAATGAAATAAGCAGGCAAGAAAGCAATAGACATAACAACTACAGCAATGTAAATGAAAAGAACAGTCACACACCAAAAAAAAAAAAACAAAGGCAAATGTAATGAAATGAAATGAAATTATAAAGAGTAAGGAGAACTTGAATGAAGAGATATAAGAGAACATCTCCAACCCACCCCTTTATGGACAGAGGGAGGTCCTCAGGAATTACACATTGCGCATGTTTTCAGACTTTTGATCAGTTGTGCTGATGCATTTAATTCTTGTTTTAGTCTTTAAAAAAATATTGCTATATGAGATGGTTCTCTGGGAAGAGGAAGTAGGAGAATACTGAAGATAACTATTGTGATGTAAATAAAAGAAGACATCAATAAAAATTTATTTTAAAAAATAAATAAGAAAATAAAAAATATTATTTGTTAGATGAGATGGATCTCAGGAGGGAAAAGGGGAATAATTAGAGAAATTTTGAAGTAGAAAATCAAAAGATACCAATAAAAATTTAGTTTTAAAAAACACACATATAAAGGAGACACACAGTATGGATGGTAAGGCACTACTAGTTGGGGAACAAAGAAGTGTCTCCTACAAAATGTGGCACTGACGTGAGTCTTGAGGGGGAACCAAGGCTTCCAGGAGAAGTGCTAGGGGAGAGAATTTTAGTCGGGGCAGGGGGCATCCAATACAAAAGCACTATGATGGAAGAGACAGAATCATGTAAAAGCAATAACCAATAAGCCAGTGCATGGTGAGGAATAAAATGATGGCGAGACTGAAGAGGCAAGAAGGGACCAGATTGTAATGAGCTTTAAATGCCAAAGAGAGAAGTATATATTTGATCTTAGAATAAATGTGTTAAATGCCAGATGTTCTAGCAAACACTCCAGGGCCCTTCACAGTTTGTAACGATGTAACATCATCTCTGAAGTACATTTATGAAACATTGGAGAAGTTCTTGGTATTCCCAATCTTCACAGTGGGACAATGACTCAGTGGCAGCTTCAGAAAATTGAATTGCACTCAACCATACTAATGTTTTAGCTTTGAAGTACTTTATATTCAGATACTGTAACAGTAGCATAATAGTCTCAAAAAAAATGAGGTTTTAGGTTACATGGGAAAAAAAGTACAAGTGCTTATTGTGTGCCAAACACTGTTCTAAGCACCTGGGACAGAAATACAAAAGTGAGCATATCCCCACCCTCAAGAAGCTTATTTTCTAATAGGGGGAGACATCACAGGAAGAGGTGGGAAGGAAGGGTATTTTGGTTTGGAAGGTCACCAGGATGTTGAATGGAGCCACTGGGCAGTTAGTTGGCACACCCTTTGTAATAGCAATGGCAATATTGATTTCATGAAGATTCTAGAACCGAAAAATGGAGGTTGAGGGAGGGGTATGCCTTGACAACAAGGCAGCTGATAAAATTAATGATGAATAAAAAGAAGCAGGGATTTACATCTTAAATGCAAAAGTGTTGGCATAAAGATCTGTGCAATTCTGGGAGATTCTGAGAAAGCCATTCAGGGCCAGTTAGTTAAAGTGTAAATTGCCACTCCCTCATTTATTTTGGTTTCCATTAACTTAAGTTTATTGGATCATAGGCAAGGAGTTTGAAGAGACCTTAGAGAAAATGGTATGCTAAAGTTAGCTCTTACAGTTAAATTTTCAGTGTGAGCATTTATACCTCAGAAATCAGAAAACAAATGCAAATCTGGATTTGATTTATTGTTTTGCTGATTGTCTAGATTTAAGAAAGTGGTAGAAAAAATGTTAATATTGCAGATTCAACTTACACGTTTTGGGTATATGTTCCACCCCCAGAAAGCCAGCTTTTAAATATTTGCTACTATACTGCTACTTAGAGGTCACCTACTCATCTTAGAGAAAACTGTGATTTAGAGAAGGAAAATGACTTATCCAAAGTCACACAGTAGTAAGTGGCACAAATTATATCCAAAGGATCTTTTCACTGTTCCACACTGAGCCAAATTCTTCTGCCAATTTCCTAGATAACTCAATTCTACCACTTGAATTTTTACACAAAATTTCAACATTAAGAAAGAAAAGACAATTAGACTTTAACCTGGGTTGTTGAAGAAAAAGCTATTAGCATTCACTAACTAGCACTTACTCCAGTGCTCTCTATAGATCAAGGGAGAAGCCTTCAATAGATAGTGTGGCCTAAAAAATGAGAAGTATTGATTAGAAAAGTGCTAATTGAGGCAATGAACTTTCTTTGTTAATTGATCTCAGGTTTAACATCTGAGTCTGAGTGTTGATATTAAAACTTGAATACTCTTGATATAGCATATTATTGAAAGTTAGTGAACAAATAAGTAAACAAACTTTTTTTAAAAGTATGTACTGTATTCTAGCCACTATGGTAAATACTGAGAACACAAAAAAAAAAAAGAAAACAGTAAAACATAGATAGATAGACAGACAGACAGAGAGGTAGATAGATAGATAGATAGATAGATAGATAGATAGATAGATAGATAGATAGATAGACAGATATAGACAGACAGATGGACAGACGGACAGACGGACAGACCGACAGACAGATACTGTCCTTGCTCTCAAGGTCACATTCTAATGGGAGAGACAATATGCCAATAACTATGAACATATGAGATGTATACAGTGTACATAGGAAGTCCTGGGGCCCCATGGATTTGCCTCCTCTATGAAATTCAGGTTCTCAAACTCCAAACTGAATGCCATTCTTGGGTGGTATGAGAGTGGAAGTTACTGAGTTTCCCTAAGAGCTGTTCCTACATGAAGCTTTCTACTCTGGATCAAAGAGCCATCATTAGGAGAAACATGGAAATTAATGCCTCCTGCCATCACTATACATGTGTTCCTCCAGGATTACCCATAACTTAGAAGTCTAGGGAACAGTGGACTTATGATGGGCCTGGCCAGAAAGGTTGCAAGAGCAGTCAGAGCTGGTGCATTATAGACTGTTTCCAACTCCAAAATGAATGTCCCTACCTGTGGTGGCAGGGTCACTGTGTGTACCAGAAATAAGATTGAACCAAGAAACCTAGGTTCCGGTCACAGTTCTAGTGGCAATTGGCCTGCACCGTCTTCTTAGGATATCGGCTCATCTGCAAAATGCAAGTGTTGTACTAGGTCACTTGAAAGGACCCTTCTGACAGGTAAATTCTACCATGATTCATCTGAGAGTTACATAATGTAAGTATTAGCTTCCGACTTTAACCCTATCCCCCTCCTGTCCTTCTCACTGATTTTAGATGGCATGGAGAGCTAGATCAGTTCTGTTACTTATCACCCATACTCACCAGTATGTAGCTTTACCATCTTGATGTCTGTCCACAGATTGGCACATGGATTTAGATCAGCGAGAGACCTTCAAGACTATCTGGTCCAACAACCTCATTTTACAAAAGAGGAAACAAAGACCCAGAGAGTGGAAATGATTTGCCCCAGGTCATGCAGATTCATAGATATAGTGGTAAGATCTCAATTTGAACACAGGATCTATATATAGCCAGAGGACCTGAGTTCAAATCCAGCCTCTGACCTTACCACCTATGTGAACTCAGGCAATTCATCTGACCTCCTTTTGTATCAGTTTCTTCATATGTAAAATAAGGGATTTGAACAAGAAGGCTTCTAGTTTCTCTCTTCCAGACCTTGATCTATGATACTTTCATCCTATTAGCTTCTGACTCCAAAGTCAGCAAGCCTTCCTTGGCAGCATGATGTAATATTGCTTTTGGTAGAATCTGAAAGCTATGCAAGTATGCTTGGGTATGGGAGGACACACTTTAATTTATAAAATTAAGTGAATTGTTTAGTGTGCTGATTTCCAAACTTCTAGGGAGCAAGAACATTTTCAGAATAGGGTAGCTGTGGGTCCTAACTGTGGCTTAGAGTAGTCTCTGAGGTTGAGTCCCCAGACAAAATTTTTAAAATAACAATAAGGCAATTTCATTTCACAATATTCCTTAGTGTTCTGAAAATATCACATGACATAGATTTAGTCCGGAAATGACTTACCTCAATACTTTAAAAGATCCATGATTCCATAGGCCTGGGTAACCTCGCCACTGAAATCACAATCTTGCTATCCTTTTGGTAAATAGTCTTTAGGATATTTTGCACTTCCTCCCAACATATTTTTTCAATTAAATTAAGGTGAAATTAGCCTTAGTTTAAGATCCTTGTGGCAGCTTTAGAAATAACTAGAGATTCCTTGGTTGTCACAAACCTGGAGTTGGGACTTACAATCTCCTTTATGCTATCTACTATTTCTTAGAACCATAGAATAATAATAATATAATACACTGCAATAAATTTATCCTATAAAAAAGTAAATATAGACATAAAAATTAGTCATGTAGTTTTCTCCTTGGTCCTAATAATTGATTCCCCAACCCCTACCCAAGATGAACACATATACACAATTTTGCTAGTTCTCACAGAACACATACGAACCCAAGGGTCTAGCGTGCTGCCTGACACGTAGAAGATATTTAATAAATGCTTGCTGATTTGATTGATGATATAAATGCTAAGCCTCTGTACCTTTTTTTCTAAATGGAATTAATGACCACCCTAAGGTATACCATAAAAATTTTAAATAGTTGGGCGATTTTTAAGCCTTTATTCTATTTCAACCCCTCACTCTAGAGTAAGAGTTCTTAACCTGGCTGGGGAAGGAGGGGATTTTTAAAAATATTTTGATGACTCTATTTCAACATAATTAGTTTACCTCATAATTCTATGTGCTTATTTTATGCATTTAACATCATTATTCTGTGAGAGGGTACACAGACTTCACCAGACTGCCAGAGGGTGCCATGACACAAAAAGGTCTTAGAAAAGGCCCCTGCTCTAGAGGATTCATCTTCTTTGGATCTGAAGCCAGGGGCATAGCTGCTGGTGGTTAACTTTCCACAGCACTGGTTGTTAATAGTAATAGCTGATACACTTCTTCCTGGCTGTGACTCTGCTGGAAAAATCAATAGTCCTTTGTTGATTAATAACTGATTTTCCACTGATCAAAATGCATGGATCGATACACTGAATTTGGTACTAGTCCTGTGAGTGATAAATGATGACGCAGCTAAAACATGGCCAGCAGGACCTCCCTCCAAAAGGTCTCATTTCATTTTCGAACATGTTCTCACTCAAAATATGGTTGTGCCATTCCATGGCTTAAATTTGGTCTTCAGCCTTATTTATACCCAATATCTCCGCAATGCCCCGCTTTCCTCTCCACTAGATGGTGCTCTCGTCTCGTATTTGCAACAGTTCATTGGGCTTGTAGACAGATGAGTGAAAAATATAGACAGGTGAAACACAGAGAATGTTTAAAATTTATGGAAGCTAATCCTTTAAACACTCCGGTCTGTGCATATGTCTTGGCAGGCATTTGAATAAAAGGTCCATTCAAGTGAATGGAAATTTACAACCTGCCTACTCATTTATTACATCTGGCCACATGGGACATACACATTTCCAGAACAAGTATCTCCTGGCACCTCTATGCATAAATAAAGCAGCTGTTTACTCAACAAATAACAATTAATACTCTCCTAAAAGAAAACTATTTCTGACACCTAATGCTTAAAAGTATGTTTTGTGATCTCAGGAGACAAGTCTCAGTAAAAATCGGCTGGCTCAGTTTTTGAGAACTCCATTAATTGCTATACATCTTGTAACACCCAGTAGGAAAAAAAAAATCAGACCAGGAATATTGCCAGAGATGAGCCTTCTCATCATAAGTAGCTTCTTTTCCTTTACAATCGAAGGTCTAATTCATAGCAAAGCTCCAGTGTTTCAATGAGGGCCCTGTATTTCTGTTAACTGAATGCAAAGGATACAAGGAATTTCCTCTCTAGATATTTCTACTAGATTGCTGCTACTTGGGGTGGGGGGAGAGAAAGAATGGAGGAAAGGGGAGAAGAAAGAAAAGGGATGAGTGAGAAATGCTGCTTATTTGGGGGGAAAATCTGAATTCTCTTTTCTACAAAGGTTAATTCTGTTGTTCTGTTTTATATTACCTTCTTCTGCTTTGTTTTGTTTCTAGGCCTACTTAATTGATAGCATAAATCTGGCTGATCCAGCTTGGAGCCACCCCATCAGGTTTCTATCCATTTAACAAAGTCAAATTAACCTTATTTGCAATTGACCACCACCACCCCCTTCCTCTGGTTTCAATTTATGTTCTTAACTCACTTTGGGAAATGGTATCACTAATCCCGCATTAGCTAGTTGGCATGTTAACCTTGACAGATGGACACTAGGACAATGGAATTGATTCAGTTGCATGCTCTTGGGCCACATGTGGCTCAACTCCAGTCTATGAATTCAGTGGGGGAGAAGGTAGTATGGGCAGGGAGGAAAGATTCCAGTGTGACTACTAAAGCCTGTCTGATGACTCTGATAAAGTTGAAACCGTTTATTTTTATTTTTCTGGACTGATTTAACATCAAAGACAAGAAAAGCAGAGAAAAATTGATTTAGGATTAGGAATAAACCAAAAGGAGGTTTAGAATCATAAAGTTTATATGTAGAAGGACGCGATGGTGAAAGAGCAAAGGAAGAAGTAAGGAGGCAGCCAGGAAAGAAATACAAGTCATTACCCATTCCTTTCTAATTTAAAAAAAAACTGCTCATATTTACACTGAAGCAGAGTAAGAGTTTTCATTTTGTTTTGTCTGGTCCTTTGGGTCAAATAGTTGGAGGTAATTGTCAATGAAGTGGAGAGAGAACCAAAACTGGGGAGGCAGCTTTTCCCCAGATCATTGACTAGCATTTGCAAACATTTTCTATTTGTCCCTATGTTAAGCTAGCACCTTGTCTGTTTTATTAATATTCCATGTTGTACTGATTATCAATAAAACCAGAAGCTAAATAAAAGTAGTGGACAATATTAGTGGTCTTTGCAAGTCAATATGACAAAGGGCACCAAAATGAGTTAGTCTGTATGATGCTTGTGTTTCTGCATATGGTGGACATATATTTAACAAAAGCTGAATTTGGAGTCAGCAGATCTGGATTCAAATTCTTGCTAATGCACTTTCTCTTGGTTTCATTTTCCTCATCTATAAAATGAAATCGTTGGACTATATGGTCTGTGTGAGGTCCTTTCCAGTGCTAAATCTATACAGGATGAGGCAAAAGTCCCATACTGTTGGAAAAGGAGAGAACAGTGGGTTGAAATTAGATTTGTACATAAAATAAAGTGGGTTTTATTTTCATTTATATATTCATTCCTTCTTTCCATACCCATTCACTGGATACTGGAGGAGATAGATAGAAAATAAGATAAAGTCTCTGTATAGTAATTATACATTTTTGTTTTCCAGTAACAATCACAATCTAAATTATTCTGTCCTTTTGTCTCCATGAGCCATCCAAATGCCCTGAAAATTCCAGACGCTGAAGGTACTGAATGAATTGTCAGTCAGCTTTGCAATCAAAATGTGCACAAGTCACAAAAGATTGAGATCCGTAAGGGGTCTGAATCACTGGCTGTGATTGCACATGAGAATGCTTGCATATTATTATGTCTACAGCTATATTTATGGTAGGCATACCTGTGGTGTATGATGGGCAGGTGGCCTATTGAGAATGGCTGGGATGACAATTAGCTTCTGGGCTGTATGTACTAATAGAAAAACCCCTGAAATTGTAGCTACAAGGCAAACTTGAACAATAAATTCACAGAAAGGAAAAAAAAATCTTTTGTCAAACCATGCGTTCCACATTTTGATTCAAAAAATAAGATCTCCTTAAATGTGTTGTTGTTCAGTCATTTCAGACTCTTCATGACCCCATTTGGAATTTTCTTGGCAAAGATACTGGAGTAATACATTCCTTCTCTAGCTCATTTTACAGATGAAGAAACTGAGGCAAACAGGATTAAATGACTTGTCCAGGGTCACACAGCTAGTAAGTACATGAGGCCAGATTTGATCCTAGGAATAGTCTTCCTTATTCCAGACCCAGTGCTTTATCTACTGTACCACCTAGCTGCCTTCATATGTTGTATATGGGATATTAAATGCAGCACAAAAGTACAGGAAGATAAGACTATAAAGGGTCGAGGTAGCATTAGATGGGGCAATTAGCAGATTATCAATGCCCTATGAAATAGTAGTTTCAATGCATGATAGGGATGAAAGGCAGACTATCTTGTCTAGGATAGTGAAGGAATTCTTGCTAGGTGAAGGAATATAAGTGGTGACTGTAATCACTCTGAGAATTCTGGCAATGAAATGAAGAAAGATGAGAAAGTTGTTTGATGGGGTATTGAGTATGGTCTGTTGTCTTTGTATTAAAAGGTTATACAATTTAGTTGGATTTCTGCCTTCCCTGGTCAATTTCCCTTGTTCTGATAGTGAAAATAATCATATAGGTGGTGCCTGTAATGCAAATGCTGCTTCAGATACTTATTAATTCTGTGACCATGGGCAGATCACTTAACCTCCATTTTCCTCATCTGTAAAATTGGAATAATAATGGCACTTCTCTCCCAAGGTTGTGGTGAGGGCCAAATACGATAATATTTAATAGAACATAACAAAGTGTTTTGCAAACCATATAAATACTAGCTGTGTACATATTTGTGTGAAAGACATCCAAATGTTTTTCACTCCATAAACATGAGAATTTGTTTGATTCTCAAATGGCAAACAATATTTACTAAGCCTAGTGTTGATTACAATTGCCTATAAGAGATTCCTGTTTTTCCTGACACTATTATTTAAAATAGTCCCAATTCTTTAATCTCTCTGTAATCTCAGTGATGTGGGAACTCCTTCCAGCAACATAGACTGCAACCTATCTATATGTCTACTTTCTTGTGTTATTCTTCTCTATGTCCTCCCATAAATCAACATACTGGGAACTTTCCTACAAATTTTTGATGGTTAATGGATATTGATAAACCACATGAACTATTGATCAATTAGTTTTCCCTTGCTATTGTTTGCTGTGTGATTAGTCTATATATTCTTCCAGTCATACATTTTTCTAATGACACCCTTTACACTGCTTCTCCTACATGATTATTATTTGCAATAAGAAGCAGGCTGATCAGGTCTACCTTGCATTCCTCCATTGCCTTTGGAGAAGAGGGGATGCAGATCTTCTAACTTCAGTTCTATAGACTCATAGTTATGTAACAACACTAGAAGAATATTACTATATTTCAGGAAAAAACTTGAAGTTTTTTTTTTACTTCCCAAAGGCAAAGTTATTTAAAATTAGCTTCTGATGATCACATACTAGTTCTTCTGCATTTGTTCTCCAATCAGTTCTTCCAACCAGTCATTCTGTCATCAGATTGTACTTCTGTGTTCTCAAAGCATGGAGGGAAGAGGGGAATGGGGGGGGGGTAGTTACATCATAACTTTATTATATCTTTAAAATGAATAGCAATTTGTACATAACAGATTTGTAGTTTCATGTACAATCATCTTTTTTCTATTCTACTATGTTAGGGAGATGCTTGTTTTATTTCTTAAGTTCAGAATAAAATAAATAAAAATGTTTTTAAAAGCATCTTACAAGGGAGAGACCTCTGGTTCTGGAGCCAGAGGACCTAAATATAAACCCAATCTCTGATACTTAGCACCTGTGTGGCACTGGGCAAGTCAATTAATCTCTCTTGGCCACAGTTTTCTTTTCCATAAAATGCATCTGTTGGATTAGATGCCTGCTGAAGCCCCTTCCAGTTCTATATCCATGTTCCTACATTCTTGCACCTCCTCTTCCTCAGTCTCCTCCTCCTCCTCCTCCTTCTCTCTTTTTACCTGACTCCATTGCAGCTGTTTGTGTAGCAAGCAGCTGTAAATATCTCCTGGACCTTAGTATATGTTTACATTCTTTCTTTCCTTTTAATGTTCCACGTATTTTTAAAGGCAACTGTAATAAAAAGATTTGTGGAACCCAATGGAACAAAAAAACATGCCTTCATCTCTGCTCTTCTTTACTGGTCTTCTATTTGAGCTGGAGCTTGATACTAAATTGATGACATCCTTGTTTGGGGAAAAAACTCTCTAAGGCATCTTCTGCTTTGCTTCAGGATTCCTTTGTCAAGCAGATAATAAATAATGGTGTGATCAGATAGTAAGAGGTATTGGCTTTTAAACTTAGATCTATATATCTAAAAGAAATCTTTGTGTTTAGAATTTCCCTGGAATGCTAGCTAATTTTTTTGAATTGTTATTTTTTAGTTCAATCTTAGATATCTCAAAAAAAAAAATCACAGAGGACACCAAGCAGGATACAGATGACAGGCAATGATTTCATAGAATTCCAAGATTAACAGCAAGCTTTGAGAATCCTAACTTGAGGTTGAATGATTGTGCTGAATCACAGTGAATTGAATTGTCCCATCAGTCATCTAAATGACATGGGTCTAGTAGCAGGAGTGACTCATTCAGATCTTATCAAGCAATAACAATGAGTTAGTACCATTTTTCTTTTATCATCTTGACTCTAAGTAATGAGAAAAGAAGTTTGTGCGCACAGGTAGCTCCTTACTTTACATAAATATAGAAACTCTAGAATGGATTTACATTAGCATTCAGGTTTGGTTTTGGTTTGGGGGTTTTTTAGCCATTACCTATGATACACTACATCCTGCATCTGCATTTTTCTTCATTGGATTTAACATCATCAATTATTTGGCATCATATTAGAATCTGAAAAGCAAATAATCAGGTTGGATTATTATGCAATAGTCAATAGAGGCGCCTGAGTGAGGGCAGTTCATAATAGAAGTTGTATTCCTACCCTAGAGATCATTTTCTGTCTTCCTGATCGTGGAAACATGGGTAATGGGGGAGAAAAAAACTAATCACTGGACATAGAGAACCTGTGTTCAAGTTCAAACTCCAATACTTGCTAGTTGTGGAACTCTAGGAAATAAATAAGAACAGCACTTTAAGGTTTGCAAAACAGTTTACATAGATTAATTCATCTGACCTTTACAACAAGAGATAAGTGCCATTACTGTTCCCATTTTTCAGACGAGGAAACTGAGTTTGCGAGCAGTTAAGTGACTTGCTTGGGTTACATATCTGAGGCAGGATTTGAGTTCAGGTCTTCCCGTATTCCAGACCAGCAGTACCTATTGTATCATCTAACTGTCTCTAGGCCTTATATGACTCAGCTGTAAAATGGTAATAATAATGCTGTCTCCAAAGATTTTAGTAAAGAATATAGTTTATAAGTATTAAAGTGCTATTGAAATATGAGTCAGGAAGACCAGAGTTAAAATCAAGTTGCCATGGCCAAGGCCCTCAACCTCTGTTTGCTTCAGTTCCCCCAACTATAAAATGTGGACAATAATAGTATCTGTCTCCAAGGGTTGGGATGAGGAGCAAATAAGACAATTTATAAACTACTTAGCCCAGTGCTTAATACATAGTAGGTAGTCCCTGTACAAATACTACCTCTACTTACTACCTGTCAGATTGGCTAATATGGCAGAAAAGGAAAATAAGAAATGTTGGAGACGTGGGAAAATTGGGACATTAATGCATTGTTGGAGTAGTTGTGAACTAATCCAACCATTTTAGAGAGTAATTTGGAGCTGTGCTCAAACGGCTATAAAAATGTGCATACCCTTTGATCCAGCAAAACCACTACTAGATCTGTATCCTAAAAAGATTTTTTAAGAAATGGAAAAACTTTTTTGTAGTGGCAAAGAACTGGAAATTGAGGAGATCAGGGTATAGATGATCTAGGTATAGTATATGATTATGATGGAATACTTTTGTGCTATAAAAAATAAGAAGCAGAATGATTTCAGAAAAACCTGGAAAGACTTATATGAACTAATGCTTAGCCAAGTGAGTAGAGCCAGGAGAACATTGTACATAGTAACAGCAATATTGTATTATGAACAACTGTGAATGACTTAGCTATTGTCAGTAATACAATGATCTAAGACAATTACAAAGGATTCTAGATGAAAAATGCTATCTACCTCCAGAGAAAGAACTGATGGAGTCTGAATGCCAATCAAAGCATGCTATTTTTCATTTTCTTTATTTTTTCATGATTTTTTCCCTTTGGGTCTGTGTCTTCTTTCACAACCTGACTAATGTGGAAATATATTTTTGAATATATATTGTATGTATTTTTATATATAGATTGTACAAATCTGACATATCAAATTGTTTGTTGTCTTGGATGGAGGGAAGTGAGAATTTTTAAATGTTAAATGTGTTAAACTGTTAAACATGTCAAATGTTAAAAATTGCCTTTGCATGTAATTGGGAAAAATAAAATATTATTTAGGAAAAAATGCTACCTCTTCCTCTTCCTTTTGCTACTATTCCTACCACTGGGGTGACATGGCTTCCTTGTGCTACCGAATTGCCATACTCTCTTTTTAAGCTTTGTGGCTGTTCAGTTGTTTTCAGTTGTGACTGGCTTTTCATGATCCCATTTGGGGTTTTCTTGGCAAAGACGCTGGAGTGGTTTGCTATTTCTCTCTCCAGCTCATTTTACAAATGAGGAAATGGAGGCAGAGTTAAGTAACTTGCCTAGGGTCACAGCACTACTGTGAGTTTGAGGCCACATTTAAAGCCAGGAAGATAAGTCTTCCTGACTCCAGGTCAGGCACTCTATCCACTGCACCGTCAGCTTCAGACCGCTATTACTAACTTGTACAGATGAATACTGACGGTAGGATACAGATAGTTTAAAGGTATTCATGTGATCAAGCTGATGCTTGTATTGTATATGAAATCCTTAGAGACTTTGGTTTTTAAAATTCAGCTATAAACAAGGAGAGACTTGTAATAAGAGTGTTTGCAATGTGGGACTGGTCTGTTATTTTGTCATCACACAATATATTCACTAATTAAGTTTCTTATTAAGGCTTTTGCTTTTCAAACTGTTTTTAGTCTGTATTGACTGAACCCTTACTAAAGTCCTATGCTTGCACTTCACTGAGATATAGAGATCAACCTGGGTTCTTGAAGGTTGTACCAAAGGTTTGCTAATCTCTGGCAGATCCTCCACACTGGGAAGTTTTAAGTCTGAGTCCAGAGAAGCACTATTTGGCTGTCTTCTGAGAACAAACCTGCCCTAATTGGGAGCAGTTCATTAATTACCTGAAGGCTAGCCACCAGGTGATGAATGTTTCTGACTGGGGGGATTCCTAATCTACTCATCTAATCTACTTCCAATCTACTGAGGCATGGAGGGATTTCTTTCTATATAAGTAGATATAATAAGTGAGTTGATATTATAGATTCTTTTTAAAAATTAATCTGATTTTTATTTATTTTTATTTTTTGTTTTTATATTACCTCCAGTCCTGAATCTAACCCTGTCTTTTCACCTACCCTTTCTAACAAATATTAAAAAGAAAAAGAAAAAAATTGCCTAAGCAAAACCAACCAACAAAGCATTACACAATACTAGCTACCTATAGAGACCATCTTTGTAAAGAGAGAACAGACTATATATATACATATATTCTCAATTTCCTCTAAAGCCAGTCTTGGGCATTATGATATTATATTTCAGTTTTTGTTTTTGTTTCTTTTTGTTTACAATGTTGTACTTACTACGTATATGATTTTCTACTTCCTATTTACTTCACTATGCATCTGCTCATATAAGTCTTCTTTTCCCTGAATCCTTTATAATTCCTTGTCTTTTTTTTTTTTTTTTTTTTTACTTTTTGGAGGGCAGCTGGGGTTAAGTGACTTGCCCAAAGTCACATGGCTAGTGTGTGTCAAGCATCTGAGGCCGGATTTGAACTCAGGTCCTCCTGACTCCAGGGCTGGTGCTCTATTCACTTTGCCACCTAGCTACCCCTTCCTTGTCTTTTCTTATGGGCACAGTAACATTCCACTACATTCTTATTTCACAATTTGTTTAGCCATTCCCAACTGATAAGCATCTACCTTGTTTCCAGTTTTGTTTTTTATTTTACTAACACAAAAAGTGCTGCTAGGAATATTTTGTTGTACATAGGACTTTTTTTTTCTGTCTTGGGAATCCTCAGGTCATATATGCCTAATTGCAAGATTTCTGAGTTAAAGGCAATGGATATTTTAGTTCTTTTTTTCCCCTTCAAAATTCAAAATTGCTTTCCAGAATGATTAGACCAAAAATAATAAATGCCTCAAATACTGAAAGATGTGTAGGGAAAAGAGTCAATATATAATCATGCAAAAGAAGTTTCTTTGTGATCTACAATAAAACAAGTCTGGACATTGGTTTCCTTTTTTTTAAGTCCCCATATTGGATGGTTTACATCCAATACAAATAAGGTTTTATTGTTTATTGTTTTCATTGGTATAAACAGCTCTCTTGTGTTTTCCATAAAATAAATATCTAATAGACATAAACATTTGAGAAATAAAGAAGAACTTTTGAAGGAGAAAATATGCAGTAAAATCTCAATTAATGGAAATGTTTAGGGAAAGAGATGTGTGTCATTTTGCTTGTATTTTCTGGTCAACTCAGGATTAACAAGAAAAACCTCCTGGTTTCAACTGTTGAAAATCTTTTTAAAAATGTAATAGTCCATTTTTCTGTCTTTGTTAAGTATAGCATAATGAATACAATCGAATTTTTCTTTGATAATTGAGGATCTTGAAGTATATGAGGCCATCATTCTGATTATAGTGTAGAGGCAGACCTAGGATATTTAGAAGATTAGGCTAAGTTTGCAATGGCCCTACTGTAACCTGGATTTAGAAAAAAAAAATTAAAACCCTGGAATTGTATTGGGCTTTTTTTTAACTTTCTTCTCCTAAAAATAGAATATAGCCAAATAATCCAGCTGAGAGTTTGATATAGTAAGTTTTTAGTTAAGTGAGCTTTAACTATATGGCATAAGTAACTTAATTTTTTTTAAGTAAATGAAAAAAATTATGTGAGGGTTTTTTTTGGGGGGGAGAGGATTTTGTCAAACAATAAAAGCCAATTCTCTTATATAGAGGCAGTTGCTTTGAAAGAGACCTGTTTAATTACAAATTTGGGACAATGGCATAAGAGTTAACCCAGCTATTACCTATTTCTAAAGAAAAATTAAAATTTTGGAAAAAATCTCAGTTGAGGATCTGATATTTTTGAAAGTGCAGCAAAATACTCATTTGGGAATTTAAAAATTAAATGAGCCAAGTATTTTTGGGAGCAATAACAAATGGAAAGTGTGGCAATGAAAACCAAAATGTGGAGGTGGGGAAGGGTTCAGCTTTCCAGAATATGATAATTAGAGACTCCTGGGCATAGTTAACCATCATGGAGCAAATTACATATGAGTTGCTGGCCCAAAGTGCAATAACTCTGTACCTCTCTGTTGGTCAGGTGTCTTGCAATTTCAACCATTTTGTCTAATAATCTCCAAAGGGGGGAGGCAGGGCATGCCCCCCTATCAGAATTTGGGAAGATAGGTCTCATCCCACCCACCACCTGCGATAGCTGAGTGGAAAGCTTATCTTCAGCAAAACCAAACCCACCCTTCTTTCTCAACACTCACCCACTCCACAATCTCCCTCTGCATTCAAGCTTCCAAGCTTCTGTCATTTGAACATTCGGGGAACCCATGGCAGCAATTACACCAATGCTAACGAAAAAATCCCCTTCTTACCTCTTCCCTTCCCCATCGCCTCCATCTCTATCCTGCAGATAAATTTGTAGATATGACAGGTGCCCCAAAGACTCTGTGTTCTAGGGGCAGTGATAGGTGAACAAAGACCCTGTTTCCCTCATTTTATTTTGGGTGAGACAGAATGCATCTCAGAGGATAAGCTGGCATGGTTAGGTTGTGCTTTTCAACAGAGAGCTTATTACATCATACACACACACACACACACACCCCAATTCCTTATTTCCATGGAGGGGCAAGGCCATTCTTCTAGTTCCCCAGGTTTACAACTTGGAGCCATCTTGGATTCCTCATTCTTTTCTCCCAAATATCCAACCAGGTGCCAAATCGTGTGTTTCTCCATAACACCTCATCTCTATCCCCTTCTCTATACTTATACAGACCCAATCCTAGTCAACATCTTTTCAAAGAGACTATTTCAATAGGGTCCTAATTGATCTTCCTGTCCCAAGTTTCTTCTCCTAATCCAGCCTCCTTTTAGCTGTTGGTTATTCTCTGTCAGTGTAGGTCTGACCATGACTCTCTCCTACTCAGTAAGTTCTTGGCTAAGATAATATATTGTTTCTTCTTTATCTTATCCTTTTTAATTTCTATTTTTATGTTTTACTCTATACATGTACATATACATATATATTTGCAGTAAATAATCAATTCTTTTTTTTTTATGATGTGGGTGTATTATTAAAAAGGTTTGGAGGACCACTGATCAAATAGCCTTGAAATTAGAAGCAAAATAAAAATGCCTTTAAGCATTAAGGAAAATGACCATGATCATGCCCAAGCACTTGATCCTAAAGTCAGTAAGTCAAGAAGCATTTATATAAGGGCTTTCTATGTACCAGGCATTATGCTAAATGCTGTACGTGTGAAGAAAGGAAAAAATATATAGTTCTTCCTTTCAATGAGTTCACAGTCGAATGATAGAGGCAAATATGAAAATAAGTAGGTATTGAGATATATGTATACAAAATATACATATATGTGTGTACACATACATATATACATACATAGGTACGTACAAGACACAAACCAAATAGATAGAAGATAATCTCATGAGGGAAGGCAGCTAGAGGGGAACAGGCAGGGCCTTTGCCAGATGGTAGGATTTGAGACTAACCTTGAAAGATGCCAGGAAAGGAAAAGGGAGAAGAGAGAGCATTTCAGGAAGGGGATCCAGCCAGTACAAAAATATGGTGATCAGAGATGGCACGTCACATTCATGATATAGCAAATAAATCAGTGTGGCAGGATCACAGGGAAGTAAAGCGTCAGAAGACTGGATGGATAGGAAGGGACCAGTTTGTGAGGAGTTTTTGGCCAGAGCTGTATATAAAATTGAGTTTATTGATTGAGCACTTTTACTGTTTGGTTTATTCTGGTATCCTTTGCTTCTTCCTTCATTATAGTAGGAAGCAGGTTCATCACCTTGAACTCATCAAGAAAATATAAATAATGAGCATATTCTGTTTCATGAGGCAAGAGACTGATCATAAAAAATGATTATACCTTTTGGGGTGAATTTTATCATTTACATTCCATTAATGGAATTTGGAGATGTCCCTGTGTTGGCTTGGTTTATGGACTGAATGTTAAAACCCAGAGCTTGTGAATCCCACTTGTGGGATGGACTTGTTGACATGAAGAGAGAGGGCTGAACTGGGAGGAGCCTTGAGTTGGGAGAGAGGCCCAAGGCAAGAGAAGGACAGAAGGACATTTGGAGAGCAGCATCCAGTATCTTGGAGCCTGAGTTGCTGAGAGAGACTGCTGAGGGCCCATTGGAACTGCCCAGGACTTCTGAGAACTGCCACCAGGAGCTGCAGAGAACTGAGGAGGCATGGCTGTGATGCCCGTATTTTGTTTGTCTATTTTGATGTTGTTTTGCCAGATTCACCTGATGGTGAAGGACAGTGCTGCTGATGTAGAGGTCCTGGAACCTGGTTGTTGGTTCAGAAGCCCTGAAGGAGGATTTTATTGTGGTATGTTTACAGAAATCCTGGAAGAGGGCCTTGCTGATGTTTTCAGGAGTTCTGGGACTGTTCTACAGTCAATGAGTGACTTGATGAGGACAGAAGGTTTTGTTGAGCTTTGTCTCCCCCAAGTACTGAGATTGCTGAGGGCTTGCCTTGAGTCAAGATGAAAGAAGGGCTTTTCCTTGGGTTTTCAATGCTGAGATAATATCTTAACCTTGTTGTAACTTAAAGGTGGATGGCCTTTTGTGCTCTCCTCCCCCTTTTGAGAAAGTGCTTGGTGTTAATGGATGGTATTGTAATTCAGTAGAGTCCAGGGGTGGGAAACCTTTGGCCTTTTTGTGCTCTGTGATTGACTAAATGAATGTACTTTGCTTATAATTGAAGCTATTCTCCATTTGAGAAGAGACTAAATGAATGTACTGCCCAGGAGTGGGCTACTTTGACTACTGATCCAGGGGTGGAATACCCAGACCTTGGTACTTTGCGACTGAATTGAGAACTTACTTGCTAAATGAATGAGTTACACTGTATTTTTACTTTCTCTGTTCTGTAAATGTTTGCTGAATAAATGGGGTTTGCTATGCTGATAATCCAAACCTTGGAACTTGCCTTTGCTTGGCATTATAGGCTGATACCAGCCACCTGTTAATTCAGGTTTGATGCTGTAATAAAATGAGGCAGTCATAATAAATCATTGAACAGTTAACAAAAGGAGGAATACTTAACTCTAACCTAACAAGGAGTATTACAAGAAAAGAGTAGTACTTAGCATCTACAGATGAGCTGTTCAGCTGGCAAGGTGTGGTGATTCCTGCATTCTTCAGACATCTAGACAAAGACATAGGGTGGGGAAGGTGGACATGGTGATAGGTTGGGCCCTGACTTGTGATTTCCTCAGTGTAGTAAAATTCCTTAATGGAAACTCCTTATAGTCTTACAGAGTTGTCTGATTCTCCATGAGGTTAAATGTTTTGCTCACAATCACACAGCTTCTAAAATGTCAGAGAAACGACTCAAACCCAAACTTTCTGACTCTGTGGCAAGTAATCTATTCATTTCATTATGCTGTCTCTCTTTTACAGCATTAAAACAGTGCATTGGATATAATATTGTAAGTTGTCTCTGAAAAGAACTTTTATTCCAGAGGTCAACTTTAATGGAAGGTCATGATAAAATATGCATGAATAACTAGATTTATTAAGTAGAAAACATTTTTAGATGATCATTGTCTATTAAAAATCTATAGCTTTCTTTGTAATCAGGACCTGAATGAGGGTCCCTCTGGATGTAACAGAATACCAGAGTACACTATAACTGTGAATGATTTGGTATTTCTCTCCTCCCCTCCAAATGTAAACAAATGAATATGTTGACTAGGCCTCTGTTGGTTTATGGGAACAAATATCAAACTGGCCCCCAAAATGTATCGACATTGGATGTAATTTTATCTCTTATTTTTAAAATTGATTTGAATTTTTAAAATGGATGTCCTCTCTGGGGCATGCTTTCTTCCATTCATTTCTAGGTGTGCTTTTGAAAAGGCTTCATGGGAGTTAGTGAGGTAGGGTTATCACTGTGCTGGTGGTAATATATATATTTAATCAGAGGGCACCTTTCATTCTGAGAGACCATGCTCGCTTTGTTCACATTTTCTGTTCTTTCTGATGAACAGTTTGTGCCCCACTTCCTCCTCTAAAAGCTATTACCCATAGCTTTTTCTTTCTCTTTTTCTTTCATATAATGGAGGGACTGATAATAGCCCCCCAAAAAGGATTCTGCAAACACCTTTTTAAAGTCTGACCGAATGAATATGATGGCATCATACTCTCAGGGACAAAAACAGAGCAGTAGACATAAAGACACGACTGCTGCATTCTAGAATTCGTTGGAATTAAGTTGTTGTTACTGTCGCTGCTGTTCTTTTGGTTCATTCATTCCAGTCTCATCCCACTCTTTGCGACCCCATTTGGGGTTTTTTTGGCAAAGATACTGGAGTGGTTTGCCATTTCTTTCTCTGGTTCATTTTTACAGATGAGGAAACTGAGGTAAACAGGGTTAAGTGACTTGCCCAGCGTCTCCTAGCTAGTACTTGTCTGAGGTCAGATTTCAACCCAGGTCTTCCTAACTTCAGGCCTGGTTCTCTAGTCACTGATCCACCTAGTTGCTCACTTATCAGATTGGGACACACACACACCCTTTTCACTTTAATGTTTATTTCTCTTCTTTTTTCCTGGTTTTCACTGCCCAGTTTAGAACTTAATCATTTAGAACTCAAGAAATTACTTAAGCTGTCCTGTTACTGATTTCAGACAAAATGTAAATAATAGCTTCTTAACCAAACTGTACCAAATGGAAAACAAGGAAACAGTGCTATGAAAAGAATAATTGTAAGATAATTCATAATGTTGACAATATAATGTGAAGTAGCATGGTGTAAGGTATATAGTAAGGCATACATCTTGGAGTTAAGGAAACCTGAGTTCAAGTTTCCCTTCTGATGCGTATTGGTCTTATGACCCTACGGATGTCACTTCATCTTTCAGTGCTGCGGGCAGTGTTCTAAAACTATAATATGGAGAGAGGTTGACAAGTCAATAACTGGATTTTGTAGGCGTTTCCAAACCTTGAAGTTAACCCTTACTGATGAAATCATAAGTCCAGTCGCTGTCCTAGTAGAATCCCTAAAGGTGCCATGGGTGGCAGTCACATGCACTCAACTAATATAATATGTTAATAAAGAAGCATTGGGATGGCTAGGTAGCTCATTGAATAAAGCACTGGCCCTGGAGTCAGGAGGATCTGAGTTCAAATTTGATCTCAGGCACTTGACACACTAGCCATGTGACCTCGGGCAAGTCACTTAACCCCAATTGCCCCTCCAAAAAGCAAAAAAAAAAAAAAAAGCATTGAGAGAATGATACAAGTAATCTTAATTATAATGTAGTAAAACAGCTGACTTTTGTATAGACTTGAAAGGTTTGCAAATCACACTTCATATATTTTTCTCATATCATTCTTTTTTTATTGCTTATCCTATCTTTATTTCATCCTTTTTGAGGTATATTTTTTTTACAATGAATGTAGCATTAGTACAGTAGTATATGTATATAATTTTTTTTTGACAACTCTGTGAGGTAAGTGCCATAGATATTATTTTTCCCATTTTATGGATGAGAAAATTGAAGCTCAAAGAGATTAAATGAGTGTCTGAGGCAGATTTTGAACCTAGTATTTCCTGCCTTGAAATTCTAAATTCTATCCAATGCTCTGATGATATTCCATAGCATTATATATAGAAATACCATAATAATAAGTCTTTAAAATAAGAGATGTGATTCCATAATAGAGATGTGGTATAAAAAAGTGAACAAATAGTCCTTGCAAGAAGAATTGTAAAGTATATACAACCATACACAGGAATGTTCCAAATTACTTATAATAAGGGAAATGTGAGTTGAAATTACTCTGAGGTTTCACTTCATACCAAGCAAACTGGCAAAGGTGATAAAAGATAGGCATGGTCAATATTGGCAGGGTTGTGGAAAGATAAGCACGCTAATACATTGTTGGTGGAATTGTGAATTAGTGCAACCATTTTGAAAACCAGTTTGGAATTACACAAATAATGTGACTAAAATATCTGTGCTTTTTGACCCAGAGATTCCACTGCAAAGTTATATACCAAGGAGGTCAATGACCAAAAAAAAAAAAAAAAAAAGACCCATATATGCTAAAATACTTATAGTGGCAAATTGTATGAGAGCAAAGGATGGGAAACAAATGTCCATTGAATAGGAAATGGATAAATAAATTATGTTACATGAATGTAATGGGAAATTACCATGCTGTAAGAAATTATGAGCATGATGAATTCAATAAAATTAACCAGGAAAGACATTTGTAAACTGCTGCAGAGAGAAGGGAGAAGAGACATAAAAACAATATACCTCCTGACTACGACAGCAGAAATACAAAGAATAGCAACCACAAAGCAATTAAAACTTAATGTTGTGAAATTATGGAGAATAGACTTGGCCTCATAGAAGAGATATGGAAGCATATTTCCCCTGATCCTTTGCACAGATTGGGGTCCATGAGTGTGGAACATTGCATATAATGTCAGGTTTTATATTTTTTTAGTGAGTAGATTGATTTTGTTGAATTATTTTCTCTTCTTTTTCTTTTTAAAAATTCTCAGAGGGAGCTGGGGAAAATATAGAGGTAAATCTAGACAACTTAAAAACAAAAAAGCAGTAAATTTTATTTAAAAGGAAATATATGACATGACCATAAAGTATTATGATGGATTTGAATTTGGTTGGTTGGTTTTTTGGTTGTTGTTTGGTTTTGCAAGGCAATTAGGGTTAAGTGACTTGCCCAGGGTCACACATCTAGTAAATGTTAAGTGTCTGAGGCTGGATTTGAACTCAGGTCCTCCTGATAGGTGCTCTATCCATTGTACCATGTAGCTGCCCCTATTTTTCTTTCTAAATACTAGAATGTTACCATCCAAAATGAGATTTGTCTTTTTCAAAGTAGCCACATTGGGAAGCTACACATTTACTTCAGCAATGACATTATGACTTAAAACTTTTCTATGTATCCTCTTGAGAAAATGCCTTTAGAACCTGAAGAAGTCTTCTAGATCTCTTAAAAAGTGGCTAGTTGTTTGTTTGTTTTTCCCCTTGAGGGGGTATTTGTTTACCTTAATCCACTGAAGCATGAAATGACAAAACAATTCAGTATCTTCGCCAAGAAAACTCCATGGACAGTATGATCCATGGGGTCATGAAGAGCTGGACACAACTGAACAACAATAACAATTATTTTTGAGCAGCTAAGTGGCAAAATAGAATGCTGGGCCTGAGTTCAAATTTGGTCTTGGACACTTATTAGCTATGTGACCTTCGGAAAGTCTCTTAACCCTGTTTGCCTCAGTTTCCTCATCTGAAAATGAGCTGGAGATTGTTGTTCAGTCGTGTCTAATTCTTTGTGACTCCATGGACCATAGCACGCCACACTCTTCAATGCTCTAGTACCTCCTGAAGGACCTTAGCTAGAGAAGCAAATGCAAACTGCTCCAGTGTCTTTGCCTAGAAAACTTCAAACAAGCACACAAAGAATTGGACATAACTGAAATGACTGAATAATAACAACAAAAATCGGTAGTCAAGGTGGATGAATGAAATGGAAATTCATGCCAGATGACACAACGTAAGGTCAGAAACGACATTTGATACTAAAGCAACAAAACTCAAGTCAATAAGCTTTTATTATGTGTCAGGCATGATGCTAAATGCTGATCATATAAAGAAAGACTAAAATAGGACAATCCCACCCTCAAGGAGCCTACATTATAACTGATGAAGGATGACAACAGGGAAAAGGATGCTGAAAAGTGTTTGGTGGAAGGGAAGGTCTGAGGAATCATGGAGAACTCTGAAGAGGTCAGCAGGGTCTTTCCTCATAATGGAGGTTCTGGGAAGGACACACCAATGACAGAATGAGGCCTCAGGAGCATAGATTTAAAAAAACAGCTGAAGCATGTGGTAAAGTCTGGAGAGATTTTTTTGTGGCATGATTGACTTTGGAGGTGAATACCAAGGAAGATTTCCAAAAACATTTTTAAGCTAGGGACACACCACTGAGATACTTGTCTAGCCTCCTAAAGTAAGGCCATACAATAATATATGCCGTGCCTTCAATGGTGACTACTTTGAAGAGGATTTCAGGAATATCTGTTAAAGACATCAGCCTTGTTTACTTGAGTCACACAACTCACATATATTCATACAAATATCTACATGCTTATATAAACATGGGGGGAAGTTTGCTTATCTTTGGGTGAGCTTTCTTTTTTCCCTTTTTTCTTGGATTTGTTTTGTTCTAATTTTTGATGCTGCACAAGTATTTGGAGCCTAACTTTCCTTGAAGACCATATCAAAATCACTAAGGGAAGAATGATAGTCATTGCCAGCTGGAATGCCAGTGAGTTAGTAGGGTAGCTATAGGGTCACAGCTGTAGGGCTACAGTTAACCTTGACTAAACCTAGTGACAGTTGTAAATTTGGAGATGAGGTTTTAATATGAATATGTAAATATTTAATATCAATAAGTAAATAAAGAATTGCTGTATCTTTTATTTTCACAGAAGTAAAGGGGTTAGGTTGCTGCTGGGATCTTATTTGATCGGGGTGGGGGGTGGGGGGAGACCAAATACTTAAATAGTTCTGGACGAAAAATTTGCAGTCAGGACTCTCTGGGACTCCTATTTACTAGGACGCATTTCCTTTCAGAGCCCACAACCATGACAACTTTAGACATAGTAACTCAATTACTTTTATTTTATACTTGCTTTCCAAATGCCCCAAATTCTAGTGGCTACACAGCCCTGAGCTCTCTGAACTGCTGTGGCCATAAAACGGAAACGTGGATTTGGGGGAAGTTATATAAAGAGCAAAGATTATTTTCTGCCTTGTATTTTAAGCAAAATTAAATGGGCATATAAAGTCCATTAGCAAAAATAACCCTCCCTCTCCTTCCCAAGTATGTGAATGTTAATTCGGTTCCTTGGTTCAACTTTTTGTTCCTTCTTTAAAAAATTATTAATGCTCTTTTCCACACCATTATCATTTGGTAATGGAGAGTGACAGGGCTGGAGTCAGGAAGATCTGGGTTCAAATTTGGCCTCAAACACTTATTAGCTATGTGAAGCTGGGCAAGTCACTTAATCCTGTTTGCCTCAGTTTCCTCATCTGTTAAATCAACTGGAGAAGAAAATGACAAACTGCTCCAGTAGCTTTGCCTAGAAAATCCCAAAAGGGGTGGTGAATAATCAGACACAAATCAGTTTTTGATGTTATGTGACAGTGTATGCCTGATTCTACACCTATAGTCAAGCACCTTTGTCTTCTAATTTATTTTGAACTTAGTATCAACAAACACAAACATTCTAGTATACAAAGAAACAAACAAAAAAAAAGGATTGTATCTGAGACTGTGAACTCCTGTTTTGGATAGTTTGTCAAAATATGGGTATATTAAGCTTAATAAGATTGTAACAAAAAGTCCTGCTCTGTGTCCCCTTCTGAACTTTGTTTTCTTTTATGAGGTTCAATGTTTTATTAATGTTATTTTCTCCTTCCTTCCTCTCTCCTTCCCATTTTATTTCCTTCCTTCCTTCCTTCCTTCCTTTCTTCCTTGCTTCCATCTTCCTCCTTCCTTTCTCTCTCCCCCTTCTCTCCAATTGTCACTTCCCACTAACTCAAACACCACGCCAACTTCCTGAAAGACTTTGAGACTCAGGAATTTCCTGAAGTTGGTCCTTTTGTGACAACAGCTATTTTATCTTTATTGCTTTTCCAGCCACAAGTGGATTTTTAGTATTCAGAGCTTGTGATTTCCTTGTGCAAACACATGCTCTAGTTAGTACACAAATGATCTCCTAATGTAATTGAAAGAGAGCCTACTTATTAAAATGGTGTATCCTTTAATTTTGAAAACTAAGGCCATAATAAGAAAATAATAGCATAGGTTACTTTTGCTTGGTGTCTCTGTGCAGTAATTATAGTGCTTTTGAATCAATGAGCTAAGTCTTTCATCATAACTTTTTGCATCTATTTTCACTATGTGGCTGTGACTATGTGTTGGCAGAAGTGGTGGGCATTCATTACTCTTGCAATCTCTTGATGTTTTAAACTATTCTATATGTAAAAATTTCATGATTCTGGATGAAAGGAAGTACTTGGCCATTTTTTTAAAAAAACTTCATTCACCTCTTTGTTTTGATTTCTCCTTCTCTGCGTGTTTCTATTCATAGGACATTTCTGCTGCTGACATAGAAATAATGAATGATGTACACTTAGGGCAAAGGTGAAGCATTAAAATAATGAAGGCCTACATAAAAGGAAAAGGGGAGACAAGAAGACATATATCTATGTGTAAGTATATATACACACACATACATATGCTTTTATGTACACATACAGTGTGTTCCAAAAGTCTTAGAGCAGGTATAAGTTGTTAAAACTTAAAACTGCATTAAGACTTTTAGGACACTGGATTTGCAATGAAATAAAAGTCAAGCCCTGTACTAAAATCAGGAATAAACCACGTGTTACCTTGAACTTTCAGATTCCTGGTTTCATATGGGTTAATAAAGGAAGTAAAGGCTTACATGGTATAGCCAATGATCCCTAGATGGAGTCAGGAAGACTTGAGTTAAAATCCTATTTCAGACACTTACTAGCTTTGTGACCCTAGGCAAGTCATTTAATTTTTTTCTGCCTCAGTTTCTTTATTATAAAATGATGTTAATAATAGCACCTGGTTTACAGGATTGTTGTGAATATTAAATTACGTAATCCATGTTAAAAAAATTATGACTCTTTTTTTTAGTTAATTTATTTATAATAGGGCTCTTAAAAGTAGTCGCTAGTGACAAAGCATTACAGTGACAACTACCAGAATTATAGCCAGAGAACATTCAAGCTATAAGGAAGTAACTCAGAAGTTAGAATGCTGGGCCTGGAGTCAAAAAGACCTGAGTTCAAATCTAGTCTCAGACACTTACTAGTTGTGTGACCCCTAGGCAAAGTACTTAAACCATTTCCCTCATCTATAAAATTGGACTAATAATATCACCTACCTCCCCAGGTTTGTGATGAGGTTCAAATGAGATAGTAATTGTAAGGTGCATAGCAGAATGCCTGACACACAGTAGGTGTTCTATAAATGTTATTTATTATTATTACTCCAACGTGCTCATTTTACAGATGAGGAAAATGAGGTTAAGAAAGGTTACGTGACTTACCCAAAATCACACATACACATTGTCACACATTAAAGTTCAGCTTTTCTGATTCCCAAATTTATGCTCATTTTACTAAATCTATTCCAGGCAAGCCACATCTGTCTGGGAACAATAAAACAAAAACAAGAAGGTAATAGTGCTGACTAATTGATGCCATCTATTCTCAAAATACCCATTTTAGGGCAGGAATTCATAATCTGTTTTGAAAGTAGGGAGATTGGAACACAAAGAAGTTATGCTTTGGTCAAAACATAAGAATAAATAGGTCAAAAGAAGAAAAGAAAATACAACAATCACATGAAGTATTAGCAAGCCAAGAGAAGAGAGATACCCTGTTGGCTGTTGGTGAAACTGTGAATGCACAATAGTTTAAAAGAAAAAAAAAACATTCAAATGAAGCAAAATACTATTTAAGATGAAGAAATGCTCCACCCTCCTTTTATTGGAAAGGTGGAGAACTACTGGTGTGAAATGTCACATGGTCTCTCAGACATGAACATTGTTAATTAGTTTTGCTTGACTGTTTTTCTTCTTTATGAGGGAAGACTAACTGGATGGTGCTGAAAGGGAGCGTATCCAGAAAAGACTGTGACATTAAAACAAAAAGGAGCAATAAACCTTTTTTAAAAAGAAGAAATCATCCTTAGAGTCAGGAAGCCAAAGCTTCTCTCCATGTTTGGTTATCAAACCTGGGTACGATTTCACCCAGTGCAGTTTAAAAGGTGGAAGGTAGAAAACAGCATCTCCAGCCTTTCTATGAAATTTGTCATTTTCATCAGTGGTTTCTTAAAGTGTTCCTCAGAGCATGGGAATGATAAGGAAGGGAGCCAAGTGAACAAATCTTATGTGAAACATAAATAAATCATAGCCAACTTCAGAGTCGCTGCTGATTCAAAAGAAACTATCGTTTTGGCTAGAAAGAAGCTATTGTAATTGAGTAACCTCACATAAGACTGGGGGATAGAAACTTGGCAAGCTTTACGATTTACATATGTTGGGTTTTTAACACATAGTTATATTTTAGTAATACCCATAGTCAACAGCTCAGTAAGTAAGCAATTCAGCATACATTTATTAATGGATTAGTTGCTTACTTGTATAAGGGATGATGCTGAGACAGGTAGAAAAGTAAGTAAAATATAGTCCCTGATCTCATAGAATTAATCAATCAACAAGTTTATGTTAAGTAGCTCCTACATTCTAAGTACTGTGTTAAGTACTAAGGATATAAAGCTAAGACAATAATAATATATATCACTTAAAATTTTTGAAAAGCATATTGTAAATATTATTTCATTTGATTCTCACAACAACCCTGGTAGGTAAATGTTATTATTGTCCCCATTTTACAGTTGAGGAAAATGAGGGAGACAGAGAATAAGTGACTTGCCCAAGGTCACACAGCTACTAATTACCATGGGCTGGATTTGAACTCAGGTCTTTCTGACTTCACGTCCAATGCTTTCTAACTTCAAGGAGTTTATAATTACAGAAGAGGAAATTGGGGAAGTACAACACAAGGAAACATAAAAACAGTAAGAATTCAGAGGAGGAAGAAATCACTTCCTGGGCATTACCAGGAAAGCTTTTCATGTTCTGGAGCTAAAAGAAGTGTATAGGATCCCAACATAAAGAAATGGAAAGTGGGTGTACTAATCCCAGAACAGAACATGATCAAAGGAGTAGAGACAAGAAAGTGCAAGAACATTTAAGGCTGCCTGGAAGATAGTTTATATGAAGAATAATGATTAGATAAGGAAACTGAACTTTAGTCTATAAGGCACTGAATGCCAAGTTAAAAGGTTTTAACCTGGGAGAGGAATGAAGACTATGGAAGCAGTGAATGTTTTGGATCAGTGGAATGCTTTAATAAGACCTGTATAATATAGATCATTCACCAGTCAAGTGAAGGACAGACTGAAGAAAGTGAGATTGGAGGAGGGAAGGCTATCAAGAGTCTTATTGCAATGGTCTAAGCATAAAGTAGTAAGAACCTGAACTAAAGTGGTTGTAGCAGGAATGGATATGTGAAATATTGCAGGGACTAAACAGGCAGCTGATTGGATGAAAGAGGGAAGGGTCAGGTTTAATTCAACATTTACTGAGTACCTGCTATGTGTTAAAGCATTGTTCCAGGCACAGGACTCAGACGAGAGCAGAACTGTCCCTGTCCTCAAGGTGCCAATGTTCTGATGAGGGGAAATAACAGGTAAACAATAAGTAACTGCAAAGTATGTGCAAAGTAATTTCAAGAGGGAAACAGTACTATGGCATTTTTGGTTTGTTGGTGGTGGGATTTTTGTTTTTGTTTTTTACCTTTGACAATCTTTTTTTTCTTGAATTTCTTATTTTTTGATTTTTGGAATGGAGAAGGCAGGGCAATTGGGGGCTAAGTGACTTGCCCAAGGTCACCTGGCTCGTAGGTGTGTCAAGCATCTGAGGACAGATTTGAACTCAGGTCCTTCTGACTCCAGGACTGTTGCTCTATTCACTGTGCCACCTAGCTACCCCTTGAATTTCTTTAGTAGTTTATTTTTCCCCAGTTACATGAAAAAACAATTCTTAACATTTGTTTTTATAACTTTGAGTTCCAAATTCTCTCCCTTCCTTCCCATCCCCCACATTGAGAAGATAAGCAATTGGTTATGTTTTATATATGTGTGTGTGTGTATATGTTTATATATATATATCATGCAAAACATATCCATATTAGTCATGTTGTAAAAAATATATATAACATAGATCAAAATGAAGCCTAAAAAAAGTAATAAAGTAAAAAATATATACTTCAATTTGTATTCAGACACCAACAGTTCTTTCTCTGGGGATGGACAGCATTTTTCATCATAAGTCCTTCAAAGTTATCTTGGATATTGTATTGCTGAGAATAGCTAAGTCATTCATAGTTCATCATCTCGTGATATTGTTGTTAACTTTGTCCACAGCACATTTTACTTTCATCAGCCCTTGTAAGTCTTTCCAGGTTTTTCTGAGAGCATCTTGCTCATCATTTCCTATACTACAGTATTCCATCATAATCACATACCACAATTTGTTTATCCACTCCCCAATTGATGGGCATCCTCTCAATTTCCAATTCTTTGCCACCAGAAAAGAGCCACTTATAAATATTTGTGTATGTATGAGTCCTTTTCCTTTTTGTTTTTTATCTCTTTGGGATACAAACCTAGTAGTGGCATTGCTAGGTCAAAGGGTATTCATGGTTTTATAGCCCTTTGTGCATAGTTCCAAATTGCACTATAGAATGATTGAATCAATTCACAACTCCACCAACAGTGCATTAATGTCTCATTTTTCTCACATCCCCTCCACAATTTATTTTCCTTTTGTGTCTTGTTGGCCAATCTAATAGCTATGTGGTAGTACCTCAAAATTGTTTTAATTTGCATTTCTTCAATCAGTAGTGAGTTAGAAAGTATTTTTTTCATATGGCTAGAGATAGCTTTGATTATTTCATATAAAAACTTCATATTTTTTGATCATTTATCATTTTAGGAATGGTTCTTATTTTTTAAAATTTGACTAAGTTCTCATTTTGTTTGAGAAGCAAGGCCTTTATCAGAGAAACTTGCTTCAAAATTTTTTTCACAGTTACTCTTGCTAATTGCATTTCCCTTTTTTCTATCTCCCCATTTTTATTATTCTCTCTCTCACCTTTTATCTTGTCCTTCCTCAAAAGTGTTTTGCTTCTGACTACCCCCTCTTCCAATCTTCCCTTCCTTCTATCACTCCTCCCCCTTCTCTTATCTCCTTCCCCTCCTACTTTCTCATAGGTTAAAACAGATTTCTAAACCCAACTGAATGTGTATGTTATTCCTTCCTTGAGTCAGTTCTGATGAGAGTAAGGTTCATTCACTCCCTCTCACCTCCACCTTCTTCCCCTCCACTGTAAAACTTTTTCTTGCCTCTTTTACGTGAGATAATCCCTCTCCTTTTCTCCAAGTGCATTCCTCTCTCACCCTTTAATTTTATTTTTGTTAATATCATCCCTTCATATTCAACTCACACTTGTGCCTTCTGTGTGTGTGTGTGTATATATATATATACACTCCTTCTAACTGCCTTGATAATGAGAAAGTTCTTGGGAGCTACAAGTATCATCTTCCCATGAAGGAATGTAAAGTTTAAACTTAAGTCCTTTATGATTTCTCTTTCCTGTTTAACTGTTTATTCTTTTCTTAAGTCTTTATTTGAAAGTCAGATTTTCTGTTTAGCTCTGTCTTTTCATTAGGAATACTAGAAAGTCCTCTATTTCTTTGAATAACCATTTCCCGCCCTCCCCCCACCCCAAGGTTTATGCTCAGTTTTTCTAGCTAGGTGATTCTTGGTTGTAATCCTACCTCCTTTGAGCTCCAGTACATCATATTCCAAGTCCTCTGATCCTTTAATGTAGAAGCTGCTAAATCTAGCGTTATCCAGAACGTGGCTCCACAATATTTGAGCTGCTTCTTTCTTAGTGATTGCAATATTTTCTCCTTGACCTGGGGGCTCTGGAATTTGGTTATAATAATCCTGGGAGTTGTCATTTCAGGATCACTTTCAGGAGGTGATCCATGGATTCTTTCTATTTCTATTTTACCTCCTGGTTCTAGAATTATCATGGCAGTTTTCCTTGACAATTTCTTGAAAGATGATGTCTAGATTCTTTTTTTGATTATGGATTTCAGGTAACCCAATAATTTTTAAATTACCTCTCCTGAATCTGTTTTCCAAGTCAGTTTTTTTCCAGTTAGATATTTCACATTCTCTTCTATTTTTTTCATTCTTTTGGTTTTGTTTTATTGTTTCTTGATTTCTCATAAAGTCATTACCTTCCAATTGCTCAATTCTAATTTTTAAGGAATTATTTTCTTCAGTGAGTTTTTGTTCTGCCTTTTCCATTTGGCCAATTCTACTTTTTAAGGAGTTCTGATCAGTGAATTTCTGTGTCTCTTTTTTCAGTTTGTCCAGTTCTGCTTTTTAAGGCATTCTTCTTCTCATTTCTTTTTTGTACCTCTTTTTACCATTTGCCTTAGCCTGTTATTTTTTTCTCTTTATTGATTCTTTTTAAAAATTAATTATTTTATATTATTTTATTTATTTTCTTGTTTATATCATTCATTTCCACCAGATTTTGAGTTACAGAATTTTCTCCCCATCTTTCCCCCACCCCCATCCCCAATACAGCAATCCCTCTGTAAAGCCCCTCCCCCAATCTGCTCTCTTCTATGTCCTCTCCCCACACCCCTCTTACTTATTAGTAGGGCAGGGAGGGTCTCCCTACTCCCGTACCTATATATCTTAATTCCCCATTGCATGTAGTTAATGATAATAATAATTATATATATGTATATATATATATATATACACACACATACATATATACACATACACATATATATACATATATACTTTTTTCTTAACATTTGATTGCAGAGCTTTAAATTCTAGATTCCCTCAGTTCCTCCCTTGTCACCCACCCCCACTGGAAGGATAAGCAATTCAATACAGGCTATACATGTGTAATTACGCAGGACATCTCCAGAGTGGACATATTGTGAGAGGCTGATTATATGTTCCTCCTTCCTATTCCGCCCCCACCCCTTGTTCTAGTCTCTACCCTGTCCCTATCTCTTTACTGAAGTGTGTGCTTCCAGCAACCCTCCCCCAGATCTTGCCGTCCCCTCCGTCATCCCCATCCCCACTATGCTCGTGTGTGACATGATACCCAGTTTAGAGTTTCTGTCATTCCTTCCCTAAGCCAAATTCAATGAGAGTAAATGAAAGTAAAGTTGTAACAGTTATCCCTTGCCTCTTCTATATGGGATAATTAACCCCATTTCGTCTCTCCCTGTCTCCCCTCATTCTAGTCCTCTCCCATCTCAGAATTTCACCTTTTAAAGTATCATCCTTCATATTCAATTGATCCTGTACCCTCTATGTACACATATAAACATATGCTCAGACATGTATTCATATGCATATAAACCCTCTTATATAGACATACATGTAGGTATACATATATATATAATTTGTATTCCCTTCACCTATCTTCATACTAAGAAAAGTTTCATAAGTTACTATTATCTTTTTTCCATATTGGCATGTAAATAGTTCAACTTTGATAAGTTCCTTATGATTTCTTTCCCATGTTTACCTTCTCATGCTTCTTGTAATTTGAATGTCAAATTTTCTGTTCAGTTCTGGTTTTTTCAGCAAGAATGCTTGAAAGTCCCCCATGTCATTGAATGTGATCGTATTTTCTCCTGGAACATTATACTCAGTTTTTCTGGGTAGGTGATTCTTGGTTTTAATCCCAGCTCCCTTGATCTCCAGAACTCCAGGCCCTTTGATCCCTCAATGTAGAGGCTGCTAGATCCTAGGTTATCCTAATTGTGTTACCACAGCATTCAAATTGTTTTCTCTTGGCAGCCTGTAATAGTTTCTCCTTTAAATGGGGTTCTGAAACCTGGCTATAACATTTCTAGGAGTTTTCTTTTGGGGATCTTTTTCAAGAGGTGATTGATGAATTCTTTCAAATTCTATTTGCCCTCTGATTTTAAAATATCAAGGCAATTTTCCTTGAGAATCTCTTGAAGGATGCTTTCTAAGTTCTTTTTTTGATCATGGCTTTCAGGTAGACCAATAATTATCAAGTTCTCTCTCCTGGATCTATTTTCCAGGTCTTTTCAGGGAGATATTTCACATTACCTTCTATTTTTTTCATTTGTCTATATCTGTTTAATAGCATCTTGATTTCTCATAAAGTCATTTGCTTCCATTTGCTCCACTCTAATTTTGAAGGAATTATTCTCTTCAGAATGCTTTTGAGACTCTTTGTCCATGTGGTAAACTTGACTTTTTAAGGCATTCTTCTCCTCATTGGCTTTTTGGGCCTCTTTTGTCATCTGAGTTAATCTGTTTTGTAAGGTGTTGTTCTCTTCAGTCAGGTTGTTGACTCTTTCTTGCATCATTCTCATTTCTCTTCCCAATTTTTCCTCCACTTCTCTTATTTGGTTTTCAAAGCCCTTTTTAAGTTGATCTTTGGCTTGTAGGCAATCTTCATGTATCTTGGAAGCATTTGATGTGGGAGTTCTGATTGCGCTGTCTTCCTCCCACTCCATACCTCGATCCTTTTTGTCCCCAAAAAAGGATTCTAGAGTTTGATTACTGTTCTTATTTTGCTTCCTTCTCCTCATATTGTCCAGTCAGTTAATTGCTTGATTTTTTAGCTCTGTGGAACTCTGCTTCCAGGGGGAAAGCTCTGTCCCAAATCGCTAGGGTTTTCACAGCTGCCGGAGCTATTAGGGGGGTGCTGCAGCTCCCACCAGCTTTGGCTTGCTGAAAGTGCACCCTAGGACCACCACCCAAGACCACAATCCAGATCCAGGCTGCCCAACGCAAAAGCCCTTGGCCTTTGATCAATAGCTTTTGCCCCCCTGCCATGTGCAGGCCAGGAGCTCTGAGGCAGCCACATTGGGCTCCTTCCTTGCCCTGGGGGCAGTTTAGCCAGACTGATTTTTTTTTCTGCCCAAATTTAGCATGAACTCCACTGACCTTTCTCTTAGCCTTATTATTCCTGGCTTCATAAATGTGGAGATTGCACCAGGTACTGCTAATCTACTCACTTGTAGACTCTGGCTGTGACTTTTTCCCAACTGCCCTGGGGCCAGGCCGAGGTTTCAGGCTGGGTTGGCCTTTGCTCCCAGCCTGTTGTGATGAGCCCCTCCCGCTGAGCTGCCTTCAGCGAGAGATGTGTTTTCTGTGTTTTTTAGGGTTTCGGGACCCTAAAATTTGTTTAGAGTCGTATTTTATGGGTATTTAAGGTGGCTGTGTGGGAGCTGTGGAACTTTGCTGCTTCTATGCCGCCATCTTGGCTCCGCCTCTAGCCTGTTTATTAAGGTGTCATTTTCTTCAGTATTTTTTGTGTCTCCTTTACAAAGAGCTGTTGACTCCTTTTTCATGATTTTCTTGCATCACTCTCAATTCTCCTCCTAATTTTTCCTCTACTTCTCTTACTTGATTTTCAGAACAATTTTGAGCTCTACTATGACCTGAGACCAATTTATATTTTTCTTGGAGGCTTTGAATGTGGGAGTTTTGACTTTGTTGTCTTCTGAGTGTTTGTTTTGATCTTCCTTGTTGCCATAGTAACTTTCTATGGTCCGATTTTTTTTTCCTGTTGTTTGCTCGTTTTCCCATCCTATTTATTGACTTTTAACTCTTTGTTAAGGGTGGGGGCTATGCTTCCAGTGTGGAAGGCATGCTGTCCCAAGCCTCATGGCATCTGTGCTGTTGTTTTCTAGGAACTTGTAAGTTTTCTTTTCTCCCAAGGTGGCATGATCTAAGGAAAGGTGTTTACTACTCTTCTGGCCTGTGCTCCAGTCTTTGATCAACCACAATCACTCTTTTCTGCCTTGGAACTGTGATGATGTTCCCTGTTCCACTATAGCCACAATCTCTGGTGTGCAATAGTGCAACTCCTCACTCTGGGACTGCCACCTGGGACTGCAACCTGGATCTGAGTATGGGCAAAGCAACAGAGTCCTGCCTCAGTGCTAAAAAAAGAGACCCCTGTAATCTCCTTCTGACCATTTGTTTGACCACCTTACCATCTATGGACTGAGAACTCCAGAAGCAGCTGCTGCCACTGCTGATTCAGTGATTCCCAAGGCCTGCTCCTGGTTGGTTGGGCCCTGGTCTGTGCTGGTGTAGCCTGCACTGAACTGTGCTCCATTCTCACCCTGGTGCAACAGACCTTTCCTACTGAGTTTGTAAGTTCTCCTAGGCTGGAAAATTATTTCACTCCATCTTTTGCTGGTTCTGCTGCTTCAGAAATTGTTTTATGTCATTAATTAAAGGTGTTCAGAGAGGTTTGGGGGAGAACTCAGGTGAGTTGCTGCCTTTTCTCTGCCATCTTGGCTCCACCTCTTAGAAGATGGCTTCTGAGTGGTACTTTGAAGAAAGCAGAGGTACAAAACATGTTTTCAAGGTTCTTAAACCTTAATGATTGGAAAAATTGGTGGTATCATTAACAAAAATAGGAAAATCAGGTGAAAAACAAAATTTGACAAATAAATATCTTGGGACATTTGAGTTTGAGGTGACAGCAGGACAGTTAGGTAAAGAGAGCTGACCTTCAACAAACGCAGGTCCAAAGCTCAAGGTATGGGGTGGAATTGATCATGAAGACTTGAACATTATCTACTTAGAGATGACAGATGAATCCATGAGAGTAGTTGAAATTGTCAAGGGAAAATGAGAAAAAAGGAAGCTCAAGAGAGAATCTGGGGAAACTCCACACCAAGAGGAGGCAGAATAAAAAAAGCTTCCAGAAAGGGACTCTAGAGATTAGAGTGACTGAAGAAAAAATAGAATATTCAATTACTATGAAAGCCAAAAGAGGAGAGATCAAGTCATGCAGAGAGGTTAAAGAGAATGAGAACTAAGAAATGGTCATTAGATTTACTGACAAACACTTCAGTAGAGTTGGGGGGAGGGTAGTTAAATTGCCACATATTGAAAAAACAGGTAATGAATAATTCATTTTCCTCATCTAAATTATTCAGAGAATCATATTATTATTCCATTTTATAGATGAGGAAATTGAGGCAGAGAGACTAAGTGATTTACCCAGGATCACACAGCTGGAGAGCTGGAGTCAAGTCTTCCTGACTCCACATTCAGTGTTTCCTACCCTCTACAAGCCAACAGTTCCAATAGAGAAGATCAGAGAGGTGCAACAGAGAAAAGTATTAACAGTGTCGAATGTGGCATAATAATGGTCAGAACTGGAAAGATTCTTGGAGATCCTCAAGTTCAACCCTTTCATTCATAGAGGAGAAAAACATGGTCCAGAGTTAAAAAATAACTAGCCCAAGTAAATCAATGACAAAGCAGGAATCCCAGAATTTTAGAGGTGGATGGTGGAACTCAAAGTTTCTCTAGTTCAGCCTGTACTCAAAAGGAATCCTCCACTATGCCTGGTAAGTGATTATCCAGGTTCCGCTCAAGGACCTTCAATAAGGGGGAACCTAGCACCTGTTAAGGAAGCACATTACACTCTGGAATAGTTTTAATTGTTTGAAAGCTGTTTTGTTTTGTTTTTACCTAACGTCAAACTTAAATTTGCCTCTGTTCAGTTTCTATTCGTTGTTCCTGGTCCTAAGGTCAAAGGAATCATTCTAAAGTTCTAAATGTTCTTTCAAATGACAATCTTCCAAATACTTGAATACAACTTATCATAAACCTTTCCCCATAAGGAAAGCTGAGTATCACAGAATCGAAGCTTTCAAATTGTGGTGCTGGAGAAGACGTTTGAGAATACCTCGGACAGCAAGGAGGTCAAATCAGTCAATACTCAAAGAAATTAATTCAGACTATTCACTGGAAGGTCAAATACTGAAGCTGAAGCTTAAAGATTTGGAGCACATCATGAGAGGACAGGACTCATTGGACAAGACCCTGATACATTCTAGGAAGAAGTCAGAAATTTCTAGGCTTTCCAGATTTCCTCCATAAACAGACAGAAAATCATCACAAAATGAAAATAGAGCAGCAAAAATAAAGGGGTAAAGCAGTTGTCCTCCTCAAAAAGACCTCTAGGGGCTAAGCTTTGGTCTGAATGAAGTGTAAACATACCTTGAAACCAACTTCACTGAATCAGCAAATAGCAGGCCCTGAAGGAAGCAGAGGAGGCTTCAAGAAATTTCACCTCTGGAACTTTCACCTCACCAACTTTTACCTCACAAACTTTCATCTGAAGAACAAAAGACTGAGTAAGGGAAGATTAAAGGACTCCCTGCTGTTTCTGGAAGCCAGGCCTAGCATGCTCACCACACTTGATCCTGGTGGTGGGTAAAGAGGAGTGAGCACAGACCTGGTGGGTGCATTACCACAGGGGGCAAGAACATTTTGGGGACAGCATGGCTGGGGGACCTAACTGTGGCTTAGGAGAGTCTGAGAAGAGTCCCTGAGAGACCACAGAGAAAATTCAGAAAATAACAGTAAAAAGGACCTGAGGCCTAGGGCAACATTACCCGCAGCTTAGGATTAAAAGTTGATAATAATATTGAGTGAGGTGACACTCTCTACACCCTCTATGAAGACTCCTCAGAATGAGAAGGGAGAGAAACTTTCTGGAAACCAGAGAAAGACTTTTATAAGGCTGGATAGACCTGAATCCTGGGTTTACACAACCTAGGATCCTTTCCCCCTTCCCTTGTCATCAGCATTAGGCTGCTTTCAGGAATTTTAGACCTCTACCCTTGTATGCCACACCCTTAAAAGTATTAGGCCCTTTTTCAGGAGTTTTTGACCTCCACCCTTGCTTGTGATCTTTTCCCCTCCCTTACTTGGCCATATAAGGCCATGGATGATACCTTGGCTCCCTGTTCCACCTCCCTGCCAATAGGAGACAGTAGCAGGCTTCTTTGTTATCCGTCATTGGGTTAGATTTCATGCCAAGACTGAGAGTCCTCCTCCTAGCCAATGGGAGAAGGGACAGCCAGGGGAGGGGCCTTGACTGTGTTAGGATATAAATTCTTGTTCTGTCTTTTGTAACATTCCTCCTCTCCTTGATCCCCACCATGGAGAGGACCGCCCTCTTTCTATGGAAGAAGAGGATAAAACTTCCTATTCCTTCCTCAAGATGCCTCTGACTTTTGATTTTTCTTGGGTAAGGGATTTTTTGGGTCCCCATACCCCACACAATATTAAGTTGCTAAAAATAAAATAAGATAAATTTAAAATAAAAATAAGTAAGCTACTTTGATAGCTACTTTGGTATAAAAGAAGTTGTGTGTTCATATTCAGAGGAAGATATTAAGGTTGAAAAAAAAAAGCCACTCTTACCCTAAAGAGTAACATCAAATGGTCACAAGTTCAAAAAGAAATCTTGGAAGAACTTCAAAAGTAATTCAAAAATCAAATAAGAGGAAATGAGGAAAAATAGAAGAAATAAAAGCAATTCAAGAAAATTATAAAAAAAAGTTAAACAATTGCAAAAAGAGATACAAAATCATAAGACAGAAGATAAAAAGAGGTAGTTGGTGATATAGGAGTAGAAATCAAGAGAATTTAAGAATTAGATATGAGTGAATAAGGAAAAAAATAGGAAAAGATCCTGACGTGGGAAAAGATTGAAGGCAAAATGAAAAGGTGAGGCAGAGAATGAGATGGATAGATAGTATTAGGCAAACAGTGAAACTGAACTTGGACAGACTTCCAGGGAGATGGAGGATGGAAGGGCCTGGAGTGCTTTGGTCCATGGGGTCACAAAAAGTCAGATACGACTGAATGACTCAACAACAGCACACCCTTCCCACCCCCAATCTTCTCTTCTCTGAGCTAAACATCCCCAGTTCCTTCAACCAATCCTTACTTGACACGAACTCAAAGGTCTTTCACCATCTGGTTGCCCTGCTCTGGACACACTCCAGCCAATTATCTCCTTATAGAGTGGCAGCCAGAACTGAACAAAAATCTACAGATCTGGCCTGATCAGGGCAGAATACAGAGAGACTATCCTCTCCTTCATTCTGAAAGCTACACCTCTTTCTTCTCAGACTAAGCAGTGAGACAACTGAAGTCAGAATGGGAGTGATGGAATGGGGATGGGGAGAGAATTGGGAGCAGTCAAATGCCGGGAAATTCCAAAGAGATTGAAGAGTAGGTTAGGTAGAAACAAAAAAATAGGAACAGTAGAAGGAAAGGAGATCGCTGTTTCCATCAGAGATGGGAATTCCAAACTATGATATGATATTGAATAAGACATTTATAGCCACTGGAAAATTAGGGGAAGCCCTAAAAACAAAATGAGCATATATTTAAAAATGTAAACCACCACAATGGGGAGAACTTGGCTTATATCTGAAAACTACAGCTTTGATGCCTATGTTATAGACATATTTAAGAACTTTTGCAACATCATTCTGACTAATGTGAAACTCAAATCTAAGGAAATGTTTTTAAAAATCAGTCAGCAAGCATTTGCAAACCAAACAATAAATATTATTATTATTACACATTCACTATACTGTGTGTGTAATATATAATATATATAAATGTAATATATATTATAATATTATATATTATATATACAATTTATTAATTATATATATTAATAATATATATAATTAATATATATTAATAATTAATATATTATATATAATATATAAATATAATATAAATAAAAGGATATAAATGCTAAGAACAAAACAATCCTTACTCTTGAGGAGCTTACATTCTAATATACATGTGTACATACATACATACATACATGCATTAGAGAGAATAAATATAAAGAGAGCAACACAAATAAACGTAAAATAAATACAAATGTGATAATGAAATAGCAGTTACAGGGGGATCAAGAAAGGCTTTACATAGAAGTACCTACTCTATGTCAAGTGGGATGTAGGAGATGGGGGTACAAATACAAAAATGAAACAGTCCCTGCCAATAAAAATCACATTTTCTAACAGAGAAAACAAAATGTGCATGTGCATATACATACACATACATATGTGCTTGCATACATGTGTAATACATATACATATGTGCACATACACATGTGTGTATATATACATATATGTATATGTGTGCGTGCATGCATATATATACAGATAGATAGATAGATAGATAGATAGATAGATAGATAGATAGATAGATAGATAGAAAGATACACACACACACTATGAAGATCCAGTCTCAGAACTTTATATATGATCCAAGAGCTAATAAAAAAACCACTAGAGTTTACTGAATAAGGAAATAACAGGCTCAGGCCTGTGCTTTAGAAAAATCACTTTGGAGGATATATAGAGGATGGATTGGAGCAAAGAGAAACTTGTGGAAGGAAGACCAATTAGAAGGTTCCTACACTAATCCAGGCAAAGGTGGTGAGGACCTGAACTAGGAGAGTGATTTCAAGCAGAACGAAGTGGATGGAGAAACAAACAAGATTTTGCAACTGATTGGATACGTTGGGTGAGGAAGAGTGAAGAGCCAAAGATGGCACCAAGGCTGTGAACCTGGATGACTTGAACGATAGTGGTGCCCCTGATGGTAATCAGGAAGTCTGGAAAATGGGTGGGTTCAGGAGAAAAGATAATAAGTACCATTTTGGACATGTTGAGTTTGAGAAGTCATTCAGTTCAAAATATCCAGGAGGTAGTTGGTGATATGGGAGTAGAACTCAAGTGAGAGACTAAAGAGATCTGAGTCACCTGGTTAGATAGGATCACTGAACCCATGAAAACTGTTGAGATCACAAAGTGATAATATAGAGAACAATAGAAGAGGGTCTGTGACAAAGCTCTGGGGCAAAGGAGACTGAGCAAGGGCAGAAATGAGCAGTGTCATGAAAATTGAGAGAGGAAAAAATTTCCAGGAAGAGAATTTAGTTACCAGGGTCAAATAACATAGAGGTCAAGAAGGATCAGTATTTGATTTAAAGGCCATTAGATTTGGTGATTAAGAGGTCACTGATAACTTCTGAGATAGCGGTTTTAGTTAAGTAATGAGGTTCAAAGCCATAGTACATAGGGTTTAGAAAAAAAAAAGAGGAATTGGGGCCATTGTATGAAGATTACTTTTTCAAAGAGTTTGGCCAAGAAAGGGAGCAGTTACAGGCATGGGTTTTTGTTGCTGTGTTGTGTTTTTAGGATGGAGGTTATGGGTGTATCTATACACATCCGAGAAAAAAACTGGTTAAAAGAATACTCCATAAAGTGTCTGTATATAACCAAAGGAACATGGAAACAATAACTGGTTGATCAGAAGGGGCCAGTTTTCAGATAAAACATGGGTTGCTTGAGATGTACAATTGTGAGAAAACTCCTTGCATTAGTCGTTGGATCTGACTGATTTCTGGTCCTTAGTTCAGGGTCACTAAGCAACAGGTAGAGGTAGTCCAGCTAGTTGGCAGTCCAATGCAACAAAGTTTTCTCCCAATTCCCACAATGGAATGTAGCTTTCTCACAAGACAGAAATTGGACTAGACTCATAACTGGATAGAGAAGGGAACTAGACTAGATCCAGAATTGAGTCATAAAATGGAGTCTGTGATTTATTCCATTCCCACCACCACTTGCTGTTCCAATACTCTCGCTTCCCTCAGTTTCTTCACATAGTAGGTCATGAAAGGTTCAGTGGTCCACACATTAAAATTTGCTGACCTTTTTAGCAATTTTAAGTCACGCACATTGCATTTTCCCATTGTTCTGGGTTGATAGACTGTTGAATATAAGTTAGAAATTGTCATAATGTTCCTAAGTTAATGTTAGCAAAAGGACATCAACATTTTGTTTCCTAATTTAGGTGTGACTAACTGTGCTGTTGTAATTCTATATTATGCTATGGTTTTGCATTTAGTATGGGAAAGCTACCTTTTCATAAAATTTTTAATTTATATACAGGAGAATGAATAAACTATGGAGCTGAGAAGCAATACAATAAACAAATGGAGTAAAGTGAAATGTGATTAAGATAAATTTGATATAATAAGTGGCATATTTAATAAAACAATATTGCTTTTCCTAGACAATAGAAAACTAATATAGGTCTTTCAAATGAAATGTTGATTTTATTATTTGAGAATTATACAGTATCTCATCTTCCATAGACAAGATAGGAAGGTAGTTAATTACTTTGTTGAAAGATTAAATCCTATCAAACTTTTTTATGAAAAGTTATACAACGTGCCTTAATATACCCTCAACTTAAATTTTCTGAAATGATATAGAACTTGTAAAATGATGTAACACAGAATTAATGGGCAAAAGGTATACTTAAACCACATTGAGAGTGCTGCAATTAGCTTCATGGTTTTAATCTGTTAAACAACTATGAAATGGACTTGTTTCTATCACATCAGTTCCAATAAGTCAAGTCAAAACAGCTATGCCACTGTCACGAATCCACCATGAAGTGACTTCAGAATACAGCAGTATCATAGTTATCCAGTAATTTTCATTTACAAGACACATTTTATCCTTTTTCTTTTTTCATTTTTAACGTGTTTTTATTGATATCTTTTGTTTCCTACATCATTATAATTACCTGATGTGTCCTTCCCCTTCGCTCCCAGAGAATGATCCTATATAACAAATAGTACTTTTTAAAGAGAAAAAAAAATCAGGACAACTGATTAATTCACTGTAAAAGTCCAAAAATATATGCAATGTATAATACCATGAACCTTCCACTTCCATGAAGGGATGGGTTGGAGATGTCCTCTCATGTCTCTTCATTTGAGTCCTATTGTTGTTCATTTTTTTATCTTTTTGTGTGTGGTTCTTTTCATTTATACTATTGTAAGTTACTGTGTATATTGTTTTCTTGGCTCTGCTTACTTTTTTTTTTACTGTAAATTTCTTCCCCCCCCCACTGCTTTTTTTCTTTCCCTCCCCTGTACCCTAGAGATGGCTACCATTAGACACAAATGGATGTATGTGCGTGCATACATACATACATTATATATACATATACATATATATAATTATTCTATCTCTACTTCTATTTATAAGTTCTTTCTCTGAATGTAGACAGTATCTTTCTTCATACATCCTTTAGAGTTAATTTGGATATTTATAACAGATTTTTTTAAAACTTATTTCCTCAAAGTCGTTCTTAAAACAATATTGCTGTTACTGTATACAATGTTCTCTTCATTCTGCTCATTTTGCTCATTATTTTGTGCAAAGATTTTCGTGTTTTGCTAAAATCATTAAGTTTATCATTTCTTATAGCATAGCAGCATTCCATCACAATCATATACCATAACTTGTTTGGTCATTCCCCAATTGATGGGCATCCCTGTAATTTCTAGTGTTTTGCCACCACAAAGAGGGCTGCAATAAACATTCATCCTCTCTCATAGTTAATTTTCTCTATGAAATTATAAGGGTAGGGTGTTTTGTTTTGTTCTGGTTCTATCAATGGAGGCAATTTCCTTCACTGAGGCAAATCGATGACTCATCTGTAAGTCTAAGTCATAATTATGGGGGCACCAGGAGAAGTGACTTGCTCATGGATCCACAGCTAGTCTGTATTAAAGCAGGACTTGAATCCAGGTCTTCCTGATTCTAAGGGCAATCCTTTATCTATTACAACCTGCTGATTCGTATGAAGTATGCAGGCAAGGGTTTAATTCTCTCTTGATTTTCTCAGCAAGCCATTGGCAGTAAAAGGATTACAATTCAAATCTCATACTGAATTTACTACAATTTCATCCCCTGGCCATATTGCTTTCCTTCCTGTTAAAATCAATTTGGTGTTCCTTCCTTTTTTTCCTAGCAGCCCTTTAAGTAACTGACTCACAGCAAGACTGAGTCATTCATAATAGATCTCAGAAATGTTAGCATATTACAGTGAGAAAGCCCAAGGATTCAGAGTTAGAAGATTTTGGTTTTCATTTTTACTCTATCACTTCCTGGCTTTGTGTCTTTGGGCAGTCACTTATGGAGTGGTTCTCCAAGCCTGTTTTCTCATCTGAAAAGTAGAAATCATAATACCTGCCTGCCTTTCAGAAAATTTCTTTATAAATTATCATTTCTTTAGATGTTGTCAAGCCTGTATAAAAATCAGATCAACAAGGTGATCATTAAATAAAGTAAGGTATTTATTCAAGGTCAAGGAATTGCAATCTGTAACAATGCACTATCTTAGACAGGAAGTTCAGTGAGAGGAATTACAAACAGTGAGTATATATACTCAGTAGGGGTGGTGAGCTGATAGATAGATGGAAGAGCAGTTCAAAAGGTTTTTATTGCAAGTGATAGCACATTCCTGAAAAAATCACAGGATTGATGTTAGAACTTGTAACCAACAGAGGCAGGCCTCGGACTGTGCAAATCAAGGTATCTGCCAGGCAATGTGCTAAGCATTTTATAAATATACTCTCATTTAATCCCCACAACAACATGGAAGATAGGTGTTATTTTGATCCCAATTTTATATCTGAGAAAATTGAGGCAAATAGAAGTTAAGTGACTTGCCCAAGGTCACATAGCTAGTAAGTGTCAGGCTATATTTGACTGGGTCAAATATAGATCTTCCTGACTCCAGGCCCCATGTTTATCCACTGTGCCATCTAGCGGACCCTAAGGTCAGAGAACATCGGTTTTAATTTTGGTTTCTGTATCTGTATGACCTTGGTCATTTCACTTAACTTCCTTGTTTCTCAGGTGCTCAACTATAAAATCAGCTTCGACTAGCTGGCCTCTAAAGCCCCTTCCAGCTCTAAATCTATGATCCTATGAATTTAGTATAAGAAACCTGTAGTGAAAGCCAATCTCAAGCGCTGAAGCTGGATTTTTAGTTAACCAGTATTTAACTCAGTTCACTTGAGTTCCTGACATTTGTTCTCTATGACCAAACTTCTGAAAGAATTTTGAATATTTGGAGTCAGGAAGACCCGAGTTGGCATCCTGCCTAAGGCATTTACTAGCTATATAATTCTGGAGAAGTTACTTAGCCACTTTGTGACTCAGTTTCCTTTTCTGCAAAACAGCACCTGTCTCACAAGGTTGTTGTATCAACTAAGATAATATACATAAAGCATTTTGAATATTAAATAATAAATATTTGAATATTAAATAATAAAGCATTTGAAATAGCGATATTTTCTATATGTTTGTGTTCTAATATTATAGCATCATAATATGGAAAGCATGGAAATTATGCTGATGTATGCGATTCATTCTAGATTTAGTTTGTCAATTTTTTGAGAGGGGGTAAGGGCAACGAGGTTGGTCGATTTAAGCCTGACTCTTAGCAATTATGCTGAACTGTGGGATGGAGAATTTTCCTAGGTTAATTGGCCTTTATTTAAACAAAACCCCAAGAGCTTTTCTTGTTAAAAAAAAATAGCCTCAGTCCTACAGACCTTATGTGGGCTATAACTCCTATTCCTCCTTCAGAAACAAGGCTTCCTAATGTGCACTTTTTGTGACTGAAGCAGGGCTCTCAGAGACTCAGGCTGTGGCTGCTGGCTCCTGATGTGCAGAAAAATGAAGCAACAGTAGAAATCCTGGAGTAACTTATTCTAGAGATTACCAGGTCACATTGAGTAGATGCACGTTTTCCTTCCTTAAGCTAAGCCTCATTTACTTTGGCACTCAACAAGCAGTAAATAATTTAATAAAAATATAGGCACTTCAGTTGTCCAAAAGCACTCTCATAAACTAAACCACTGTTAGACTATCAAAAGAACTTTAAGAAAAATTCCAAAACAACAAACGACCTTACTTAGAAGAAACTATACCATTCCCCGACAGAGGAAATAAAATTTATATTTCATATTTGTTTTAAAAGTACATACATTAAACACACATAGGTATGTATATATCCCTTCAATGTTGTAATTGTTTTCACTTCTAAACTTTTAAAGAGTGGGATATTCTTTCTTTTGGAATATCTAGGAAGATCCATTATTTGAATGACATCTTCCTACTCCATATCACTGGTCACAGGCAGAGCAAGTCAACAAATTCAATGATAATGATGATGATGATGATGATGATGATGATGATGACTATTGACATGGATATATTTTAAAGTCAGTTTCCTACTGCATGGAGCACTGTTCTAGGAAGTTGCAAAGACACAAAGATTAGACTAAACAGAGTCCCTTCCTTTATGAAGGATTACTACCATACATAATATTATTTATATATTATTATAATATTAATAATATAATATTAAATAAGTACATCATAGAGATGCAGAACAAAGTGCCCTGACCTCAATACTCTTCTCCCTATATAGAGTTAATAACTTCATTAAGGTGAAAGGTTGTAAAATGCAAAATAGACCCACAAATCAATAGTATTTCTATGTAGCAATAAGAAAAATCCTGAAGGGAATGATGGAAGTGGATATTCCTTCCTTCAAAATAACTACAAAATGAATAAAATATCTGTGATTCAGTCCCTCAAAGTCCAATATCTCTATAGCTATTATTACAAAATGCCCCTTAAAGAAATAACTTAAATGATTAAATGGATAGTTAGTGCTCATGATTGGATTGTACCAATAATAAAAATGACAATAGTACCAACATTAATTTAGAGATTTTTGTTTTATACCAGAGTCTCAAGGGAATACTTTACAAAATTAGGCAAATTTATGACATTAATTTTAATGAAAAATATTTGATAATGCCAAGAGAAATAACAGAAATCTGATTAGAAAGAAAAAAGTACAATAGGAAAATGGAACAGACAAAGCAAGCAAGAACCAAAAATAACCGAATTCAAGAACTCATTTTTTTGTCAAATCTGAATTTGTAAACTATCCAGAAAAAAACCTCATTATCTGAAAAAGAATTGCTGGGAAAACTGGAAAAATGATCTGGCAGAAACTGGGTCTAAACCAATATTTATGTAATATACCACAATAAAGTAAAAATGGTTATTTGACCTTAATATTAAAGATCATAATACAAACTCTCTCTCCCTCTCTCTCTCTCTCTCTCTCTCTCTCTCTCTCTCTCTCTCTCACACACACACACACACACACACACACACACACACAAATATAATCAAATACCTTGGCTTCCAAACAAGGAATATAGGCAAATACAAAAGGTGGCAGAAAATTTTAATTACATAAAACTAAAAAGCTTTTGCATGAACAAAAGTAATGCAACTTGGATAAGGGAATTGGTCAACTTGGGGGAAAAAAATCTTTGTATCAACTACCTCTTACAAGGGTTTGTTATACAAAATACATAGACAACTAATAAAAAGAGATGATGGAAAACAGATAATCTCTATCTATATATACATATTCAATTACTTATGGGTATGTATCCAAAAGTCATTTCCAAATAGACAAGTGGTCAAAGGATATGAACTAATAGTTCTCAAAAGAAGAATTTTAAACTATTTTTTAAATCATATGAAAGAATACTCCAAATAACTAGTAATAATAGAAAGACAAATCAGAACAAACCTGAGGCTTTATTTCAAACAAAGAAAATAAGCAAAAATGACAAAAGAAGGGAATTGTCGATGTTACAGGTGTGGAGAGATATATGAACATTTATACACTGTTAGGGAAGCTGTGAATTGATCCAAACATTCTGAAAAATGTGACTAAAAGGTCCACATTCTTTGATATAAAAATTCCACTGCTAGGGGCGGCTAGGTGGTGCAGTGAATAGAGCACCGACCCTGGAGTCAGGAGGAACTGAGTTCAAATCCGGCCTCAGACACTTAACACAAAAAACCAGCCGTGTGACCTTGGGCAAGTCACTTAACCCCCAACTACCCTCCAAAAAGCAAAAAAAAAAAAAA
>CM053593.1:235429461-235475728 GCA_028646575.1 Pseudocheirus occidentalis | reverse complement strand
GGGGGGGCGGGGGTCACTCGGGGTTCCGGAGCTGGGAGTCCCGCTGTGCACTTGAAGCAGCTGCTCCGCCCCACTCTTTGCACTTGAACATGCCTACGGGTTACGAATCCCTAATGTGCCACTCTGGGATAGGTAGCACCACCGGCGCTTCTGCACTTTGCCAGTTTTGTTTCTGGCCACCCGAGAGTCTCCTGTCCCCAGGGGAAGAAAGACACGCAACTTGGGCTCCGATGGCCAGTGTTCTTCCTTTCCAGACCCGGGCTGAGTGGGCAACTTCCATTCCATAGAAACTACACGCTGCCCTTGCTAAGCCCAGCTCAGTTTGGGAGTAAAATCAACAGACTGTTGGATTTGTAGTAAAAGGCCTGGGTGTGAATCCCAGCCCCGCCACTCAATACGTGTAAGCAGGTCACTTAATTTCACTAGGCTTCAGTTTCCTCTTAAAGGAGTGGTCTCCAAGGTCCCTTCTCACTCTGAAGCTGTGACCTTACTTAATGTTTGCAGAAGGAAGGGGGGGGGGGGGCAAATTTAACTTAACCTACTAAGTACCTACTTAGTACTACTAAGTACTTAAGTACCTACTACTTGCCCTGAGGACTAAAGGACAAGGACTAAAAAAAAAAAAAAATCGGTCTCGGGCCTTCAGTAACTTAACAGTCACCTGTGGGGAAATCTTAGAGTTGGAGTGAGGTGAAAAATTTGTAACTTGAACTATGGTATTAGCGGTTAAATTGTAGAAAGAAGTTGGGGAGTCGGGGTAGGGGAAATGGTCAGATCGCAGAATTCAGCAAAGGAAGAAACCAGAAAAGGTGGAGAACCACTTTTTTGATTCAGAACCTTAATTTTCATTGGTGTAGAGAACTTCTAGTGTGGAAACTCCACCCACCTACGAAAATCTAGACTGCTCTGTAACTGCACAGTATTAGAGAGTTGCCAGGTCCGTAGAGAAGTTTAATGGCTTACCAGGGTTGGTCCTCCATTTGCTTCATCACTGCTTCCTAAAGATGTAGTGAAGGTAGAAATAGCAGCTGAGTAACAAGTTTTTCTCCTTCATTTCTTGTGCACAGTTCCATGATACATTTTATTTGGAAGCAATACATATGTCTTTTTTTTTTTTTGCAAACAATTTGCGTTTCAAGCCTTTAGGATCTGGAGGTTAGAACTGACCACTTCCAAGAAAGATGACATTATGGCTGTGGGGAGGGGGGGAGAGGGAAAGAGAGAGAGAGAGAGAGAGAGAGAGGGAGAGAGGGAGGGAGAGGGAGAGAGAGGGAGAGTGTTTGATTGCCCTTTGGAGAAGTGGCTTCTTTTGCAGTGACGGCATCAGTATTCCACTCATTGGGGCAGTCAAGCTGGCCACTTCACTTCAGGCATGACAAATGTTTACCTTGTGATCCTTTTAAAGTTTAAATATCCTCATACATGCACAGATGTCAGGCACACCTCAAGTTATTATTTTTGGATTTCCTAGAGACAAATGGTGATTTTTTAAAAAACTTTTTTTTTCCCTATGAAAGATACTGAGTTGCAAAGTCAGCCATTCCTTGCCTCCTTAAATTTTTACACTCACCCATATCACCCCCAATAAAACGGAAGAGCAAAAATATTTTCATCAGTCTTAATATTTAGACATTTAATCAGTAAAACACACAAACCATATCAAATATGGATCCATCCTTTCTGCCCCTGCTTCTTAATGCTCTCTACCTCTTCTATAAGATGGCTTATTCTCATTGTAACTGTCCTGCTCCCTGATTCTCCTCTGACTTCCTCAGTGTCCAAATTAGTGCCTACTTTCCTAACTAAAATGTGGGGCATTTTTTTCTAACTACAGTGTATAGATCTTTAATTTCTTAATGACATTCACAACCTTAATTTTCATTCATTCAGATAAGCATTTATTAAGCCTGTACAAGGTACCAGGTACTCTGCTAGGTTCTGGAGATAGAGATAAAACACATAAATAAATTTACACACACACACACAGAGTCCTTGTTCTCTAGTTATATTCTATTGGGTGGAAAACAACATATCCACAGATAATACAAAGTTTATATATATATGCACACAACATAGAGTTATATATGCACATGTGTGTGTCTACACACATATATATACTTTGCATAATCTGTGGATACATTTTCATATATACATATGTGTATATGTGTATAAACTCTGTGTGTGTGTGTGTGTGTGTGTGTGTGTAAAACATGAAGGTATGAAGAGAAGAGAATCAAAGTAGAGTGGATAGAAAACTGGCTTTGAAGCCAGGACCACGTGGGTCTGGCACATAGTGGCTATTTGACCCTTTACAAGTCACTTAACCTCTTAATGATCAATTCTGGGAACTGATGCTAAATGCATTGGTAGAGAGAGTTTCTTCACCGAAGATTTTCCAATACCAGTGAAATCACAACTCCATTCTGAATCCCTTTTCCCTTATATGGAGGGAAGACAGTAACAACTGAGAGACTGAAGGAAATGCTGAGACTCTGCTCCCTCCCTTTCATTCACTGTCTTTTACCCCATAAACAACCAGAGCAGGACTGACTTTCCCTTCTCCTTCCCTTTAGGCATGTCTTTCCTGTGATTTTTTTGCAGAAACAAACAAGGTTAGGGTTTGTATGATGACTGGAAGGAGAATTGCATTATACAAGTCAGCAGACATTCATTAGGCAAGCACCTACTATGTTCCAGAACAGCACAACAGCTTCTTCTGTTTAGTTTATTTTTTTGCTCATGCTAGGGAATTTGTCTTCTTTAGAAATTACTTCCATTCAGAATCATAATTATAATTTTAATTCACCATAATTCTACCTCAAATCACATCCCTCCTTTACTTGGAAGTTATCTTTAACTGTGAACATCTATTGTGTTTATGTAAAGTAATTTACACTCCTTTTAATTAACCTGTTAGGAGATTGGATTGTAGAGGAAAATGATTTTCAGTTTATGCCTAGCTTCTAGCCCCTTGATGTGAGATGTGAGGTCTTTTTTTTTTTCCCCCTGCTGGTGGAAAAATTGGCACATACATGGAAATTCAGCTCATCAGAATACAACCTTCCTTCTGATGTCTCCCAAGCTAGAAAGGAAGGTGTTAATTAGTGGACATTAAACAGCAAGAGAAAATTCCTGTTGATTTTTTATTGGGGCATGGGAAGAATAATTGCTTGAGTAGAAAAAAGCATATAGGAGGTAGGAAAATTAAATAGATTACCAGTATGCACTGAAGACAAGCACAAATTTCAGGGATGTAAAAATCACAGTGAGATATTCTATATGGATTCATAACCAGAAATATGTATGAGTGAAATAAATAAACTTACACTGTAAAAGAAGCAGTTTATCTATTGTCTATCAAACAGAAAGCTGTCTCTTATTAAATCCACAGAAGGAATCCCCCCTTCCCACTCCCACACCTATACACAAGAACTTTGTGGTATGAATGACACATTTTTAGAATTTAAAACATTAAGCAACTAGAGGACAGGATTATTGTTTTCCAGTTCCTCCAAATTCTCTCTCTCTCCTCTTACCATACCCCTCTTCAGACAGTGTTTTATGGAAGGCAGGCATCTGTTAGCTATTAGTCTTTTTTTATAATCTCTTATTCTTTCATTTGCATAATGAGAAATATTGAATGTTTTAAAAGTCCATTTGATGAAATTTGGAAATCTGTGTACTGATACATTATTCTCCTAATAGTTGAGTTCTTTTTAAATCCTTAATTTATTAATGCAAAAAAATTTACAAAATCCACTCCAGAATTCAGTGGTTTCATATATATTGAAAAATGCTGCATGGAGTAGTGGACAGAACTGTCCTCAAATCCAGGAAACCCTGGGTTCAGGCCCTACTTCTGAAATAGACTGGCTTTTTATGTTTTAAGCAGCTTTCAAAAGGCTAAATTGCCTTGGTGCTGATGTACATTGGCAGGGGGTAGTTTCCTCAGTGGGAAATGGACAATACCAGTGAAATCACAGGTACAGGCCTTTTGTATCCTGTTATATAGACCTGGCATGTACTCTAGTAAGTATAAGTGAAAGGATATCAGAAAACAAAACTTGTTTTTGGGTTGGGAATACTGTATACTCAAAGAAAAGTAGAGACTCTTAAAGCTGAAATGTTTATTTTATCCTTTTGTCTTCTACCAAAACAAAAACCACCCCAATAATATAAAACCTTTTTTTAAAGGGATTCACAGCAGTTAAGAAAGAATGTCCCAAGACAGACTTCATCTTTTATTCATGGTATTTCTAATTTCCATGAATGATGTTAAAGTAGATAAGATAAAAGGAGGAAAATGAACCAGGTACAAATTAGCTCCCTGTGTATTGGCTGCAAAGGCAGGAAAGTAAAGGATGAAAGGTCTCCAAATTAAATTAAAGGCGAAACAGGCAATCCATGTTCAATTATTTCTCCTTAGTAAGTGGAATGGTAGTTTCTTCTCACATCCAGCTAGCTAATTTTCAGACTCCCCTTTCTACTGGGCTGTGCTGGAAGAGTAGTGTGTGCATTGAACAGCCCCACATTCACACAGATCCATTTGCAAATGAAACTGTGTGAATTGTACCAACAGAAACAAAACAGGTCATTTGTGAAGGGTGGTATCAAAAGCTTTTCAACCTTAAAATATAACTAAAATCATCCTTTGCTGTTTTTCTGCAGCCTTTATAGATTTTTGCCTGATTGGATCATGGGTAATCCCTACTCCACCACCACTAATCTGCTCCCCCCCCTTTTACATGTCCTATTGATCTAATACCCTAGAACAGCTCATTTGCAAAGGATTTAAGTCACCTTAATAAATGTCAGGGTTACAAATAAATGTGACTTTTATGTAGCTGATTATCCAGCAATATTTTCAGTCAGATCAGATTTTTATTCTGTACTTGAAAACTTTGAATGTTTTCCAGGGTTTGTATCTGATTAATCTCAGGCAAAGTCAGTTTTCACCTTTGGGGATCAAATGAATTGAAAGGTTAAAGAAAAAAAAATGTTTTCTAGCCAAGAACAAACTGTGAAACGTTGATGTGATAGAAAGGTGGAGATCTTAATGAGATGAGATTAGGAAAACAAACACCAATACCAATTGGGCTCTGGAAGAGACATTGCCCCTTAAAGATGCATGTTGAGGATGTCTCCTTCCTCAGCCTTCCAAAGGAAAAAAGGAAATAATAGGGGCAGGTGATGGGACCTGGGCCTGGCTCTTTCTTCCTATTTTTTAAGAATCTCCTCTTTTGTATTTTTCTGACTGGAGCCACAAACCAAAAAGCATCTAAGTTACAGCCTTGAAATCCAATTTACCCTAAATGGTAAATACCCCATGTGTCTCCTGATGGGTAACCTGAGGTCCACACTTCCTCTTAACCTTGATACAGTTACTTAGAGTGTTTTCTTTTCATGGTGAGTAAAGCAAGACCAGGAGATTCTGTCCCTCAGGTCTAGAATAAATAGAGCATTGGCCTGGAAAAGCATCACAAGTACTAAGCTTCTACTATCCTGAAAACATGCCCTGTGTCTATTAGGATATGAGTACATTTTGAAAATGAATGTGTATGTATATGTGTGTGTACGCACACACACATGCATGTGCATATGTATATACATGTATATATACATATATGTTTCTTTAACTATTTCAGCTCCCTCCTCCCCATACATGGATGTTTGACTTGTATATTCTCTATATTTCTTTGTAGTTTGGTGGCTCATCTTTGATCTCTTTGCCCATAAGCATAGAAACCAATGATATCCTTTTGGTTGGTACTGTTTTGGTTGACTGTTAGGAATTATGTTCTAGATTTCAGAACATTCTTCCTTCTGTCCCTTCCAGTCTTTTTTCTAACATTCTGCCCATACCCCTTCCTTGACAGTCATTAGTACTTTTACTCGGTGTGCATTTATTCCCCTCGATAGAATGGAAACTCCATGAGGGGAGAGACTTGTTTGATTTTTTTGTTTTCATCTTTGTTTCCTCAGAATCTAGTAGCTTTGTTTTTTCCTTCTCGGATTTGTGATTTCATAGGTATGGGGAACTGCTGGTGTGGAAATTGATTAGATTTAGATATTTACTCAAGTGAGTAACTGCTCACATAACAAATTACAGTCAAATTTTAAAGCATAAAGGAGTTTTCTAGATTTGAATCAGGTCTTTCTAAGACCAGCCTTCTGTCTACTATATTATTCTCTTGCTTAGCTAATAGGTGCTTAATAAATGTTTGGTGAAACGAATAGGATTAGTTTTTTCAAACTAATAGAACTGAAGACCTGTCAAAACAGTTTTCTGTTTGTAGGATCTGTGGATTTGTGTTTGCTTTGTGATGGTGGGACTTGTTTTGCGTATTTCTTAGTTCCTGTAGTGGGTAACTGTAATTTCCTCTGTCTGTTCTACTTTCCTCCAAATTATGAGCTTATAACTTTTCTTTTGTATGAATAGTAATGAGACTAGCAATTGCTTATAAGACATGCTTCAGAAACAAAATAGGAGACGCTAAAGCCAATGGTCTTATTTATTGAGTATTCTGCATTCTATTTTAAGTACAGTATTCAAGATTGTGCTTTCCATATAGAATTCAATAATACCCAAATATGACTCTTTACAGCCTTAGGACTATGTTAGAATATCAGCATACTTTGTCTAGTTTATGCCTAAACATTAGTGTAGATTTGGTTCCATTGCCATTGAAGCATGAAATTTAAATTTTGCATATAAACTCAGCTCTTCGCCTAAAAGGGGGCAGAATTTATCTGCACACAAATAAATCAAAGTAATGCTATCCCAGCTTTTATATATAGCAAAAGAAGGTGGTTTAGATTGAAATAATTTGTTAGCAGAAATTGTAAAACCTTAAACCTTGTAAAACCCCAGGGTTAGTCATTCTTATGTTTATTTTAAAATTATTGAAAATGACACATTAGCAGCCTGTATAGAAGTAAAAATGAAGTTAATAATTCTTAATATGTAAACCCAGAAATAGATCATCTTAAATAATCTAGCCTATCCTTTATTGCTATTGGTTGTGTCTTCCAAAATGGAACTGATCTTCTTTCCTTGGTTATAAGTCCTGCTTTTTCCCTCTGACTTTGTATTCCTTATCTGTCTTTTCTTTATAGACCATATACGTTTTCATTTTGTTTTTTGGAGGAAAATGTAAAATCTTTATTGTCTGACTTTCCAAATGAAATGTTTATTCTGTAGTGTTTAGGTAAGAGTTGATCATTTCTCCAAGGAGATAAAATATGAAAATGTATTTCATACTCATCGATATGCATCAGCAACTGCATCTCCAGCGTATGCCTCTTGCCAGGGCACACAGAGTGGAATGAAGGCATGGTTTTCAAAACAGCCTTAGGTATCAGAATGGGATGGCAGTAGGGAGACAGTGTTGAATTATTTCAGATGAATAGGGAAGTTTATAATGTGAAAGAGATGCTGGAGGTCTGAGCCAATTTGAGGTGATAACAGTTCTAGAAAATAGACACTTGCCTGGATTTACATTCAGCAGGTGTACTGTAGGCAGCTTACTCCCTGAGGGCAGCAGGTTTTGCAGGAGGCAATGCCAGATCACTAGCATATTCATTATGTTGTTTCTTGAAGGCCAGCACTACTCCCTCCCCTCACTGGTGAATGTGTGCAATCTTTGTTAATTCCCTTGTTTAATTTCTTCTTCTGGATTAAGAAGTTCTCAGGCTTTATTTATTTATTTATTTAAATGGAGAAATGATTTTTGTTTTAATTGAAAACCTAGAGGAAAGGAGGGAGGCCAGTAAAAAATAAAATTACTTAAAGGAAAAACATTTTGGCCTTTTATCTTAACTCAGAATTCAGTAGTTTTATTATTAAATTTAGAATCCACAGAAAGGAGGAAAATGAGCAAAAGAGCCACATGCTAAATAAACATGAGACTTCTTTAGTCATGAAAACATTACAGCTTTAAATTCTTAACATTCTGGCTAAATAGTTATTTTTGAGCCTTTATCAGTAGAAGCCAAATATGCCAAATTATAATAATTTCTTATTGAACAAATTTTAAAACGTCTAGGATACTTTAATTCTTGGGATAATCTAAATTCTCTTGTGAAATCCAAAGGCCTATAATGAAAATTTGGCAAATAAAAAAACCCAATTAATCAGAGGTCTGAGAAATTTTCTACTCTAACCGCCTTATTTTACAAATGAGGAAACAGAAGCCCAGAGTGGTTTAGGTTAATTTGCTGTGTTGTCTCAGGCAAATTACTTAAACCTCTGTGAACCAAAGATATTTCATCTAAAAAGTAAGGGAGTTGGGCTAAATAATCATTAAGGTACCCTCCACCTCTATAAACCACACTTAGGGTAGAGCTGGGACTAGAACCCAGTGCTCCTGACTTGCAGGCAAGAAAACTCAAGGAAGTGGAAGTCAAATAAATTGGATATTTATTTAATAGCAACACCTTAGCATCTATTTAATGTTAGATTCTTCTTACTAAAATAGCATCTGCTGGTTTCCAACTCAACCCGAATTATCAGGATGTACAGGAAATTGTGTGATAGACTTCTTTATAGTGACCTCTGAATAGTCAGCAACAAAACAGGCCTAGATGGACAGCACTTAGAGCAAAGCCATTATTTTATTGTGTTGAAATTGAAAGCATGTCAGAGTGAGTGCTAGATGCCTAGATGTTAGATACAGAAATACAAAAATAGAAGTATTCATCTATAATACATCAGTATATCTTTAGTTCATCATAGAACCTATTTTGAGCCCAGAAAGATGAGGATCAACTGGTTTTCCCTTCCTTCCTCTGTAATGGTAATAATTTTACAATTCCATAACATAGGGGTTCTTAAACTAAGGTCCATGTACCTGGTTTAAATTTGTTTTTTATAATTGTGTTTCAGTCTAATTGGTTTCCCTTGTAATCCTGTATATTTTATTTTATGCATTTTAAAAGCATTATTCTGAGAAAGGGTCCACAGGCTTCATCAGACTACCAGAAGGGTCCATGACACAAAAAAAATTAAGGATCACTGCTCTACAATATTTAGAAATAGGTTTGAAAGCCTACTCATGAAAATACTGTTTCTCAGAAAGGTGTATGGGGAACACAATAAAGAAATATATTTTTTATAATTATTCTATATTATTATGACTGATATTTACTAGTGCTCTAAGGTTTTCAGGGTGACATGCACATTACCCCATTTGATTCTCACAACACACCTGTGAGGTAAGTGCTTTTATTATCCTAATTATATAGATGTGAGGGTACTGAGGTTCAGAGAGGTAACACTGTTTGTTCAAAATTAAGGAGGGAGTGGAAAGGATTTCTTTTGGGGTCCTGATATCTGGGCTCAAAATCCACCCGCCATCTTAGGCAAATCATTTCTCTAGCCCTCTGTTTTCTCATATAAGGAAGAAATCATAGAGCTGGACCAGCTCTAGGGTTTACTATCTTAAGATCACAAAGTGAGTGTCAGAAGCAGGATTCAAACCCAGTTCTGCTTTATTTTAGGTCCAGGAGTATTTTCAAGGTATATCCCAGGAACAGGAATACGTTTTTATTCTCTTTATGTTTTATCTTTATGCTCCCTTGGGCTTCAGACTGCCTGTTGGTAAAATGTTCCTGTACTCTTTAGGTTGCAGATGAGGCAGAAGTGAAATTGTACAATAGTAAAGGTGACAGGGGCTCCATCCCCAGTGCCTGAAGGAGAATCTTTAATATGGTAGCAAGAAGTCTTAGGACTTAGAGAAAGACCAAATTCTATTGCCACAGGGAGAAGGCTGGAGTTTTTAGTCATTTTTCCATTGTGTCCATCTTCTGGTGAGCCCATTTAAGGTTTTCTTGGCAAAGATACTGGAGTCGGTTACTCATTTTACAGAAACTGAAACAGAAACAAGGTTAAGTGACAAAAATAGTGTCTGAGGCCAGATTTCAACTTAAGAAGTTGAGTCTTCTTGACTCGAGGCCCAGTACTCCTTCCACTGCCCCACAAGGCTGAAAACCCCCACGGTGCTTAAAGAGCGTCTTGTCCCACCCTTTGCCCAAAGTCATATCGGATAGAAACAAAATACAGATGGGAGCCTTGGGGTCTTTGACTCAGTCCAACACCGTTTACTCTATACCATGCAACCTGATGGTCATCCCACAATCCCTGATCTGTAGTTGTTCAAAGAAACTGGGTCAGTAGCTAGTCAATAATATTTTTGAAGTTTCCCTGGGTATATGACAGTATACCTGCCACTATGGAAAACAATCAGTATTTTTAAGCACTTACCATAATGTTTCTTAAGCATTGGGTTACAAAGAGAAAAATCAAATAGTTTCTGTAACTTAAAGAGTTTATTTATATTCTATTGGGTGGGGACAATATGTACATATATGAGTACAAATAAGTACAAACTCGCACACATTTTGTTGAATCATTTCAGTTTTGTCTCACTCTTTGTGACCCCATTTGGGGTTTTCTTAGCAGAAATACAGGAATGGTTTGCCATTTCCTTTTCCAACTCATTTTACAGATGAGGAAACTGAGGCAAACAGGGTTAAGTGACTTGCCCAAGGTCACACAGCTAGTATATGTCTGAGGCTGGATTTGAACTCAAGAAGATGAGTCTTCCTGACTCCAAGTCCATCTAGCCACTGTACCACCTAACTGCCCTTCCCCCGCTCCTTCTCCCCACCCAGTTCTGTTTGTCTTTCTATCTATTATAGGTACATAATACATGCATATATGTATGCGTACATATGCACATATATATTTATATATACACATCTAGATGTATTTACATATTATCACAGAAGGAGATAACACACAAGATAATTTGCTAGAGGAAAGAGAAAGAAAGGAAGAATGTTATAAACATGTCTCTTGCCTTCAAGAGCTCAGAGACAGGAAAACATGTATTCAAGTATTTTCTCTGCCACTACTAGCTCTGTGACCGTGGATAATTCACTTCCCCTCCCAGCTTCACTTTCCTCATTTATGAAATAGAAATGATAATGCTTGTAATACCTCACAGAGTAAATATGGAACTCAAATGAAATGATCTCTGTAGATCACTTTAAACACCTTAAAGCACTTTATAGATGTCTGAATTATTAGTGGGGGAGAGAGGGCACTTGCAAATGCCTATGAATTTGGTATGGTGGCAGTAACATCTGAACAGAAACAGCATGGTATAATGGAAGGGGAGAACTGGCTGTGTAGTCAGAGAATCTGGATTCATATCTCAACTCTAGTATTTACCTTGTGACCATGAATAAGGTTACTTGACATCTTTTGTCCCCAGGGCAGCTAGATGGTACAGTGGATTAGAGTGCTGGGTCTGGAGCCAGGAAGACTCATCTTCCTGAGTTCAAGTCTGGCCTCAGACACTTACTAGCTGTGTGACCCTGGGCAAGTCACTTACCCTGTTTGCCCCAGTTTCCTAATTTCTAAGATGAGCTGGAGAAGAAAATAGGAAACTACTACTGTATCTCTGCCAAGAAAACCCCAAAAGGAAACCATGAAGATGAAGACACAACTGAACAACATTTCTGTTTGAGTTTTGACAACACTCAGATTTCTTATGAGTTTTGTTCTAGCTCTATTTCTATGATTTTATAAACCTCACTACAGAGGTGCACACATTAAAGCCTGAAAACTGTAGAATTGAGGGTAGGAAAGAGTAAGAATAGATGCATCTGTGAAGACCCTGGGAAACTTGATGAATACTCTGCTTGATGCATATTCCTAGAGGCTTAAAACTGTCCAGATCAGAGAGAAAGCCAAATGTCTGTCCCTCAGTTTCTTAAGCCTCCAGCCACCTTTGAGCTCCCTGCCTCCATGATTTCAGTCTTATTGGGAGTGGTGGGGGCTCCTGATACCCCAAGATTGACTTGTACCCCAGTGTAACATTGGTTGCATTTTTCTTGTTAAATTGCTTTGTGTAATGAGTTAAATGGGGCTTATATGGAAAGATTTTGTGGAGGAGGTGAGATTTTAACAGAATGGAAGGGCATTAAAGGAAGTTCTAGATGAAGAAGAGGTGGGAGGGGTGTTTCAGTGATAGGGAATGGCATTTGTGGTAATTCAGAGGCATGAAAGGGTAAAATGTGGGTGTGTGAAAGCAAAATTTCATTGCTTGAAGTTGAGATTAGGTGATAGACTTGGAGCAGAAAAGTTAGATAACAGAATTTTAGGGCTGGGAGGAATATTAGAGACTACTTCTTATGCCTTATTTTATAGGTGAAGAAAGTGAGGGGAAGTGAGGTATTCAATATCACCTGAAAAGTACAAGATCCCAAGCTAGTAATCTTTTCTGTGTGCCATATAACCTCAATTGGTGCTGCCTTTTTTTAGATGCTATGATTGGAAAGCATGATGTGGTTTTAGAAGGAGAAGCTTCATTGGAGTAAAGATGTTTACTACATTTTAACATTTGGCTTCAGGAGAAGCTGAGCAAATCTCTCTAGTGGCCTAACTCATGCTGTTTCTCCATTCCCTCACATATTTTTTAAGTGGGGTAGTATACAAGATTCCATTGCAGTTCAGCATACAACTACATTGGTCCTCTTATGTGTTGGGTACCTCATTAAACTCTGGGAGTACAAAACCAAAAGTGAAAACAGTCCCTGCTGTCAAGGAATTCATATTATGGTTGTCCTGCCTTATCTACTTAGTGGGAACCTGAATGATAAGCCAGAGAGTTCTAAAGAGGGCAGCTGTGGGGTACCAGGCACTAAACTTTTCCCTTTCAATTTTTGCTGAAGGCTTAAAAAATAAATAGATGTTGAAACATTTAGGTCCCCCCGCCCAATTTTAGAATCAGGAAACTATAGTGGTAGGAATATTTTATTGTATTTGCTTTACATAGCACATCAGGGAGTTATAACCTTGTCCATGGACTTTTTAAAAAATATATTTTGAGAACTGCATTTCAATATAGTTGGATTCCTTTTAAATTCTATGCATTTTATCCCATATGATTAACACATTCAGAAGCAACATCTTTGGGCTTGACTTTGCTGTTAAAGGAGTGAGCAGTATACAGGACGGTATTATGTGACACATAAACAGAAAATATTAAAAACCCCTGACTTGGTCATAGGGATCATAGATTTAAAGCTAGAAGATATCTAGTCCAATATTCTCATTTTATAGATGGAGAAGAAGACTCTGAGAGAGGTTCCAGCCAAAACCACACAGCCGGTAAGTCACATTTGAATCCAGGTCCTCTGCCTTCTGATCTTTCCACTCTTGTGCTCTGGTTCTACAGTAGGATCATACTGCGTTGGAATCCTAAGACCAGAAGGAGATCATCTAGAGAGATGATCACCTAGCTCAGTCCTGTCCTTTTACACATGAACAAAATGAAGGACACAGAGGTTGAGTGACTTGCCTATAGTCACCCAGTCAATAAGGAATAGTCAGGACTAGAATCTAGTTTTCCTTTCCTGTTTCTCAGGATATGAGTAATGATTTTATACCATATTTTGACCTATTATTGTTATTCATACACACATAGGTTGTGAACTATAAAAGACCTTGTAGGTAGATCATTGACCCCAACAGTCTCAAAACCAGAAGCCTCTGAAGAAATGGGGTCTAAAGCTCATGAATTTGGTAGCTATGCCACTGCTTCTTCCCTGGCTCTAGGTCAAAGTGAACAGCTATTAAGCAGTATGGTCTGAGCATGAAATCTAATGCCATTAGAAAAAGGTTCTGGTTCTTACTCAGCTGAAAAAAAAAAAGGCTGTGACCTAAATTTTCTTTATATCTCAGTTTACTCATTTTTAAAATGGGAAAGACATTAATTTATGCTATGTACTCTAGGGTTTTTCTTAAGATCAAAAAATAAAATAGAATTGGGAGCTGAAAGTACTGTATAAATGTGAAGCAGATTAATTAAGTGTCTGCTTCCAATCTCTGGCCTTCAAGAGTGGGAAGGGGTCTCAGTGGCTATGGAGTTTTACTCGTAAGGCAGTTAGGTAATATAGAGAGCACTAGACCTGGAATCAGGAGGACCTGCATTTAAATTTGACCTCAGATGTTTACTAGCTATATGACACTGAATTAAGTTACCTAACGTCTGTTTGCCTCAGTTTCCTCATGTATAATATGGGAATGATACTAGCACCTCCCTCCTAGGGTTATTGTAAAGATAAAGTGAAATAATATTTGTAAAATGTTTTGCAAACTTTAAGATACTATATAAATGCTGGCTGTTTGCTGTTGTTTTGATCGTGTCTAACTCTCCATGACCCCATTTGGGGTTCACTGATTAAAAATCTCCTCTACAGTGTTTTTGACAAGTAGTCTTCTAGCCTTTACTTAAAGAAGTCCAGTGAAGGGAAACTCACTGCCTCCATACCTTTAGTTGCTAGAAGTTTTACCTGCTCTTGAACCTAAATTTGCCCTTTGTATCTTTCCTTCATTGCTCCAAATTTCCCCTTTTACAGAATGACAGATCTTCAGATATTTGATTATGATTGTAATGCCCAGTTCCTGCAACCCATCCTCATAGGATATCATCACAAGGCTCTTCATCATGGTGGTTTGCCCTCCTTGGGATGTTCTCTCACACAGCAATGAATCATTAAATGAAACAATGCCTGCCTTCAGGGAGCTTACATTCTAGGGAAAGTGGGCAACATATGAGTACACATATGCAAAATAACATAAGGTAATTAGAGGGGGAGAGACTGCTGGGGAAATCATGAAATGTTTCATGTAAGAGGAGGGTAAATTCATTGAGCTCTAAATGAAACTAGGAATTTTGAGACATGGAGATGAGGTGACAGTTCCTTCCAGGCATGGGAGACAGCTTGTACAAAGGCATAGATAGAACATAGAATGTCCAATGATAATCTTTAAAAAGGTAGGTTAGATCCAGGTTGTAAAAGGTTTTAACTATCAACAGGTAAATTACTATTTACTTTCAAAAGTTACAGATATCAAATCAAATCAGAGCCAAGACAGAGGAATAGCAGGAAGAAGTATAATAAGTTCCCCACAGCTCCTTCAAAAAGATCTAGAAAATGCATCAAACCAAATCTTGATTGGAAAATCCAAGAAAAAAAACACAGTGAGTCAATTTTCCAGCACAGGTCACCATAAAATAGAGAGGTCTATGGACATGGTAGATAGATTCTGTCTAGGAGCTGGCCTTTTCATACAGGGAGAGACTGTGCATGCACCAGGGCAAGAAGAGGGTCCAAATCCAAAGAAGGAGGGCCCAAACTCATGTAGGCTGCAGAACAGGTACCAATTGGTAGTTCTTTCCCTCGCTACCCAGCTGTGGATCTTGGATTCCAGGTGGACTGAAGAGGGGACCTGTGCCTAAGAGTGGCAATCCAGAGTGAGGAGCTGTCTCATACTCTAGGCTGTGTACTGAGCAAGGGTCAGGTTCAAGAAGAAAGTGGCAGTTGTGTGGCTCTGACCCCAGAAGCAAAGCACAGTCTCAGTCCCAGTTTTTAGCTGTCTCACTACTATAGAGGAATAACCAGAGCAGAATTTCCAGACCAAAGGGAAGCCTATAGTTCTGTTGCTCAGAACTATGAGTTTTCAAGGTAGCTGATATTAACAGTCCAACAGCAGTCTGCCGAAACTCCAGACAGCACAGTATCACAGACCTGTTACTTAGATACACATTTAGGTCAGGAGCTTGCAAAGCTCAGACCATGGAAGCAACAATCAACTTTTGCCCTTGATCAGACCACTTTGAGAATGCCATAAGCTTGAAACTTCCCAGTCTAAATGGTCCCTTAGAGACTGTAATAATACATTTAATGTCCCAAGAAAACAGCAGTAGGACCAGCCTAGACACTCCCTGCAGAAGCACATATAACTTGACCTTACCATAAAGTCCAAAGTCAGAAACAGTAATGGAAGAATGAGCAATCAATGAAAAAAAAATCCTACCATAAAAAGATATGGTGATAGGTATGTTCAAGACACAAACCCAGAAGAAGACAATGACTCCAAAATATCCATGAGCAAGCCCTCAAAGAAAAACACAAGGTACAAATTCAGCTAGTTTTCCTGGAAGAGATGAAATAAGAATTAAAATAAGTTTTAAAATGTTTTTATAAATAAAAATGAAGCACTAGAGAATAAAAATTGGAAAAGAAATAAGAACTGTGGAAGACAAAATTGGGAAGGGAATTAATAGCTTGGCATAAGAAGTACAAAACCTTGCCCAAGCAACAAACTCCTAGAAAATTAGAAAGGACCAAATAGAAGCTAATGACTCCATAGTCAGAATTATTAAAACAAAGTCAAAATACTAAAAAGAGAAGAAGAAAATACTAAATAATTGACCTAGATAACAGGTCAAGAAGGAAAAAAATTAATAATCAGACAGTCTGAATGTCATGACCCCTCCCCAAAAGTGCCTAGACATCATATTTCAAGAACTCTTAAAATAAAACTGCAAAGATCTCTTTGAAACAGAAGACAAAGTATAAATAGAATCCACTACTCACCTCCTGAAAGAAATGTCCAAATGAAAACTCCAGGAATATCATAGCCAAATCCAGAGCATCCAAGTCTTTTTCTAAAAAGTTAAATCAAATTTTAAAAAACCACAAGCAGCCAGAAAGAAATCATTTGCATGCCAAAGAGTCATAGTGAGAATCACATGTGATTTAGCAATCACCAATATGTTAAGGAGTGGAGAGCTTAGAATGTTTTTGTTTCATATTGTATAGTTGTTTTCAGTCTTATCTGAATAGAAGGTTAAGGGAGAGGTCATTCCTAAGCAAAATAAATGTGATGTACAACAATATTTGTAGCCTTTTTTTATGGTAGCAAAAAAACTAGAAACTGAAGGGGTGCTCATCATTTGAGGAATGGTTAAACAAGTTATGAGATATAAATATTATGGAATACCATTGTGCTGTAAGAAATAATGACAGGATTTCAGAAAAAAACTGCGAAGACTGGTAGGTACTGATGTAAAGTAAACTGAGCAGAATTAGGAGAATAATGTATGTAATGATAACAATATTGTAAAGATAACTTTAAAACGATTAGGAAATCTGAGCAGAATAATGATCAAATGTGATTCTAGAGAAATTAAGGATTCAACGTGAGTACTCTGTGTGTACGTGTGTGTGTTTGACATGAGCAATATGGAAATTAGTTTTACTTTACCTGTTTCTAACAGATTTTTACATTTTTTTCTTTCTGTTGCAATTGGCCAAGGATAAAATGGGGAAGGTAAAAGAGAGAAAAGGTGTATTTTTGCTGAATTTTAAAAAATAATTTTTAAAAGATCATATTGCATAAAATATGGATATGTATACATACACATATATACACACATATGTGTATATGTATGTGTATACACACACACACAGTGGCTGGAGTTTATTGATCTGAGGAGTGGCTTGGTCAGAAAAATGCTTTAGGAATAACTTTGACAGTGTTGTGGAAGATGGATTAGAGAAGGAATACTTGAGGTAGGGAGACCAGTTAGAAAGTTATTAGTAGTCCAAACAAAAGACCAGACAACAGATGATGAACTAGAGTTATGGCCCTATAAGTAAAGAGCCAAGGAAGAAGATGTCTAAAAAATATGTGGAATTGACAAAACCTGACACCTGGTTAGATGTGAGGAATAAAGAGTCCGTAGTGACTCAGAACTTAGTAACATGAGTGACTAGAAAGATGGTGGTATAATCAATAACAATACCTTTCCAAATATATGGCAACCAGAATTAAACACAGTATTCCATATGTGATATGACCAAGATAGAAGATATCCCCAGCCCATGCCAAACTCATTTCCCCCAGGATGATGTTTCCAAATTGTACCACCAATCATGACAGCACACCTGAGGACTGCTGCTGTGAATAATTGTAATGATCTAATTGCATAGCATAATGAACTCTCTATTCAGCAATAAACTAAACATTGTTCATTAAAGTGTAATATTTATAGCAACATCCTTAAGCAAATGTATCATAACACTCAGTATATATCACATGGCACATAGATATATCATTGAATTCAGTAATATTCCCCAAAATATTTGTTTACACAATTAGGAGGTCCCAGGCTAGGGTCTTCCATAGCACCACACATCCTTAAGGGATATCAGAAAATGCAAACACCATCTACCCCTAGGTCATAGTAAGTCATAATCTCCTCAATCATTACACAGTGTCCAAGCAAAAGTCCTCTCTCATCTTGACTCAAGATTGACTTCCAAATACCATGGATCTTCCTCTGTAGGCTGACCACTCCCAACTCTCCCCTGGATTCACAAGCAGACAGCTTTCCAGTCCTGCTCCATATCTCAGTTCACAGGGACTGCTCCACTCTAAGCTCATGCCCAACAGCAGGCTCCAGGGGCTCCTGCCCACAGCTTCTGTTTCTAGGAAAATAAAGCTTAACAGGGCTACAGCAATATTTATACACATTACCAGCACTATTATTTCAGTTCACTTTAATAGCTCTTAAAAGGGACTTGAGATAAACCTCTTTCCCATGGGTAGATTTCTACTCTTCAGCTCAGTTCATTCATAAAGACTAACAGACAGGATCTCTCTCTGAGAAATTAACAGCCTGGAGGGCTCACCAACATCACAAACATTCTTTCTGTTAGGCCTCCCCACAGGCATGTTCCCCTAGCCCACTCACACTCACTTCTCTCTGCTCTGCTCCTCTCTCTACTCTGTCCTTTCTCTCCAAGTAATACAATACATATTGCTTCCAATCGAAGATTCTTGATTCAATCAATGACAAGACTCATCCAAAGGCACTTGATTGGCTAAAACTCAATCCAGAAAGACAACAAAAATTCTTCTTTACTTGCCATTACACCAGTGAAGCCTAAGATCAGGTAAACTATTTGGCTGTTGTATCACATAGTTGATGTATGTTGAACTTGTGATCTACTATCACTCTCAGGTCTTGCTTTTTTTTCTTTTCTAAAAAAAATGTCAATTCATTAATTTATTTATTTTTAACAGACTTTTTAAAAAAGAAATTGAGCTCCAAATTCTGTCTCCCTCAAGCCCCATTCACCCACCAAGAAGGCATGCAATATATCAGTTAAACATGTGAAATCATGCCAAATATATTTCCATATTAGCCATATCACAGAAAAGCAAGAAAAATAAAGTGAGAAAATTATACTTCATTTTGCACTCAGAGTCCATTAGTTCTCTCTTGAGATGGATAGCATTTTTCATCATGAGTCCTTCAGAATTGTCTTGGACCATTGTATTGTTGAGAGTAGCTAAGCCTTTCACAGTTGATTATCATTACAATATTGCTGTTACTGTGTACAATGGTGTCCTGGTTCTTCTAACTTCTCTTTGCATCAGTTCATACAAGTCTTTCCAAGTTTTTCTGAAACCACCTCCCTCCTTATTTCTTGTAGCACAATAGTATACCCTAATATTTATACACCATAACTTGTTCAGCCATTCTTCAAAATTGTGGGTAACTCCTCAGTTTTCAATTCTTTGCCACTACAAAAAGAGCTGCTATAAATATTTTTGTACATATAAATCCTTTTTTCTTTTTATTTGATCTCTTTGGGATACAGACCTGTTGGTGGTATTGCTATGTCAAAGGGTATACACATTTTTATAACCCTTTAGACATAGTTCCAAGTTGTTCTCCAAATGGTTGGACCAGTTTACAACTCCACCAACAGTTCATTAGAGTACCTATTTTCCCCTAAACCCCTCTAGCATTTGGTATTTCTGATAGGTATGAGGTGGTGTCTCAGAATTGTTTTAATTTGCACTTCTCTATTCAATATAGTGATTTAGAGCATTTTTTTCATTTTTTTTTCATTTTTTCAGTTAGTTCATATGACTTTAGATAGCTGCCTATTCATGTCCTTTGATCATTTATCAATTGGGGAATAGCTCTTATCTTTATAAATTTGATTCCAGTTCCTTACATATTTGAGAAATGAGACCTTTATTAGAGAAACTTGCTGTAAAATATTTTCATTTCCTGCAAAACATAGTTTCTCTGATTATCTCTTTTAAATTAGGTCTATTTTTGCTTTTGCTTTGTCTGACATCATGATTGCTGCCCTTGCCATTTTTACTTCAGCTGCAGCATAATAAATTCTGTTTTAGCCCCTTATTTTAACTGCGTGTGTTATTCTGTTTCAAATGTGTCTCTTGTAAACAACATTGTTGGATTCTGATTTCTAATCCATTCTGCTCTCTGCTTTCATTTTATGGGTTAGTTCATCCCATTCACATTCACAGTTATGATTACTGTACATTTCCCTCCATCCTATTTTCTTCTGTTTATCCTTCTCTCTCTCTTTTTACCCTGTCCTTTCTCAAAAAGCTGTTTTGCTTCTGACCATCACCTCACTTAATCTACCCTCCCTTTTATCATTCTCCCTCATATCCCCTTTTATCTTACTCCCTTTCCTTCCTACTTCCCTGTTGGATAAATATATTTCTATACCTAAGTAAGTGTGTATATATCTTCTTCCTCTCTAAACCAATTCTGATGAGAGTGAGGTTCAAGTATTACCTGCCACATACACCCCTCCTCATTTTTTTCTGCACTGTATAAGCTTTAGCTTGTATTGCCTCTTTTATATGAGATAATTTGCTCCATTATTCCTCTCACTTCCCCCTCCTCCCAATGCATCCCTCTTTCTTACCATTTAATTTTTTTTCAATCACCCCAGTGTAATCAACTCATACCCATCCTCTCTGTCTATGTAAACGCCTTCTAACTGCCCAAATGAAGATAAAATTCCTTTGAGTTACATCTGTCATCTTCCCATATAGGAATGCAAATCATCTAATCTTACTGAGTCTTATGATTTCTTTCATATTTGCCTTGATAAGCTTCTCTTGAATCTTGTGTTTGAATGTCATGTTTTCTATTTATCTCTGGTCTTTTCATCAAGAATGTTTGAAAGTCCTCTATTTCATTAAATGCCCATTCCCCCACCCCCAAAGATAATACTTTTTTCTGGGTAGGTTATTCTTGGTTGTAATCCTAACTCCTTTACCTTCCTGAATATAATCTAAAATATGATATTCCCAAACCTCTTATTCTTTTACATAAAAGCAGCTAAGTTTTGTGTGATCCTCACTGTGGCTTTATGATATTTGAATGGTTTCTTTTTGTCTGCTTGTGATATTTTCTTTTTGACTTGGGAACTTGGGAATTTGGCTGTAATAATCCTGGGAGTTTTCATTTTGGAATCTCAGGAGGTGATTGCTGGATTTTTCTAATTTCTATTTTACCCTCTGAATATAAGATATTGAGGCTGTTTTCCTTAATAATTTCTTGAAATATGATGCTTAGGCTTTTTTTTAAAATCATGATTCTGTGGTAGCCCAGTGATTCTTAGTTTATTTCTCCTGGATCCATTTTCCATGTCAGTTGTTTTTCCGCTGAGATACTTCACATTTTCTTCTACTTTTTCTTCCTTCCTTCGTTCCTTCCTTCCTTCCTTTCTTCCTTTCTTCCTTTCTTCCTTTCTTTCTTTCTTCCTTTCTTTCTTTCTTTCTTTCTTTCTTTCTTTCTTTCTTTCTTTCTTTCTTTCTTTCTTTCTTCCTTCCTTCCTTCCTTCCTTCCTTCCTTCCTTCCTTCCTTCCTTCCTTCCTTCCTTTCTTCCTTTTTTCTTATCCCTTCTCCAGGACAAAGGTTGCTCGTTCTAATTATGCAGCATTCAGTTGTTTTTGTTGTTATCATTCTTCACCTTTACAGCGTATCATTGAGTATCGGCTTCCTGTTTCTTCTTGCTTCAGTCAACATCAGTTCATATTGTTTTCCAATATTTCCTTGAATTTTCCATATTCATAATTTCCTAAAGTACAGGAATATTCCACTACATTCATGCATTGCATTTTTTAAGCCAAGCCCCAAATGCTGGGCCTGTTTCTGACATTGCAAGGGGTCCCTCTCTTTTCTTCTTTAGTTGATAAGAATGACAATGTAAGGAAGCACAGTCCATCTGTGGACATACTTTATTTATTGCTCAAGTAAACTTGGCATTGCAAGATTAAAATGCCAGTATCATTTTAAAAGGTCAAATGACAGTTTGGTGTGTTTTTATATCTTTGAAAAGTTATTTTGCTACATCTGTTCGCACTGGAGCAAATGCTGAGAGACACAATTGTGAAGTTTTTCCTGTATTGAAGAGCTTCAGTCTTATCTTGTTGAAAAATTCTTTCTTCCCCTGCTCTCTGACACGTACTGTCAGAAGAATTATTGTACTGAGTTCCATTTTGCAATTGTTAAGATACATTTATTTTTTTCATTCATAGTTAACATGTAATGACAGTTCTCTTGACTACAAACTCTTTATTTCCTGTAAAATATGCTGAAAAGATAGGGTATTGACTTTTTATGTTTTCTAGGCTTAATTGGGAGAGAGGGGCATATAGGTGACTCAGTGGATAGAGCAGTGGGCTTAGTATCAGGAAGACTCATCTTTATGAGTTCAAATCTGGCTTCAGACACTGTACCCTGGGCAGGTCACTTAGCCTAGTTTGCCTGAGTCTCTCATCTTTAAATAAGCCAGAAAAGGAAATGGAAAACCACAGGCAAGAAAATCCTGATTGAGGTCGCAGAGAGTTGGACACAATTGAAAAACGATTGAACTGAGGTTTGATTTTTGCTTTAAAAGAGTAATTGAGGATTTTTTAAAGGGAAGTAGGGAAGGAATAGAATCTGGATCTGTTACTTTGTTGGTTTGGAGAAATCCTAGTTTGGATATTCCTTCCACCAATGCAGATAGGCAGCTCTGTAACTTCTCATCTTAGAACAGGAGTTCTTAACTTTTTTTGTATTATGGACCTCATTGTCAGTTTGGACCTCTTCTAAAATAATGTTTTTAATGAAAAAATAAAATACTTAAGGAAACTAAAAGCTACTGAAAATGAAGATGTAATGTTTTCCCATCCAAGTTCATAGACTCCCTTAAATCTATCAACCCTTTGTTTAAGAACCTCATCTCATAAAATTACGTGAAACACCATAGAATCAGAACTTGAGAGTCAGAAAGAACCTCAATAGCCATCTAGACCAATCTATCCTGAAAAAAAGAATTCTCCATTTAAATGTATTCAATAATAAATCATCCAACCTTTACTTGAGGACTTCCCAGTAAGAGGGAATCCAATACTTCTAAAAAGCATTCAGTTTCACTGTGATAACTCTAATTGTTAAGGAGAATTTTCCTGACATCAAGCCTAAATTTACATCTTACTTTATTTCATTATTTTATCTTTCAAGGCCAAATAGAACAAAGATTATCCTTCTTGAAACCCTTGACAGTGCTAAGGACTTCAGAGGCAAGAACTTTCTTTTCTGAGTCTTCAATAGCTGATGCTGCAGCACCGACAAAAAACAGTAGTCAGGACTTCCTTCTCCCCAGGAATGGTTTTCCAGGATGATGGCTTTGAGAACTAAGCTGGAAGCAAGACTGATGGTTGAGGTGAGGAGAGGGGGAATTCACATTCTCAGGTGTCTTGGGTTTACATCCCTATTGTTGGCAGTTGAACAGCAATTGAGGTTGGAGATGCCAAGAAAGACCCTTCACAGTAATTGCTCTTCTCAGTGATAGATTCAGAGATGTGGATTTGAAGCAGTTCTGGTAATGTGGGGAGGAGGAGGGCCTGGGCTATCTCTATCAAACCTAAAGGGAGATGGTAGTAGTGATTTGATTTGACCACCGCTGCTTCCCGTCCCTCCCTTGTAGTGCCTCAGTTAGGCTGAGTATTGTGTATAAAACAATGAAATGTTCCCTTAATCTGACTTTATTAGTTGGCTAAAATATATAACTGAAATATATATACACAAAAAGTGTGTATTATTCATTGGGTTTTAAAAATAAAGTTGTATACTTCATGTTAATTCTTGTAAATGAATAAATTTAGTTTTTTTCCTTTTGAAAAAAACCACAAACTTAAGGTTCTTTTTTTAATTAAGGTTTTAAAAAAAATGTAGCCCTTGATTGATTTTCTTTGTCCTGTTAATGTTCCTTGGTAGACACAAGGATTCTCATTCCTTCAGCTAAGTTAAAATTATAGACCTGAAAGACTTCAGAGATGACAGTTCTACCCCTTCTCTGAGGCTGGAAGAAGTTAGTTACAGCTAGTTACAAGCACAGCTTGGATTAGACCACTGGTTTAACTTTTTCTTTCTGCTAAATCTCCGTGTTGACGGGCAGGTGTATCTCTTTTTAAACAAGACCTAGTCTTTAAAAGTTTTTGTCATTTGAATAATATTTACCCTTTGGCTTATTGTTAAGATGAAAATGCTTTACTCTTTTTTTCTTATTGATTTTTTGTTAGTGGTGGCTCATAACACTTTAGCCTTCTTTTTCTTCTGTTCCTTCCTTTCTCCAGTTAAGTAGTTAATGATCTGTAAACAGAACACAATTTTAAAGAACTCTGTGGTGAATTCTTTTGTAACGTGAATAATCACTTCCCTTTATCTGTTTATCAGTTTGGATATTTTCATTGAAATAAGGCATACTAAGGAATTATATTACTCTTTATCCTGACCCAGAGAATAGAAATTGTAGAGCCTGTCACTATCTCTCATAAAATCTAGATTCCAGAATGGTAAGCTCATTGTTCTGTATCATTTTGCGTGACACTAGGAAAAATTTCATTTATATATTTCCTAGAAATACATGTATCCATAATCTTGTATTTATGTGTGTTATATACACAAAAAAGACACAAAACCCAGCTAAGTCACCGGCCTAGTCCCTATCCTTTATAGATATAGGTATATTTGGTCATTTTTCTTGTATTCATGTCCTGCTGGTTTCCCAGGGATATTTGTTGTGGCAAAATCTCAAGAAAAATGGGGGGCGGGGAAAATAGCAGGATTTCACAGAAGCCCTTAAACATAAGATAAGAAGAGAGAGATATTCAGAATCATAAGGTACCCTCCATCTTAAAATTAAGAAACAAAGTATAATGGTGGTTAGATATTTGCACAGACCCCATCGGTTTGCTTTGCTGATGTAACCTCTCAGTAGAGAATGCTGGGAAGCTCACTTCCAGGAGAATCATGGTGATGTGGAAACGACTTGGCTAGACTGTGCACATACGTATATTTTTTAAGTGATTCTAGTCAGCTTAATTATCTGGAAGATGTGAGACTTTTTTATTGGGTTAACATATGTCAAGTCTGCTTTCTTGTCTGGAGGATCTTGGTAACTTATGGTCACTGAGTCTGGTGAGGGGCTTTTGTAATAAAAGGGTCTTGGAACCTTCTCCTCTTTGAAAAAACATGACCCTGAAAACCAGACCTCAATTCTTAACCTTATTTGTTCTTTTCCATTCTAGTTGAAGGAGTTAGAGATTTAGACAAAGAAGGAAACTTACAGGTTATCTCCTATGTGAGAAAATTCCAGAAGCCAGATATATACCCTTCCCTGCTTTAGTCGTCCCTTCTAACAAAGAAAAACAGTTAAGCAAACTCCTTGATACAGTATCCGTTGCAAAAAGCATAAGCCAAGGGTTCTCACCCTGTGGGTTATGTTTAGTATGTAACAATGAAAATACATCCTGCATATCAGATAGACTCATAACAGCAGCAAAATTACAGTTATGAAGTAGCAATGAAAATCATTTTCTGGTTGGGGGTCAGCACAACATGAGGAACTGTATTAAAGGGTCGCTGTATTAGGAAGGTTGAGAAGCACTGGCATAAGCCATGTTTGGCACCCTTACTTCCCCACCTCTCAGTCAAAGGCCTTCCACTGTTCCTTTCCAAAGACAAGAGTTAGTCATTACATTTCATTGGAATTTGGTCACCTTGTAGTGTTGTTTTCACTTCATTGTTGTAATCAACAAAAATTTGGGTATGTTATCTCTGACGGTGCTAGAAAGGGGAACCAAAGTTGATATATTGCAGAGTTTTAAAAATGAATGTTAATGTTAAAATGAATTATTAAACACCTATTATGTTTCTTTGAGGAACCATACTAAACCCCGGAGATAGAAAAACAAAAGCCAATCTGTTCTTGTTCTCAAGGACTTACATTCTGTTGGGGAGAAAAGATGAACAAACATAAGAAAACTCAAAATATATACAAGTAATGTGGGGGGAAGGGAGCTGATGAGACTATTATTAACAAAAGGATTGAGATAAGTCTAGCGTAAAGGTGACTCTTGAACTGAGCCTTGAAAGAAGCAAGGAGTTCTAAGAGGTAGGTATGCAAAGGCACACAGGCAAGAGTCAAAATGTTCTGAACAATATGTTGGCCAATTGGCCTGGACTAGAGGGTTATGAAAGAGACTAATATTCGAGAAGCCCAAAGAGGTAGAAACTCAACTGAGAAGGGCTTCAAATGTCAAGCAGAAAGCCACTGGATCTCCAGAGTAGGGGATTTCTATGTTCAAACTTGTGATTTAGCAGTGTAAATTTGTCAGTTATGCAGAGGATAGATTAAAGAGATCCAAGACAAGGAAACAGCTACCAGGCTGTGAAAGTAGTTGATAAGATGATGAGGGCCTGAAGTAGAGTGGTGGCCATGTCAGTTAAGAAAAGGAGTTGGATATGAGAAATGATACTGAGGTAGAATTGGGAATAGAAAATTTGTGTATATTGTCTGTGATGGTGCTAGACAAGGGGGCAGAGGGTAATACATAGAGCTTTTATACCATCTATTAAAACTCATTACTATGCTCTCATTGTAAGATTTTTGTCCAATGACTGAGTTGATAATGCACCTAGAGAAGCTAGAAGAAAAGTTGCATCTAAATGGAAGAGTGGCTTACAGTCTCTTTAGAAGAATAAATTAAACCAATTCTCCCAACTCTTTTATAATATTCTCAAGGGCAACAAGAAACATCATCTCATAAGTCTTGTTGCCACTTTGCTTTTTTGCAGTGCTCATGTTGAACACAAGCAAAAAAGACTACTGTGAGGAGATTAGCTGTTCATTCACCTCTGTGGCAGGGCATGAAGAAACAGAGAGATTCTATGAAGAGCTTGTTAACATCCTCAAAACCAGGTCACTAGTTGTATTTCCTAGGTGACTTCAAAGTAAAAGTGGGCATAGATGAAGCCAGCAAAAAAAAAAGCATTGGAAAATTTGGTTTGGGACTAAGAAGCAAATAAGACTAAAGTTTATTGATTACTCAGAAGTCATGTGTCTGTATGTCATGAATGATTCCTTCAAGAAGAGAGAAGACACTGGACATAGGATGAACTGAACAATATTGCATACATACAGAAAAAGAAATTGTTTTAATTTCAGTAACTAAGAAATAACTGGTTATAGACATGGGAATTATTTACAAATGATCTGTCTGAGCATAGACAAATCATTGACAGGTTTGAATGAATATCAAATTTAGTATAAAATTATGAGAAAGTATAAAAATAAGATGTTACATAAAACTGAAACAGTGCCAGCCTTACCTGTTGACTGTATGAAATGAAAAGTATAACCATTGGTTGAAACTGAAGCAAAGCAATTGCTACCATAAGGAGGCAAGGAGAGAGACAGGGAAGCCAAGGGCAAATCAATTTGGTGTATAAACTCTTTTGCAAAACATTAGAAGGATAACAAAAGATTATAAGCAGTATCCCTTCACAAAGCAACAAAAAAGCAGTAGAGGGGAAAATGAACCTACAGAACAGGAGACCCAAACAAGATTATTCTTAAGAAATGTTATAGATGAAACTGATTGGAAGAACAACAAATAGATGAGAAATGTAATCTATTTGCTCTTATTTCTATAATAATCTGCTCTTACCGTTTATGATAAAACCACCACATTTGGACTCAGAACTGGATGTACTACATGAAGTGGAAATAGCATTGGAGAAAATGAAATCATAGAAAGCATCTGTACAAAGCATCACAGACATGAGGAAATCTGTGCTGGAGGCAACAAACGTTTAAAGACCCTCAGTAATAGGTTTCCAAAACATCTCATAGAAGGAAGGATTCTAAAAATGGATTCTTTGAGTTTCGTATATATATAAATAACCATAGTGAAAAATTTTTCAGTAATTCACTGATTATCAATTTCAAATGAGGTTTAAAACAGGACATATGCTCCCTCTAAGCTTTTAACACATCCAAATGGAAAAGGGGAAATCCTAAAAACAATGCAGCTCTAGTTTTGTGTGTTTGTAGAGAAAATTTTTACTGATAGTTTTAAACCCAAGAACACCCCAAGACTTTCTCAGTGAAATCAATGATTCCTCAAAAGAGATCAGTCTAGCAATTCATGCAGTTGATCAAGTGGATAAAAAGGGGAAGGAAAGGAGACAAGTAATTAGTACAAAGTACAGATTATGTGCTAGGTACTGTGCTAAGTGAACACTTACCAATTATCTCAGCTGTTTCTCACAACAATCCTTCAAGGTAGGTGCTTTTATTATCGTCATTTTACATTTGAGGAAACTAAGGCAGAGTTTAAGTGACTTGTCCAGGGACATATAACTAGTAGGTGTCTGCTCATGCATTTGAACTCAGGTCTTTCTGACTCCAGTCCCAGCACTCTACCCACTGTGTAACCTAGCTGCTTCTGAATGATCCCTGTCCCAGATTATGGCATGCTGTTGAGTGGGTGAATAGTTTAGTGTGTGTTTGTGTGTGTGTAAAATAATCTCAGAGTTTGCAGATAGTAGAGTTGGGTCCAAAATTGAGCAGGAAACTGGACAAAATTTAGGAAATCATAGGGCACTTTCAGTGATTCCAAACTGCCTCATGCTGTCAAAGCATATCCTTTTAACTCTACTGTTTTTCTGGTGAGCCTGTATAGCTATGAATCATTGAACACCATAATCTAAGAAGAATCAAAATTGCATGTGATTCAAAGGGCAATGGAAAGCCCCAAGGTGGGTGCAGGTAAGCTATAACATTTTTACCACAGTGGCTTATCTGTAAGGAGATATGATAAAGGACACTTTTGGCTGGAAAAAGAGATGGACCATTTATGGAACAAAAGTCAAAGCTAAGAGGTAGAGAGGTATGAGTGCTGGATTCTTATCTATGAAATATTTAAATACCTCCAAGGAAGGCCTTTGGCACATTGGGCAGATTCTTTCTGGAAGAATTATCAAATGATCTGATTAACAATCACAGAGGATGAGAAGGTATCTGGCGGGTTATACGCTGGTGGGAAGGGAGTTCCCTTGAGGATGAAATTGTGGATCCACTGAGCCATTGAAATATGACTTGAAATGTCAGTGGTAATGCATAGGGACAGGGTCAAAACCAAAGCAGAATTACAGAGAGCATAAAAATTTACATTTTAGACCTAGTAGTTTGCCAAGGGTATATATGGCTCTGAATAGAATGACTAGTCTGGAGTGCGTTAAGATTTTCCTCATTGTTTTCAGTAAAGTTTATAGATCTTTGGGAGAAGGAACTGCTTCTCTTTTATATTTGTGCCTCCCGTGTTTAGCACAGTGCCTGTCATATAGCAGGCTCTTAAGACTTGTTGTTGGATTGATAGGAAATTGCAGATGGGTAGCAGTTATAGAACTAAGCTTTGAGAAAAGCCCTCACCAATTATTATTTTTTTATTTATTGATATATGCTTTTTACATTCCCTGAATTTCTCCTTGTGGCCCTCTCCCCCCTCCCCTTTTTCCCCCAGGATAGCCCATATAACAAAGAACTTTTTTTTAAAGAAAAAGAGGTTTTAAAAATTAGTAAAAATTAATCAATATGTTGAAAAATATACAATATATGCAATATTCTATATCCATCTCATTGGCTCTTTTCTTGGTGTGAATTCCTCCCTAACTCCCAATTTGTTCTTTTTTCTCAATCTCTTCATTGAATCATTGATTTAATTGATTATTCTTTGAGTTCAGATCTAAACCCTACTACTTACTACCTTTGAATTGTTAGCATTTCACTTTCCTTCTCTGGGTCTTGACATTATCAGCTATAAAATGAATAGGTTGGACTGAAATAATTTTCATCTCTAAGTCCAATGATTTTAGCCTTCATGACCTTGAACAAGTCATTTAATCTTTCTGAGACTTTTTATGACTCTAAAATGAAGGAGTATGTTGTCATCACAAAAGTTGTTGTAAGTAAAAACTTTAATAGTTTATGTGAAAGTACTTTGACCCTTATAAAGCACTATATAAATGTAAGTTGCTGTTATTTTACAGATGATGAAACGGACCTAGAAAGACTAAGTTGCTTTGCTTATAGGTAGGTACATAGCAAAGTTAAGACTAAAACTCAGGTCTTCTAACAAAGTTTGTTCACATAGGCTTGTTTCAGTAAATAATTGTTGAGAAAAGAATGACAGTAATTTTTTTTTTTACATCACTTCAAAGTGAATGGCACAAGAGGCATTGGGGAATGATGTATCATAGAGAGCTGACCTCATAGTCAGAAGACTTGTGTTCTGCTCCTACCTCTGACACATATTGTGACCCTAAGCAAGTCACCAACCTCTCAGTACTTTAGGCCACCCCTTAAGAACTGCAAGGAAGGTGCCACTATGCCTTGGGAGAGGAAGTTTCATCAACTAGAAGTTCCATATACCAATTAAATCCAAAGGTCCTGTCCTTTATCTCTCTTACTTAAAAGTAAACTGAGAGAATAGCTTTGTGCAAGAAGAATAAGAAAGCATATCTAATCCATCTTGCCAAACCAGAAAGTCAGAGGGGGAATGGGGGGGATATAGGAGAGAGCAGATTGGGGGAGGGGCATACAGTGGGATCACTGTTTTGGGGTAGTGGATAGGGGAAAGACGGGGAGAAAATTTGTAACTCAAAATCTTGTGGAAATGAATGGTATAAACTAAAAATAAACAAAAGTTAATTTTTTTTAAAAAAAAAGCTCATCTAAGATTAAAATATTGCTTTTCATTTGTAACACATGTGCTCTGGACTAACCATCCCAGAATAAGGCCAAAGGCATCCATTGCAGGCTCTTGGAGTACCCTAAAGGCTTTGGTGATGTTTTTACTACCATTGGCTTAAGCTCTACCACTTTTATTCCTCATTATTTGGTGATGGGAACTAGTAGCCTTTAATCACTTAACATCAAATAGTTTTAGAAAAGAACATTTCCAAGACATAGGAAAAACAAAAGCATGAACACTTCCCTCCAGTACCTTGGAGAGGCGGCAGGCTTCCCTCTCCTAACTCTGGGGAATATGACTCAGATTTAGCATGGTTTCTACATACAGAGTTTCTACACACTTGGTCCCACCAAATTGAGATCCAAACACAACACTGCTATCAAATGAGTCCTTGTCTTGGCTATCCCTGAACAGAGTCCTGAAGGTCACTTCCTGCTCCTTAGCACTTCAGTGCTGAGTTGGCTATAAAACCTGAATTGTGAGACGCTGGGATTCCCGAGGCTTGCTCTCTTGACCTCTCAATACTCATCAGACTGGAGTTTCCAATCTCTTCACCTAAAATGGGAGAGAACAAATAGCAAGGCAAAGTGGACGAGGCAAAAGGACAGAGGCCTGTTTTAAAGGGACCACCTATTGGTCTCAGAGGGGAAAAGGCCTAAGGTCTCTCCTGTTACAGTGTCATCTCACTGGAAAATGAAGTAATGAAACTAATAGAGCAGCTGAAGAAAATGGCCAAGACCAACTAAAGCAGCAGTTCTCAACCTGTGGGTTGCGACCACTTTGGGGGTGGAATGACCCTTTCACAGGGGTCACCTAAGACCATCAGAAAACACATATTTCCTATGGTCTCAGAAGCCGAGTCACCGCTCCTCTATCCATCTCCAGGCGAGTCTGCCCACATGCATATATGCCCACATACTAATATTAAATAGTCGCGTCATTAGGAAGGTTGAGAACCACTGAACTAAAGCCTTTTGGAGGCCCCTCAGGTATCAGTCAGTTCTGCAACTGCAGCCAGTCAAAGAGTCTGCCGTGTATACATTATTAGCAGAGCAGAACCAGTTACAGAATGACTGTGCATGCTCTGTAGTTATTCCAAGGTATTTGTGTTACCTGTCATCACAACTCTCCTGGAGGCCAGATTCTCAGCCTCTCCATACGGGGAAAGATTAGGGATACCTAAGACAATAACTCATTTGTTGGCAGCATTCTATTTGGATATAAACTTGGTGGAACTGCATGCTGTGTCTGAGCCTAGTCTCCCCAGAAACTGAGGTGGGAAAGGTAAGAATGTGCCCCCAAGATATTGGAGAGAAATGTTTGTGTTTTTGTTCTTTCTATATCTTTGAAATATTCCTTTCCAAAAACTATTTGATATGAAATGATTAAAAGCCCCAAAAGGGGACACTACCAGACTAGTGTCAGAAATGCTCTGTGTATACCATGCCTTGTTATGCAATATCATTTCCATTCCCTTATGCTACGGTTAACAGTGGAACTTTTAAGTGATTTCTCAGTTTCATAAGAATATTGTGCTTTGGCAGAAAGCTTATGGAAGGGAAATGAGCCTTTAATGATATGGAACTTGTTATTCACTAAGTATCAAAATTGAAATTAGATCTATTGGTTTCTATTTTTCCCACCACTTGACAAAAATATTCTGCTTTTAAAAACTATGGTGGAACCTTGTAAGTGTGAGTACTGCTCAATTTTATTTCATATACAGTGAGGGAAAAAAGATAAAAGCATGGCAACTAATCCATCTGCTGTATATTGTGTCATGTATATGTATGCACACACACGCATATATATAATGTCACTAGTGATAGGTCAGAAAGTGATTGACAGCTTCTTCCTTAGTGGAGACTACATGGTTACTGGTTGTATTTGTTTAAAAAACAATGGAAAGGGCTAGGTGACTGCTAAGAGCTGCCCTGGCCCTGGAATCAGGAGGACTTGAATTCAAATCCAGCCTCACACACTTACAAGCTGTGTGGCTGTGGACAAGTCACCAAACTCCAGGTGTCAAGAAAGAAAGAAAGAAAAAGAAAGAAAGAAAGAAAGGAAGGAAGAAAGAAAGGAAGAAAGGAACCCACAAAAAAAACCCAAAACAACAGACTCTTCAGCAGAAGTTGACCTGCACACGCAGGCAGAGTTCAGGATTTAGATCTGAAAGGGACCTTACAGATCTAATCCAACTTCCTTATTTTCTAGACATGGAAACTGAGGCTAGAGAGGAAAGTGACTTGCTTAATTAACATTAAACCAGGTAATTAGTAGCTAAGGAAGAAACTAGACCTTCTGACTTATTGTTCATTGCTTATTTTTAATTGCAATGATTATTGTCATTTGCAAAATAAGGTGACTTGTCAAAGACTTTTGCAAGGGATTTTTAAAAGCTGTTGTTGAATTAAGTAATTGGCTTATGGCCCTCAAAATTTCTGTGAAATAGGAATACTGAATTGCCTGAATCTGAACAGTCAGGCTGCATCCATAGAGATAAAGTGAAATCAGAAACAGAAAGCAACATGTAGAATGAACCATGGTAAGAAAAGGGAAAAGCCACTTTGAAGGAAATGTCTAACAGATTGCATAACCAAAGGGGAAAAAATAGCAGATGTAATGTTAGTTGCCCTTTCTATAGCAAAATGATGGCCAGAGTTAAAACATATAAGCCTCATTTACTTGTTAGATGGGAACACATCAAGGATGTTTATGGGCAGTAGATGCCAGGGAAAAGACTCTAACCTTAGATTGTAGAGAACTTATTCCTACATATAGCTAAATGGACCTTTAACTGGACCTCCTACATGGGTTTTTGCATTCTTCTTTCCTTCATTAATGTGTCTGACTCTGCTAATTTGTGCATCTGGAGGACTGTGTCTAGTTCTGGGTGTCACATATAAGAGAGACACTGACCAATCGGAAACCATGCCATATAAGGGATAACTTAAGGAACTCTGGTTGTTTAGCCTAGAGAAAAGTGAGATTTAGTGGGGATGAGGGATCTGCCTTCAGATATTAAAAGGACTATCTTGTTGAAGGAAGGAATAGGTTTATTTGCTTAACCACATAAGGCAGAACTAGGAGCAATGAGAAACTACAAAAAGGCATTATTTTAGCTCCCTAGAAGGAGCTACTTCCTGAGTTAGGGCTTTCCAGTGGGATTCTTCATCATTGAAAATCTTCCAAGATAAGCTGGGCATGATTACTTGTCAGAGTTGTTCTCTAAACTCTCATTCTTTTCCAAGATATGCTAGATAGCCTCTCTGATGTTTTAAAATATTCAAGTCAATGCTAGGTCTTTCACTGTCTTCCATTTTATAGGGTTAATCATCTTTGAAGTAAGAAACTACATATACTTGAGTAGGGTAAAGAAGAGTCAGGCATGACTGAAATGAACCAATAGCAACAAGGAAGGGAGGAAGGAAGGGAGGGAAGAAGGAAGAAAGAAACAAAGAAAGATAGAAACAAAGAAAAAAACAAAGAAACAAATAACAAAGAAAGAAAAAGTCATTTTTGGTGGTGTTTACTTTTGGTCGTGTCCAGTTCTTCATGACCCCATTTAGGGTTTTTCTTGGCAAAGGTACTGGGATAGTTTGCCATTTGCTTCTTTAGTTCCTTTTATAGATAAAGAAACTGAGTCAAATGGGGTTAAGTGACTTGCCCAGGGTCACACAGCTGCTAAGTGTCTGAGACCATATTTGAACTCTGGAAGATGAGTCTTTCTGACTCCCCTGGAGCTCTGTCCACTAGCTGCCCCATAGGTAGTCATAGATTTCTCATTTTAAAAATTCTGCTACCATTTTTCCCCACAAAGAGGTTAAAGTGCTTTGGCAAACTTTAAGGTTAGATAATGATGATCATTTAATTTTTTTTCCTTCTTTCATCCCAAACACATTCTGACAGTTACTTAAGTCTCATGAAACTTTTAGTAAATGAAAAGACTGCAATGTACTCTTCTCCAAAACCTGAATGGATGTCAGAAGAACATAAGCTAAAATGATTGTAAGAAGGATTGGGTTATACACAAGAAAGAAGCAAGAATTGGTAAGGGTCAACAGACGCCAGAGAAAAGAAAGGTCATGAAACCTCCTTCTCTGGACATTTTTAAGGGTAGGCATAAATTCACACCTTCCCTGGGCTGACCTAAATGATGTTTAGCCTGGAGGAGTGTCCGTCTGTTACTAGATAACCTTTATGTCTTTTCCAGGCCAGTGAACCTATAGAATGAATGCTGGCAGTGAGTTATAGCTGGTTATTTTTTTTTTTATCTTTTCACACTAGTGTGTGGGGTTTTTTGGAGCTGGAGGGAGCAGAAAAAAAAATAAAAGAAAGAAGGAACTGCTTGGTCAAATTGAAATATTGGATGAAAGGGCCATAGATTTAAAAATGGAAGTGACTTTGGAGGCTGTTTCATCCAGTGCTCTTGTTTTATAAAAGAAGAATCTGAGGCAGTTTGGCCAAGGTCACAAGGTGATCCTATCAGGTCAAGGCCAAGGTCATACCAATAACCTTCCAGTAGCAGAACTGGAATTTGAATCCAAGTCCTCTGATCCTAAATTCAGAAATCTTTCTAGTTGTCCCCTGTTGCTTTAGTGGAAAAGGAAGGGAGGCCCAGACATGCAGGCAATGTATTGGAACTTAAAGGCTATTGAAAAAAAATTTAGTCCCCTCCTTGAACTTGGAACTTGATTTCCAAATCTTGTATTTTGCTGTTTAGGTTGTATAAGGTGTAAAATGTGGTACATTTCCTGTAACTGCTTCTTCACATTACAGAAGTAACTAGACTTTTAAGTGCCTAGGAGCATTTTCATTCAATGAAAGCATTTTTATAGTTAATGGTAACAGTGAGATACATTTTTCCCCCTTCACTATAGAGAAAGTGACTGTCAAGGAATTCCTTAAAGAGCATAGTTTGAGTGAAAAGGACACAGAACAAAGGATATATCGCAAGGGTGAAATGAAGAGGTTCTGTAAATAGCTGCACTATTTTCCTTTGAAACGTCTGGCAAGCTCTCTCCAGAACAGAGGATGCATAGGCTGGTGTTACGTGCTTATGAATGTGATTGGGAATTCAACATTGAGTCCTGGAAAACAAACAAAAATGTATTTTCCCCCTAAGGGCATCTGGAGCTCTTTCAATTTTGAAGTGTAATGTGACAAATCATGATTTCTTTTAACATATTCTGAAAAAGAAATTGATCTTCCTAGTTTACCTCTAGCTAACAGACACCAACTCCTGCTTACTCTCTTCATCCTAAAGAAAAGTAAAAACAGGGATGTGTGTAAGACATAATACTACTTTCTGCAGATTTTGAAAGGTATATGTTGAACCATATCTGGTATGAAATAACACGTCATGGGTTCCAGTTCCAATGGGTGCCCATTTTTAAGTTGCTAGACTAGGCAAAGTTGGTTTTAAGGAGTATTCTGCTTGTTTCTCCTCTTATGTGAGAATCAATTAGTACAGATTAAAACCCTAGAATCTCTGTATTTCTTTAAGATTCAGCAGCTCAAGCCCCACCTTCAGAATGAAGCCTTTCCTTGTCCTTCCAACCACCAGGGCCCCCTCCTCTTCCCAAATTACTTTGCATTTACCTTTCATATTTCTACATGTATGCATATTGTCTCCCCAATATAACTTAAGTTCCTTGAAGGCAGGAACTGTTTCACTTTTCTTTTTGTATGTAGCATAGTTATCTGGCATATAATGGGTACTTAATAAATTCTGATATATGGGTTTTCTTGAAATGGAAATGTATTGTTTTAAATTGAATCCTCTCCAATGGTCTGCTATGTACATGGCAATGTTTTTCGTTTCTCATTTTGTATTTAAGTTTAAAATAAAATAATTATATTAAAATACTTATTAAGTTATTGTGCATCTTCTAAATAATAGCAGTAAGTGTTTTATAAATACAGTCTCACTTTATCCTCATGACAGCCTATTTTACAGATGAGAAAACTGAGGCTCAAAGGTTAAGTAATTTGCTAGTCACATAGCTAGTAAGAGTTCAGGATTCAGGTCTTCCTGACTTTGAAGTCCAGTACTCTCTCCATTGCACCACCTAGCAGTTTCTAGGAGTAGAACATCATTCTCTGGGACTATAGGAGGATACAAAGATTTATAAGACATGGTGCGCTGCTTGCCCTCAAAGAGCTTACAATCTAATTGTAAAAACTGACTAGAAATGCAATTTTCTTGGAATTTTTGAAGTTGGGGGGTATTTGGGGGGGGAAAATGGAAATTTGAGAAGAAGCTCAACTATATATAATTTTAAAAAATCTTTTACAGATCCAAAGTCAGTTTGTTAGTCTAGGATAACATTAAATAAAAACGCAATAGATTTGAGTTGCTTTGTTCATAAAATTCTGTTATATTTAGAGCTGTGAGACATTTGCCCTTCACACACACAGCCAAAACTGATTTTTGTTTTTCCTGGACATTCACATGCCTTGGAAATAGAAGGCATAAATACAGGAGAGGTTGAATAGCCATACAAGAGTTAAACAACTGTTCTAGACAGCAATACAAGAAGTAGTATGCAGCATTTACCACAAGAGACAGTAAGTGCTGTATGTTCAGAGTTCAGAGAAGGGAGAATTCACTGGACAAAACCTCCATCCCTTTGAATAACCGAGAAATGGAGTGTTGGGGCTGAGGGTTAACCATTTTAGAACAGCCTTATTATCACTCTCTTGTTTGTTTGTTTTTTTAACGTTTTATTGATGCTGTCTGTTTTTAATATTCCTGTCACTTCTTAATACCTCCGAAAAAGTCTTTAAAAACTTTCAGTAATGCCTACTACTAGTCTTGCTTTAATGAGACCAGTTGAATGCAGTTCAACTTAAGAAGCATTTATGAAGCCCCTAAGACGTACGAGGCATTGTGCTGGGGAAGGGTTGGGGAGAGGAGAGTGGGCATGAGAGAAGACATCCTTTGTAAAGCCAGGGAAGCATAGGAGACAGTGTTGTGTCTGGGAAGACTAAAATACCAGTTAGGCTGTAGCAAAGAATGTGTGAGGAGGATCAATAGGAAGGAAAGAAGTCTACATCTTTCTCATGATTGGCAGTCATATACAATTTCAGGACTGCAATTCTGAACATCAGTGATTGTTACATAGTTTTGTAAATGCAGAAGTTGTAGGAAAATGGACCAAACCGTTAATGGTGATAATAATATTGTTATAACTAGCCTTTCTACTATGTGGCAGACACTGTTCTAAGCCTTTTGCAAATAAGATCTCATTTGATCCTTATAACCCTAAGAAACAAGTGGTTTTATTATCCCTATTTTACAGTTGAGGGAACTGAAGCAGGCAGAGGTTAAGTGACTTGCCCAGGGTCATAACAATAATAATGTCTATCTAAAGCTTTAAGATTGGCAAAGTATTTTACACACATTATCAGATCTGGTCCTCACAGCCATACCGTAAGGTAGATGCTGGTATTAGCTTTGTTTAACAAATGAAGAAAACGAGACAGAAAAGTTAAAAGTACCTTGAGTCACACAACTAACATTTGAAGTCTGATTCGAACTAAGGGCTGCCAAACTCCAGGTCTCATGCTTTATCCAGTCTGCCACCTATTGTTAGTCATGTCTGACTCTTCGTGACTCCATTTGGGGTTTTCTTGGAAAAGATACTGGAGTAGTTTGCCATTTCCTTCTCCGGCTCATTTTACAGATGAGAAAACTGAGGCAAACAGGGCTAAGTGACTTACCCAGGGCCAGACAGCTAGTACGTGTCTGAAGCCAGATTTGAACCCATGAACGTTCGTTCTCCTGATTCCAAGCCCAGTGTTTTTATTCATTGTGTCACCTAGGTGCCCGTTCTGCCACCTAGTAGTACTCAGGATGAGTTGTTGGTGGTGTTTTTTAAACAAAAAAATAATACCTAATATCAACATCCTTTCTTGTGACTGATTTGTCTTGACAGACTAGCAACAAAAACACCAATTAATAGAAAGGGATTCACTGAGTTTTTATTCAGTGAGATTTTTCTCAGTATTACAGTAGGCGAAGTGAATCCTTCCTGTTGTTACTGCTCCCTAACCTTCTGGCCTGGATGCTATTAGCAAGGCATAAGCCTATAAGGTAACAGGGATTTGGAGACATTGACCACTTGTCAGAAATTATGTATAGGGGATTTCTGTTCTGATACAAGTGAGAATACGATGGTCTTTGGTGTCCCTTCTAACTCAGAGATTCTGTCATTTAAAAATCTAAAATGTTGCATCTCTGTGAGTCTAATGTTATATATTACCAGAGGGCTAAAAAGTGGAAATTGGAAAAGCACTTGCCTCGATTTTTATAGAACAGATTACTCCTCAGGCAAAGGCCAGACTAGATGGCTTCTCAGGTGCCTTTCAACTCTGAGATTCTGTTATTCAAACCTAGGGCTCCTGAAGGTATTTAAGTGCCCTTCTGGACCAGAAAGTAAACCATATATCCTCATCATTGTTTAAGCCCAGTCCAAGACACTTACTTGTGAATCTGCATTACTGTAAGAAAAGGAAATTTTAGTTACTACGAAATAAAGGTTTAACTTGTAGGTAATTTTTTTTATGTGACCTGTGATTTCATTGGTAAAGGGAATTCCCAATGAAATTCTAATAACGAAGATAGTTGTCTTTTCTACAACTTTTTAAAAAATTATTTATTTTTGCATACATTTATAGACTGTCGCTTCTGCTCAGTCTCCCTCTCCCCCCATTGAACAACCAACCCAAACCAGAAAAATTCCCACTTGGAGCTGCTGAAAAATGTATGATTCTCTACATTTTAATGCAACTTAAAGTCTTAGAATTGCCTGGGGGTACAAAGGTTAAGTGAATTGCCCAGAATTCCATAACCATTCCCAGTCTGAGATCAGGCTTTATCCCAGAGCTTGCTGACTCCAGCGCTGATCTTTTATGCTATATTCCCTCTCTCCAGGTAGATATGAAATTCTAAAAAAGGGGACAGTGGGAGAGACTTGGGGAAATTGAATGAAAGGTTATATTATTTAAAATGAAGCCAGAAAATGAAAAGTCTGACATTAACGATTTTTTAAAATAGTGACACCAAGTTTACTACGTTCAGGACCAGAGTCTCCAAACAAAAAATGTAAATGAATTTGTCCTCAGTTGTTAGCACAAAACCTATAAATAATTTTACATTAATATAGCAACTCAGAATGTAGCAGATGGATCAGAGATCTTCCTATACAGATTTAGTCTCTAAGAATGGAAGCAAAAGACTACTTCCAAACTCCCCTTCTCAAATTAATTTCCTAAAATATTTACATCAGAGCCTTTTTCCCCTTTTCATAGATGCGTACAACTCGAAAAGTCTCTGTTTGGCCAGTGGGTCTTGTCGGTGGGCGACGCTATGAGCGCCCTTTGGTGGAAAATGGCAAAGTCGTGGGCTGGTACACGGGCTGGAGAGCTGATAGGCCATTCGCCATAGATATGGCAGGTAAGTGGGCACCAATTGCATCCTTCCTTTTTTTTTTTTTATCATGAATCTCATTCTCCTTTTTTGTTTAGAAACTTGCCGTGCAAACAAGAATTATAATTCTAAAAAGCCAATTGGAATCCACATGCCCCTGAAATTACACTTTTCACCACTTTGACCTAATGAAATATTTAACAAACAATTGAACATTGTCAGTTAGGGAAAGTAGCAATTTATTATGCAAGTAGAAAATGCTTGTGTCATATGTTTCACTACCATTGAAACCTCTTGGGTGGAAGGCAGGTTGACTGAGAAATGGAAATTAACTCTGTGTACACTGATTATCTCTAGTATGTGTGACTTTTTAAAAAAAATGCAGTACATATCTGTTCCTTTTTTAAAATAGTGATTACTAAAATAAGATAAAATTGAATTACAAGTCTTTTTGTTTGTTTACTTTCTGTACACAGTCTTTTCTGTTTGCATTCTGTAACCAGCCCTAGCAAGTGGAATAGGGCCTTTGGTAGGCCACATGTCCAAAGATGCCACTTTATCATGAAATGACTCATTTTCTGTGGGATATATAAAATGATGACAGTGATAACTGTGGCAGGATATACTTTGAAACACAAGGCATAGTGGGAAAATCATTGACATCTACAACCCAGTAGATGAAGGCAGAAAAGCTTCAAAATTGATGTCATCAATCTTCAGTCGTAAAGCATAGTTCTGTCTCTCTGTCAGCCCATGCTTGGTCAATCTTTTGTGTGTACATCTCAACTGCAAGACAGAATCCTTGGTGCTCAGAATTCTAATGTGGCAACAGCTGTTTTCCTAACAAGAGAAGAATTGCAGGAATTACATGACTTTCAAAGGGGATTTATTCTTATTAGTGTTCTGGTAATAGAGGTCCAGTGGTACATCTTGGAAAAATTGAAGGAAGTAGTGTCAAGAACCCTGTTATCATCCTGACCAAGACAACCACCCTCACTATTTATCCAAACTTTACTGTTTAATCCTTTTCCCAACTACCTGAATTTGGATAGAATTTCAGCTCAAGAATTATGTATCATATTAGTTGATGAACCTTTGAGGATTATAACTCCTGTAAAAACTATGAATAAGTGCAAATGACAGCATGGAATGAGAGTATTATTTTTCCTATGAGCACATGAACAAAGACAGTGGAGGAGAGGAGAGGAGGCCAGGCTTGTTGCAGAAATTCAACACTTTAAGTCAATAAGCAGTTATTAAGTGGTGGTTATATACCAGCCATTGTAACGGGCACTAGGGAGATAAGGAAAAAAGTGAAACAATTCCTCACCCGAAGAAGCTTACACTCTATAGGGGGAGATAGGTACACATGTAAGTACGTATATACAAAATAAATATGAGGTGATACTTTAGTGGGGAAGAAACTAGCAACTGTGTGAGGCCAGGAAAGATCTCCTGTATAGGAGGAAGCACTTGAGCTAGGCTTTGAAGGAAGCTAATGAAGCAAAGAGGCAGAAATGAGGAGGGAAAGCATTTCAGGGGTAGGGAATAGCCTGTATCAAGGTATAAAGAAGGGTGATGGAATTTCATGTGTCAGAAATAATAAGGAAACCAGTGTGACTGGAAGGATTTTTTCATTGTTCATTTTTACTTACTAATCCCCCCATGCTTGGAATTCTCTCCTTCCTCTTCTCCGTCTCCCAGCTTGCCTGACTTTCTTCAGTTCTCAGCTAAAATCCCACCTTCTGCTAGAAGCCTTTCATGGTCTTTCTTAATGATAGTGCTTTCCTCTTGACATTTTTTTTTTCAATTTTTTGTCTACATATCTTATTTTTACATAGTTATTTTCATGCCAACATCACCAATAAATTTTAAGCTCCTTGAGGGCAAGGATTGTTTTTTGCCTTTCTTTGTATCCCTAGTATTTAACACAGAGTATAAGCTACTTGAGGCCAGATACCGTCTTCTTACTTACTCTTTACATATCCTCTAGATCCCACTACAGTACCTTGTAATCAATCAGTCAAACAATAAGTATTTATTAAATGCTTTCTATATACTTGGCTCTCTGCTTGAAATGTAGAGACTTAACATAAAATAGATCCTGCCCACAAGAAGCTTACATTAGGCTGAGCACATAGTAGATAATAAATATTTGTTGAATGAATGAATGATAGATAAACCTTCCCTCATACGTGTTCTTTTCCCTCCACTCAGAAAGCTACCTCATCTACCCTTCCACCGTCACTCACTACAGACCTTCATCACCTCTGGATTACTGTAGTAATCACATCTGAGTCATCTCCTAGCATTGTCTCTCCCTCATCCCTGTATCTGACTATAGGATTTTCCTAAGACTTTAGTCTGATTTTGTTGTTTTCCACCCTCACCCCTATTCCACATACACTCAGTAAAGTCAGTGATTACCTGTTACCTCCTCAAATCAAATATGAAGTCCTCTGTTTGATATTTAAGTCTTTTTCAACCTGACTCCTTCTTACCTTCAGAGGCAGGTAGATGGTTCAGTGGCTAGAGTACTAGGCCAGAGTCAGGAAGACCCGAGTTCAAATCTAGCCTCAGACATTTACTATCTGTTACCTTGGGCAAGTGGCTATTTGCCTCAGTTTCCTCAGTTGGTAAATGAGAGTAACAATAGCACCTATCTCCCAGGGTTGTCGTAAGGCTCCAGTGAGGTATTTGTAAAGTGATAGCACAATGCCTGGCACATAGTAGGCTTTACATAAATGTTAGTGATTATTATTAATAGTAAATAATACAACATTTAATAATATAATTTACTCCTTTCTACACACACTGAAATACAGCTTCAATGGCCTACCTCTTGATCCTTGATTATAACATTCTGTCTCTTGACCTTGCACTGGAGTACCTGATGTACTCTGCCCTCTCACCAAGGTCTCTTAATTCCTCTGGCTTCCTTCAAAACTTAGTTCAAATCCCACTCCCTCAAGTTGATCTTTCTCAGTTTCTGTGCTGCCTCCCACTGCCTTTCATCCCCGCTGTCTTCTTCCTGAGATGATCTTCCATATACATAGGAACATAGGTACATAGTTATTTCTCTGTTGCGCCACCATTATTACAAGTTGAGCTTGAGAGTACTATGTTTTTACATTTCTTTATATCCTCATAGCTTTGCATTGTGCCTGGCACATGGTAAGCACTTACTATGCTTATTGACAGATGGAAACATTGATCAAGGACCTGAGGGCAGTCCTGGTCCTCTCCCTAGCATTTTATGACTTCTCCTTGATTTATATGGCTGAGAAATAGTTGCATTGGTTTGTAAATACTTTTTTGGATTCAGGCATATGCCCAGGTACACAAAGCAGTTATATACTCTCAAGTGAAACAACTTAGACCAACATTTCAATTTGGTTTGAAATGCAGAGCAGTTATGTTGGCATGTCAGACTTTGAAGCTTATCACTTCTATAGATTGGTTGCTTGAAAAATTGAAATTTGTAATAACAGCATCTGAGGGAGGTCTGAATTCAGAACTGGTGGTGAAAGGATGTTTGGAACTATGTGAAGTTTCTGTGTTTACCTCCTTTTCTTTTTGGGTGAACGCTCCCTCACATTTTATTCAAAGAAGAGGGAAGCCTGTCCCATAGGCCTTTTCTGTTGCATCCTCCTGATATGGCAGTGACCCTGAGTTTTTTAAAACTGTGGCAGTGGGTCCCAAACTCCACTTGATCTTCCTAAGCCAGACTGGGGTCACCTGCAGGCTTGGCAATGAATTTGTGTGACTTTTGTTCAGCCTAGATAAGTTCTAAAAGATTCATCATAATAAAATGAGCCCCAGGTGATTAATGCTTTTTGATCGTGGTCAATTCTTGAAATAATCTACTAAAATGACAAAGATGTATCTTAGGATAATAGAACCGTAGCTTTAGAGCTTAAAGGGATATTCATAGTAATGCAATCCAACCTTCTCCTTTTACAGATGTCAAAACTGAGGTTCATGGGCATTAAGTGACCTGCCCAAGGTCATGCAGGTATTATGAATGATCAAATGAAGAAACATTTATTTATAAAATGCTCACTTTGTGCAAAGAATTGTGTTAGTATGTGGTAGAGTTGCAGTTCTACTATATGTCTTCTGATTGTTCCCTGCATGGGGGGGGGGGGGGAGAAGGAAGACTTAATCCAGTGAAATCTTAGATATTTGGAAAAATCCAGAAAAGTGGCATGGAATGAAAGAACCCAAGTGGAATTAGGAAACCTTGATTCCAGGTTTGGTTCTACCACTAACTACCATTGATTCTATTAATTTCTTCTCTTAATCCTCATGAGGCTATATTTCCTTATTCATAAAACTGGTGTGAGAAGATAGAGAAATAAAGCTCTAAAATTATGGTTCTATAATTATTAAAACTTTATAATGGTTACATGAATGAATGTGATTATGAAAAATGTGGAAGCATTTCTGGTTTGCATTTTGTACACACTGTGACACATAATCCTTTTTTTAAATGTATTACTTTTAGTTTACAACATTCAATTCCACAAAGTTTTGTGTTCCAAATTTTCTCCTCCTCGCTTTCCTTCTCCCTCCCCACCCAAGACTGCGTGCAGTTCAATCTAGGTTCTACATAGACGTTCACATTAAACATTATTCAAGTTGTAAAGAAGGATTATAACCAATGGAGTGAGCAACAAGAAAGATGAAACAAAATGAAGCAAAACGAAAAACAGGAAGAGCAAGTAGTTTGCTTCAATCTGCATTCAGACTGTAAATCTTTCTCTGGATGTGGATAATCTTTTCCATCGTAAGTCTTTTAGTGTTGTCTTATAACCTTGTATTGTTGAGAAGAGCCCACTCTATCAAAGTTAGTTATCACAGATACAATGTGTCTGTAATTGTGTACGGGGTTATGCTCCTCTCACTCTGCATCATTTTATATAAGTCTCTCCAGGTTATTATAAAGTCTGTCTGCTCCTTATTTCGTATAGCACAATAGTATTCCATTACATTCATATACCACAACTTGTTTAGCCATTCTCCAATTGAAGGGCATCCCCTTGATTTCCAGTTCTTTGCCACCATAAAAAGAGCTGCTATAAATATTTTTGTGCATATGGGTCCTCCTTCCCATATGTGGCAAGTATGATCTCTTTGGAATACAGACCTAGAAGTGGTATTGCTGGGTGAAAGGGTAAGCACATTTTTATAGCCTTTGGGGCATAGTTCCAAATTACTCTCCAGAATAGTTAGATCAGTTCACAACTCTACCAACAATGCATTAGTTTTCCAGTTTTCCTGCATCTCCAAGATTTATCATTTTCCTGTTTTGTCATGTTAGCCAGTCTGACTGGTGAGTGTTAGTACCTATTGTTTTGATTTGCATTTCTCTAATCAATAGTGATTTAGAGAATTTTTTGATACGATTGTAAATATCTTTGATTTCTTCCTGTGAAAATTGCCTGTTCATATCCTTTGACCATTTATCAATTGAGTAATGACTTATATTCTTTCAAATTTGAGTCAGTTCTCTGTATATTTTAGAAATGAGGCCTTTCCTCATTTCTGAAATATATAGGGAATTAAGTAAAATCTATAAGAATACAAGTGATTCCCCAATTGATAAATGGTCACAGGATATGAACAGGCAATTTTCAGAGGTAGAAATTAAACGTACCTATAAGCATATGAAAAAATGCTTTAAATCACTATTGATTAGAGAAATGCAAATCAAAACAACTTTGAGGTACCACATCTCACCAGTCAGATTGGCTAAGATGACAAAACAGGAAAATGACAAATGCTGGAGAGGATATGGAAAATTGGAACACTAATGCATTGTTGGTGGAGCTGTGAACTAATACAACCATTCTGGAGGGTGTAAAGCCAATCAGCAGTAGATTCCTGAGGGAATGCTACTGTGAAGAGCTTTTAAGAATCAGATTACACAGTATCAGTGAACACTCTGTTTATTCCATTACAAATCTTTGTTCAGTACAATGTTCACAGTTTCAACAGTTCACAATATTATATACAATCTTCAGAACAAGGAAAGTCTCTATATT
>CM053593.1:235374947-235428961 GCA_028646575.1 Pseudocheirus occidentalis | reverse complement strand
GTTTTAGGTAGACCAATAATTTTCAGATTGTCTCTCCTGGATCTATTTTCCAGGTCAGTGGTTTTTTCAAGGAGATATTTCACATTGCTTTCTATTTTTTCATTTCTTTGTAACTGTTTAATAATATCTTGGTTTCTCATAAAGTCATTAGCTTCTACTTGTTCCACTCTAATTCTGAAGGAATTATTCCCTTCAGAATGCTTTTGAGATTCTTTTTCCATCTGGGAAATTCGACTTTTTAAGGCATTCTCCTCCTCATTGGCTTTCTGGGCCTCTTTTGCCATTTGAGTTAATTTATTCTTTAAAGTGTTGTTCTCTTCAGTCAGGTTGTTGACTGTCTTTTCATGATTTTCTCACATCATTCTCGTTTCTCTTCCCAATCTTTCCTCCACTTCTCTCATTTGGTTTTCAAAGTCCTTTTTCAGTTGATGTATAGCTTCTAGGCATTCTTCAAGTGTCTTGGAAGCATTTGGTGTGGGAGTTCTGACTGGGTTGTCTTCCTCCTGTTCCATGCTTTAATCAGGGGCATAACAAGGTATTTCTAGAGAGTGACAGCTATTAAATTTAGTATTCTGTTGGATTAGGACTTACATCTGTAATCCTGCTTCTCAAAGTGAGATTGCTTTAGAAATCTTGTTTTGTAGCCAGACATTTGTGGTTATGAATGCTGTTTTTATGATACCTGTGGGTAGCAACTAGAAAGAAGAACTTACTTCAGGGAGCTAAAGAAAAGATTCCTTTGTCCACTTAAACTGAAAAAAAGAACTTAACCTTTGGAAAAAGCATTAGCTTAATGCGAGACTATTTCTATCAAGATATAGGTGTATTCTAACTTACTCACAGATAAGTAGTAATTACTGATGAAACCTTATTAATCTCTTAATTTCTTCAGTTCCTTCCTTTGACCCTTAAGAAATCAATTTGCTTATGGATCAATTCTTGACTTTTTGTTTCTTTAGATCAATAATATAATACGTTGATAATCTGATTTCTATGATACTGAAAAAGTAAATTAACTTCGTTAAGTATTGTCTTGTTTTTATATTAATTTGAAGTAGCTTAAGCAACAACAATGAACATTTCTCCAGTTATTCACGTTTCTGTCTTTATTTCTGTAAGGAATGTTTTGTAGTTGTATTCTTCTATTTCATGTTAGTGACTTGGTAGGTAACCTCTCAAATATTTTATACATTCTATAATTATTTTATAGGGAATTTCTTTTTTTCGGTCTCTTACTGTTTGTTTTTATTGGTAGTACTCAGAAAGGCTGATGATTTTCATTTTTAAAAATATATTTGCTCCTTTGCTAAAGTTATTATTTCAATTAATTTTTAGTTTACTTTCTAGGATTCTTTAAGCAAACCATCATAATATCTTTAAATAGTGATCATTTTGTTTTCTCTTTGCCTATATTTAGTCTATCAATTTTTCTTTTTACTACAACTAGCATTTTATCAAATAATAATGCCAATAACAAATATCCTTGCTACTGTGAAGACTTATATTTCTCCCCATTCATTACACGTAATGCAGGCTCTTAGTTTTAAATAGGTGTTATTTTCCATATTCAAGAATAGTAATAGTCCATTATTACTAAGCTTTTAAGTGTTTTTATCAGAAATTAGTATTATGTATCAAAAGGCTTTTTTCCTTTTAATATTATGTGATTTTAAATTATCAATGTTTTATTATGTTTATAGTTGTAATATTTAATTTCTGTTATACACCTGGGATAAATATAACCTGCCATAGAACAAATAATCTTTTTGATATGCTGCTATATATTGCTCCTGACATTTTACTTAACAGTTTTATCCTATTAATGATAGCTTGCTTTCTCTCTTTTATCTTTCCCTGGCTCATGTATCATAACAATATTTTTATCATAGAAGGAATGTGATAAGATCCCTTCTTTTTCTATTTTTGTAAAGTGTTTATATAATATTGGAATTTGTTGTTCTTTAGATAGTTAATAGAATCAGCTTATAAATTCATCTTGTTTGCTTATTTTTTTCCTTTTGGGAATACATTTATAGCTTATTCTTTTTTTTCTGTGAATGAGCTATTTGAATTCTCTATTTCTTATACTGATAACCTGAGTATGTATGTATGAACATTAAAACTTTTCAATTGTTAATTTTATTGTCATGTAATTGGGCAAAATAGTTTTTGTAATTTCCTTTATGTCCTCTTTTTTTGTTTTGAATTCTCCTTTTTCATTTTTGATACTGGCAGTTTTGTTTTCCTCTTACTCTTTAAATATCAGACTAAGTAATGATTTATTTATTTAATACATTTTTGCCCCCCCCAAAAAAAACCCTAGCTCTAGTTTTATTTATAAATTCCATGGATTTTTGCTTTCACTTTTGTTAATCTTTTCATTTTCTGTGCTCAGCATTAGTTATTCATATTTGAGATAATCTACTTTCATTGCCCCTCCCCTCTTCTATACGATTTTATTAAAGATCCACTTTTTTTTCAATATAGAATTATACTTATTTTTTCCAGGTGTGTTATTCTTGGTTGTGAGCTTTAATCTTTTGTCCTTTGAAATATCCTGTTCTAAGCTCTCTTCTCTTTTATAAGGACATCAACCAACTACTGCCCTTTGCGGCTTGTAGTACTTCTATCTTGGACCTCAAAGTTTTTGGTTTTGACTCTTATTCTTGAGTTTTTATTTGGGGATTTCTTTTAGGTGACAGATTTCTTTTTACCTTATGCTCTGGTTCTAATAGGTCTGAGCATTTTTTGACTCCTGATTTCTTGAAATATAATATTCAGGATCTATTTTTGGTAACGATTTTCAGATAGTCTAGTGAGTCTTAGATTTTTTTCTTTTTTAACATCCTTTCCAGTTAACTTGTTTTGATATGAGATACTTTACATTTTCTGCTTCTTTTAATCTTTGGATTTTGTTATAGCATTTTTTATTATCTCATTGTCATTGGTTTTTTTTGGTTCCACTCTGATTTTTAAGCACTTTCATTTGCATGTCTTCTTCTGTCTTTCCTTTAAACCTCCCTTTTCTATTTCTTTCCTCTAGATCATATTTCATTTACAGTATCATTTTAAACTCTTGCTTCACTTCTAGAAATTCTACCTAACCTTATGTCTAAGCTGTGCTTTTTTCTTTTTTTTTTCTTTTCCTTTACTTTCTTTTCTTTCCTTCTTTCCCACCCCTTTTTTGGTCGAGGTTTTGATTGTTTCAGAGTATGCTCATCTACTAGATTTGTTTTTGATCATTAATATTCCTTTGTTGTTGGTATTTTCTTTGATTATTCATTTTCCATGTCATACTTCCTAAATTAGGTCTTAGGGTCAGAGGCAATTAATCAGTCAGTAAGCATTTATTGAGTGCCTTCTGTGTTCCAGACACTGTGCTAAGCACTGAGGATATAAAAAGAGGCAAAAGAAAGTTTTTATATTTATACTTTGCATGAATGAATGAATGAATATATCTGCAGAGCTTAGCCCATGTCACAGTCTGAAGTCCTGAACCCACAGCCTACATAGGGTCAGAGTGACACCACAGCAAGCTTACCCCAGTCTGTCTTCCCCAAGATAGATACACTGCTGCAGGCTTCAACCTCAGTGTGAGGCTGGACAACTTCTCTAAGGGCCTTCTTTACCTTGACTTTGCTGTCCTCCCCAGTGCCCATAGTCCTCTGGTTGTCTTGCTGTGCTCCCATGGGATGGAATAAGGAACCCAATATAGCTTTTCCTTTAATTCCCCAATTGCCACTTGGTCAGCTGCTTTTCCTCTGTCTTTGCTGGAATAATTGTGTAAGCCATTTGGGTTCTTCTGCTTCTTCTACGTCCGCCGTCTTTTCGTTGTGCCGTCTTTGTTAGTTCTACTATATGATCATAAGTCCTTAATAAGAGTGCAAATAAAATGCGATTTGAATAATTGAGTCCTACTAGGGGAAGGCCAACTTGAATTTGTGAAGTCTAAATAATGAAATCTTTTTACAAATGTAATTTATTATATGAAAAGCATCATTGCATAGTAAATAGGATATCTTTCCAAGAGCCAGGAAGAACTGGATTTAAGTCCAGCTAATGATACATGCTAGGTGTGCAAGACATTTAACCTTTCTGTATCCCCATGCAACTCTCCAAGCCCACACATTGCAAACAAGGTGCCACTCTGCATTGATAACTACTACTAAACATGATGTCCCAAAAGTCTTTAAGTTTTAAGCTTTAGCACCTTACAACGACACTAAGACTTTTGGAACAATCTATATTATCCTTAACTCTTCACTCATTACACCGAGTTGCTATGCCTTGCCATTTTTGGTTCAATCTTACCCCTTCTTTCCACTTACACAGGCTAAACCTTAGTTCAGACCTTCATCACCTCAATCCTCAATTATTACAAGTCTTCTGGTTGGTTTCCCTGCCTTAATTCTTTTACTACTCCAGTCCTTTCTATACACTCCTGCCAAAATATTTTTTTCTTTTTGGAGGGAGGAAGGTAGGGCAGTTGGGGTTAAGTGACTTGCCCAAGGTCACACAGGTAGTAAGTGTTATGGTGGAGGTCGGTCCTCCTGACTCTAGGGCTGGTGTTTTCACTGCACCACCTAACCACCAACAAAATCATTTTTTAGTTGTAGATCTCACCGTGTGACTTCCCACATCAGTCAGTTCCCAATGTTTCCTAGTGTCTGTAGATAAAGGATAAACTCTGCTTAGCCATTAAAGCCATTTATAACCTATCCACATTTACTGGACAGAGAGAAGAGGGTGGAGTCAAGATGGTAGCATAGAAGCAGAAAAATTCTGTGGCTCCCCCTATAACCACATCAAACACCTATGAAATGTGACACTAAACAAATTTTAGAATTCCAGAACCCACAAAATGACAGAGAAACAAAGCTCCTACTGAAGGAAGTCCAGCAGGGCAACAGGAAGGATTCATTGCAGCACACTGGGAATTAATCCCTGCAATTTTAGCCTCAGGGCAGCCAGGACCAGCCTTGGCTAGAGCATTTGGGAGAGCAGATCACCAAAAGTTGTGGCAGTTTCCAGAATTATCAACCCATAAATGTCAAAGACAAAATGAAAGGTCACTGGAATTCGGCCCCCAGAGCCAGAAGCAGCGAAAGCGGCAGCCCTGCAGCCACCTCCATGTGGCTACTTCAGAGCTCCCAGCCTGCAGATTGCAGGGGGGGCCAAGCAAACATTCAGAGGCTAAGTGCTCTTGCCTTAACCTGCCTGGATCGGGATTGTGGTCTTGGATGGTGGTCCTAAGGTGTGTGGCCAGAAGGCCAAAGCTGGTAGGGGCTGTAGAGACAACACCCTCCTAACAGCTCTGGCAGCTGTGAAAACCCCAGCAATTTGGGACAAAGTTCTCCCCTCTGGAAGCACAGTTCTACTGTGGCAAAGAACTCAAAAGCCAAGTAATTGACTGGCAACATGAGCAAGCAAAGGAAGCAAAGCAAGCACAGCAGTGCAACTTTAGATTCCTTTTTGGGGGACAAAAAGGATCAAAGCCTGGAACGGGAGGAAGACAACACAGAACTCCCGCACCAAAAGCTTCCAAGAAAAATATGAACTGGTTACAGGCCATAGAGGAGTTTAAGAAGGATTTTGAAACCAAATAAGAGAAGTGGAGGAAAAATTGGGAAATAGAATGACACAGGAAAATCATGAAAAAAGAGTCAACAACCTGACTGAAGAAAATAACACCTTAAAAAAAGAACAGATTCACTGGACATTTTCCCTTCTGCCACTGGCGTCCAGACACACTGACCTCTTCTCCGTTCCTTATACATGATATTTCACCTCCTGTCCCCTTGCCTTTGCTTTTAGCATTCCACCTTTCCTGGAACATACTCCCTTCTCACTTCACAGAGTCTCTTCTTTTAAGATGCCGCTTAACTACCATTTTCTGAATGGAACTTTCCTTGGTCTCCCCAAATCGCTAGAGCTTTCTCTCTCAAATTACCTTGTATTTACTTACATTGCAACATTTGTATTTATTCACTTTATACGTATCTATCTCCCCCATTAGAATGCATTTACCCTGTGAATAGGCAATGTTAAAGTTTTTGCATTTGTTTCTGTAGTGACTAGGACTTTTTGATTGTTTGAAGAAGTTCTTCACTGGGAGCTCCCTACACTAATGAAATTAAAGGTCTAGTAAAGAAAAAGATTTATTTCTGGAAAGTTTTTAATCCCTTGACTTCTGTGACACTGCTTTCTCATAGTTCACTTCCTATCTATCTGATGAGTCCTTCCCATTTTCTTTTTCTAGTTCTTTGCTTTCCTCTCATATTCTATGTATGCGTATCCTTTAGACCTGTTGCCTAGACCTTCTTTTCTTTTCCCACTATAGGATCTTCTTTGGTGATCCCATTGACTCCATGGGTTTAGTTAACACCTCTTTGCAGATGACTCCCGTGTAACAATTCCTTTTTAGACAACTCCATGTGGATATTTCACCAGCAGCTACTCATTATGTCCCATATTACTCTTTATCTACCCCACCCCCAATCCAAAACTAGTTTCTACCAACTTACTTAATTTTTTAATGGTCTCACTAGTCTACCAGGGTCAAAACCTTGGTGCTTTCTTTGACTTTCGCTTTCCCTCACTCTCACCTCATTGGTTGCCAAATCCTGTATACTCTTCCTCCACAAGGTTTTTTGTGAACATCCCTTTCTCTTTGTGCGTACTACTTCTGTCCTAGTTCAGTAGTAGTTTAGGAGCTTTTATACACTCTTCTCACCAAGACTATTGTAATAGTTTTCTTGATTTTTCCCTCTGTAATCATTCAGGTTAACCCTGCTTGACTAGATCATCACTCAGGACCAGAGACTTATCATTGCTCCACTTCTTTTACTTCTCTACTCCAGGATCAATGACTCACACGTCCTAAATAGATTATCTTCCACTGAGAGGAACTCATCATTAGGGTGAGCCCTGAGCCAGAACTAGTTTATCTGAGGATTGGATGGTATATAGGTCAAACATGTCTCAACCTTCTAAAACCAGCCAAACCTTTGGACTCCACTGTTACTACCCTCAACCAACAGGTAAAACTGAAAACTCACCATTTTCACATTCCATCCAGCTGTTTACCCTAGCTATTTTACCATCTGCCCACTTTCTCCCCACCCAGAATAGCACCTCCAATCTAGGCTAACCAAAGAATAATCCCAGATGAATTGAGGAGTCTAGTCCACTCAGTTTTAGAATTTCTATCTTGGGTTGAGCTACCTTGATTTGTGAGTGCATGAGTACAAACTCAATTTACTTGCTATATCTAGCCAGCTTCAGACCTTGTATCCTTTCCCACCCTATCACATCACCCTGGTTATCTTGTCTTCTACTCAGCTCTTCTAACACTCCTTCCCTGCCCCACTCCGTACTCAGGCTTTCAGACTCCGGTTTTGAATTTGGTAAGCAAATTGGTAGTACCATATTGCCATGGTACTGGAGAAGGGTATTATGGTCGGTTGGTTACTCTGTAAATCAGATTCTGCTTCCTAGCCACCATTCCCATATAGGTGTTATTTTCTCCATTCGAATGTAAACTCCTTGAGGGCAGAGACTGTCTCACTTTTGTATTTACATCCCCAGCCCTTAATTTAGTATTGTGTCTGGTACTTAGTAAGTCAGTCCTCTTTCTTTCCCTACCTCCCTGTACCCTTTCCTCCTTTCTTCCTTCCTTCCCTCCCTCCTTTCCTCTTTCCCTTTTCTCTCTTTCTTCCACATATCCTACCACCTAGGCAACTTACCTGGTAACTTAGACATAGTTGCCTGAGGCAATGAAAGATTTAAGTGCTTTGGACAGCATCACACAGCAAGTACATATCAGGGGCAGAATTTGAACCCAGTTATTCCTCCCTTCCATCTTCCATACAGTTACCAAAGTGATATTCCTAAAGCGGAGATCTGATCATGTCACTCCCTTGCTCAGTAACCCTTTTTGGTTCCTTTTTCTCTAAGTTCTGATACAAATTCTTTTGGCATTTAAAGCCTTATCTAACTTAGCTTGAGTCTGCCTTTCCAGGATAATTACACATTACTCCCATTTGCACAATCTACTTCTTCCTGACACATGACATTCCATCTCCCATCTCTGTACCTTTGCACAGGCTGTTCCCTATGCCTAGAATTCACAAACCTCATGTGTGCTCAAAAGAAGGTTTATCTTCCATTAAGGTTTAGCTTAGGTGCTATCTCCCCCCTGAAATGAGGCCTTATGTGATACTTCTTATTTGTAATTCTCCCTTTTTCCTCAAATTACTTTGTGCTATCCTTCCTTGTATATGTGCAAGCAACATTCCCAGTAGAATGTATGTTCCTTAAAGTAGGGACTAATTTATTTTTTATCTTTGTATTTATGGTACCTAAGACAGTGCCTTGCTACACTAATAAACTGTGTTTAATAAATTGTTGATCTAAACAAAGAAAAGTATCCTGAGGGAGGCTCTTGGATTTTTATGTGTGCTTTCCTCTTTTGGGTAATTTTGTAGTTTTGGTGGGTTGGATTTTTTTTTTGTTCCTGTGATGTTTGAGGAAGGATAAGGAGAACTAAAGGGTAAATTATACTTATTGGCAGAGTAAAGTATTTATAAACAATTCACCTATCTAGTTCCAATGCCCTTGCATTCTGTCTGATGACAATTCATCAATCAGTGAACAAATAATTTAGTGCCTGCAGTGGGACAGGCTTTTTGTTATATGCTTGGGATATAAAGACAAAAACAAAATATTCCTGGTCCTTTAGGTGCTTATCTTCAGGCAAATGATAATCAAGAACTTTTCATTATAGCTGGTGATCAGATCATAGTCTGTTTTCCAGGGATCCTCTTCATGGGAATAGACCAGAGAAAACACCTGTATAGAATTAAGTAAGTAACTAGATTGGTGAAACTTTGTTTCTTTTAACTATCTCTGAGCAAGGCTAACAATTTGTTTATACAGGGGGCCCTTCTTTGTAATAGATCAATGGTTCATAGGATCATAGATCCAGAGCTGGAAGAGACTTTATAGCTCATCTAGCCCAACCACTTCATTTTATGAGTAAGGAAATTGAGATCCAGAGAGCCAGAGAGAGCTGCTCAAGGCCAGACATACGGTACGTGGCAGGAATGTGAAAGTAGGTCATGTGACTCAATGTGGGATGGGAAAGTGGTAGGTGAGAGTGGTAGTAGCAGTAATCTAACCACTGTCCTTATGCAAGTTAAGCTTGTTTTTCTTTAAAAGGTATTGAAACTACCCTAGAAACTCGGTTAGCTCAGGAGACTAAAGGGTTAAGGCTGTTAGTGCCTTCCCCCCATTGATTATTTCCAGTTTATCCTTCATAGTTTATTTACATGTCTTTTCCATTAGACTATGAGTTCCTTGAGAGCAAGTACTGTCACTTGCCTTTCTCAGCACTTAGCAAAGTGCCTGGCCTACGTAATAAGTGCTTAATAAATATTTATTGACTGACGACTGACTATTGATGGAGACTCTTAAGTACAAAAAATTCATGAGGAACTACAGCTATTTTCTTTAATACTTGGTGATCCATGATGAACAGCTTATGCAGGGGAGATTTGCTTGATTCAGCTCAAGGTATCCTCAATGCCCATCCTTGCTGAAACCGCCCCCCTTCTATTATATATAAGTGTATTTCATTTTGTTAACTATTAGATAATCTACAAATAACTCATTTTTATATCAGATCTGAATAATGAGGGGACTGACCTGGGTCACATGTGACCAAGAACAGTGAGACATAGTTCTAAAGTATATATGTTGTATAAAACGATTGAACAAGGAAGAGAAGTGAAACAGTGGCTCTTGAGGTTTGAGAATAGAGGCATCACTTCTAACTAGAAAAATTAGAGAAAGTTACATTGGGGAAATAGCAGCCCAACCTGGGTAGGAGTGGAGGGGGGAGAGAGAGGGAGAAGGAGGGAGGGAGGAGAGAGGAAAGGAGAGAGAGTGAGAGCATGAACGAGAATATGAGAATATTTATTAAGCTCTGAAGTCAGAGAAAGCTGCATTGAGGAAATAGCAACTGACTTAATGGAAGGAGGGAGGGAGAGAGACAGACAGAGAGAACATGAACATGAGGATATTTATTAAGCACTTATGTGCCAGACACAGAGCACCAATCATACTAATACAAGTCTCCTCAAAATGGTCCTTAACCTTAAGGTGCCTCCATTCTAATGGGAGAACACACCTTAAAGTTGAAAACGTTGAAAAGTGGAGTTGAGGGGATAGAGAATATTCATGAAGGAGAAAAATGGAAAAGTCAGGAGTGGAACTGGGAGAAGAGCAGTGTGAATGGCTTGGGCTTTTCATGAAAGAGTGGTGCCAGGCAGAAGCTCATTAATCAGAGAAGGGGTTGAAGGAGTAAAGGCATCTTCCAAGTAAGAAGGCTGTTGGTTCAGAGGTGGGAGAGGCCAAAAAGTCAAGAGAAAAGCCAGTAAAGAAGTTAAGAAGACAGTCTCACAAGGAAGTTATTTGTAAACGATAAAGCACTTACTTGTAATAGCGAAAAGCTGAAAATAACTTTGTTTTCAGTGTTTTTACCGGTGTTGATTTTGTTTTTCAGCAAACCCTTTCTTTACAGAAAATACAGATGGAAAATATGAGACAGTAGTGTAATAGAGAACTAGCTTCCAAGTCTGGAAGAGAGTAGTTAGTCTTCTCTTTGACACATACTAAATGTGTAAGCCTGGGAAAATCATTTAACCTTTAGTATTCTAGGAAACTCTCTAAGACTGTTTGTTGTTGTTGTTTTGGGGGCACAGTCTGGGTTAAGTGACTTACCTAGGGGTCACACAGCTTCCTAGTTGTTTGAGGCCAGACTTAACTCAGGTCCCCCTGACTTCAGGGCCAGTGCTCTCTTCATTGTGCCACCTAGCTGCCCCATGACTGTAAGTTCCAAAGAAGATGCCACATTGAGTAAGTAGAGGAAATTTCCTCACCTAAGAATTCCCCATACCAATGAAATCACAGGGCCAGTCCCCCATCCCTAATATACACCTAAATAGCAGCCCAGTTTAAATCAAATAATTCATAAATTCCATATTAGTCAAAATAAAAAAGAGTTTTGCCTGGCAAATATAAATAGCATAAGAAAGTGAAGGGAAGAGAAAATAACCTTCCTACCATTTTTGGTGCTGTGAACAATCTAAGTAAGCTGTTTTTGGTACCTGGATGTCGGGGACCATTTTGCATGAGTAAGATACAGATGTTAAATGTCCACAGTAGAATAAGTTGGTGTGCCTCAGAGCCCCATTTCCTGTGCTTTAGTGCAGGGTTTAGGGACTGACTTGAGACTTTGTCCTCAGGCCAGTGCAATGTGACTGTCACAGAAGTGATGTGTGGCCACTCTGGGAGAGCCCTGCAGCTCTGGCTTGGAGAGAATTTTGTCTTGACAATTTATAGAACTGCAGAGGTGGAAGTTTTACTTGGTATAGGAAAGGGGACCTGTCCATTTAATGCTTCTTTAGAGTGGATTGACCCATCCCAGAACTGAAAAGTTTTGTTTTTAACAGACATAGTTGGTCTGGTAGATACTCTCTATAGCTTATAAAATTTCAATTTCCTCACTCACGTTGATTTCTAGTGATATTAGTAGGGGGAGTAACAGTGATTGCTGGCATTTATATAATGCTTTTATTTTTTTTTCAGGCAAGGCAGTTGGGGGTTAAGTGACTTGCCCAAGGTCACACCGCTAGTAAGTGTGTCAGGTGTCTGAGGATGGATTTGAACTCAGGTCCTCCTGACTCCAGAGCCAGTGCTCTGTTCACTGTGCCACCTAGCTGTCCCTGTATAATACTTTTAAAGTTTGTGAAGCACTTTACATGTGTTTACTCATTTAAGTCTCATGATAACTCTATGAGGTAGGTACAATGAGTATTATAATTTTATTATTATTATTTTACTGAGGAGAAAACAAAAACCACCCAGAGTGGTAAAGAAATTTCTCCAGGGTCACATAGCTAGAATATATCAGATGAAAGATTTGAACCCATATCTTCTGATTCCAAGCCCAGTGTTATAAGTACGAGTTCCCTTATGTCACATTAGGTTTGGAGTCAGAAGACCTGATTTCAAAACCCTGGCTCATCTCTTTGCCCCTGGTATGACCTTGGACAAGACATTTCCCCTCAGTGGGCCTCAGTTACCTTGTCAGTAAAATGAGGGTTTAGGGCTAGATGAGCTCCAAAGTCCCTTCCAGCTCTAGACTGTGTGCCAGCTACACTCTTTTCAGGGTATGAACAAGGGAAGATGGCTGTAGCCAAGAGGAACAGTCATAACACAAACAGAAAACATTCTTTGGATGTTGATTCATATTGAACTGGAAATACTGTCATGCTTTGTTCCCATGAGCATATTCTGTAGCTCAGGCACATAGCTTATCTCATTGATTATTTTTTGGATAGAAATCGTCACTCATTTCCCAGTCCAATGTAGTATGGTTATAATAGATAGGGTACTAGATTTAGTATTGGGAAGACCTGAGTTCAGATCCTTTTCTAGCTGTTTGACTTCAAATATATTTACTAAGCTATGTGACTCTAGACAAATCACTTAACCTGTCTGGGCCTCACTTTCCTCATCTTTAAAATGAGGGGTTTGAATTTAATGACTTCTAGGGTCCTTTTCAGTTCTAGATCTATGATCCTATGAATCACTTTTATCTACAAACATTTATAAATTTTCTCCACAGAAATTCATAAAAATGCCAGTTAGGAGGTTTCTCTTTGACCCACCTGCTGTCTGGTTTCCATTTGTATAGATGTTCATGTTTATAGCTATTTAGCCTCATGTTAGGAAACCTTGGCCTTCGATTCGGATAAACTCTCACAAAACAGATTTATTCTTTTTTTTGTTTTGTTTTTATTGTTGTTTTTATATCACTTTATCTCTTAGTATATCCTTTCCAGAAAGTCAACCCTTATGAAAAGTAAATAGAGGGTGGAAAATCAATTCAACAAAACTAACACATTCATCAACCAGTTTACATATTACATGTAGTATTCCGTACTCACAATCTTTCACCTCTACAAAGAAGGAAAGGAAATGCATTCTCATTTCTCTTCTTTGGGGTCAGGCCTAGCCATTATAATTTTGCAGTTTTCTGTTTTGACTTTATTGTTTCCATCCATTGCATTTACATTGTCATTGTCGTTGAGTATATGATTTTCCTGGTTCTGCTTGCTTCACTTTGCATTAGTTCATAAAAGTCTTCAGATGCTTCTCCGTATTCTTCATATTCATTGTCTCATTCGGTACAGAAATATTCCATTATACTTCACATATCACAATTTATTAAGCCATTCCTTAATTGATGGATATAGACTTTTTCAAGTTTTTTTTGCCACAAAAAGTCTTGCTGCTATTTTTAAAGGAAGGACATGAAAAAGTAAAGAAATCATAATTAAAGGAAATACTCGTTTGGAAGCAGGATATGGATATGCTCATTCTTGTATTACTTGGCTAAGGAGAAAAACAATAAACAAAAGCCATTTTAGCTCTCAAAGGAAATTACCATTTATACCATGTTAATTTGCATGTTTTTTGGTAGCATTAGTTAAACTTCCCACTTCAGCTGGTAACTAAATCAGTGTGACAGGGCACTCTCCATAAGAATAAGCAAACACTGTTCTTCATTGTATAAGATTGATAAAATCACGTATTATAGGATTCAGATGAATGATTTGTGCGTTTTATTCACTAAATAAAAAAGATAAAATTTTCTTTGTCACACACTTGATTTTACTCAAAAAGAACTGAGAGACTTTGTAGGCTTTAATTTTGATTTTGGAATACGAAGGAAAAAAGAAGCAGCATTTATTATCTATATTGCCAGGAACTGTTCTAAGTACTTTACAACATTTTCTCATTTGATCCTCATAAAAACTGTGGGAAGTAGATGCTCTTATTATCCTCCCTACAGTTAAGGAAACTGAGGCAGCCAGAGGTTAAGTGACCTGCCCAGGGCCACATAGTTAGTATTTGTCTGAGGCTAGATTTGAAATGCTTCTTCCTGACTTTGGGCCCAATCCATAGGCTGCTCTATCCAATCTACCACCTCTGGGTGTGTGATTTAGTAGCAGAATCATAGTGCGGTGGATAGTATATCGGACTTGGAGTCAGGAAGGCCTGGGTTCAGTTCCCACTTCTGATAATAGCTATATGATGTTCAATGAGTCCCATAACCTGTCTTGAACAGCCAACTCCTTGGGACTTATCTGCTAAATCATAGAATTTTCCCCACCCTGATAAAACTACAGGTCCTACCTGAGTACACAAGATTGTTTCTCCGTTTGCCTCTGAATTTCCAGTCAGTGGGATGATAATTTCAGCAGTGATGGCATACATATCAAAGAATTCAGACCTAGAAGAGAATTTAGGATGTATCTGCTCTAGCATTTCCATTTTAATTTTTTCTAATTGATTTTAGTCCTTTAAAAAAATTATACATTTTTTAATGAGCAAAAATCAACCTTCTTTCTTCCTTCTCAACCTCTCCCCAATCAAGAATCAGAGAAAAACAAAGGCCCTGTTACAAACATGTCTATTCAAGCAAAACAAATTTCTTCATTGGATATGTTAAAATAAAATGTCTCATTCTTCACTCTTGGTCTAACTTCACCTCTGTGTCAGGAGGTGGGCAGTTTTGACCTGATCATTTGAGAGTGAAGTTGAAGTGTCAGCCACTCCCCCCTTTTCCTCCTCCCTGTTGTGCTGGTGGACCCAGATTATGTGAGATAATTTTCCCTAACCTTCCTGAACCTTTCCCACTTAATGCATTTTTCTTTCCCTCTCTTCCCATTCTTCTCTTAAGGTCATCAGGAAATAACAGAACCATTCCCAGAACTTCTATCACTTCCAATTAGACTCCCTCTGTGATCCCTGATGATGATAAGGTTCAGTGAAGAAACATGTATCATCTCCTTAATTAGTCCTATATCATTGTTTGTGTTTACCTTTTATGTTTCTCTTGACTCCTGGATTTGAACTTCAGAGTTGCTACTTAGCTCTGGTCTTTTCATCAAGAATACTTGGAAATGCAGCATTTCCGTTGTCCTATTTTTCCCCCTATAGGATTATTCTATTTTGTTGGATAAGTTTTTCTTGACTGTAAGCCCATGTATCTTTGCCTTCTGGAATATGATGTTCTAAGCCAGCATTTCTCAACCTGTGGGTTATGTTCATTTTGTAACATTATGATTCATAACAGTAGAAAAATTACAGTTATGAATTACAGTTAAGGTTGGGGGGGTCACCACAACATGAAGAACTATATTAAAGGGTCGCGGCATTAAGAAGATTGAGAACCACTGAAAAGTGGTGGCTAAACAGTGTATGATTCTGGCTGACTTTTCTGTACTTGAATTCTTTCTTTCCGACTACTTTTTCTTTGATTCAAAAGCTCTGGTTTTTATCTATTGTCATCCTAGGAGTTTTATTTGAAGGTTTCTTTAAGGAGATAACTGATAGGTTCTTTCTGTTTCCACTTTGTCTTCTGGTTCTAAGAGATCTGGGTAATTTTGTTTTAAGATTCCTTGAAATATGATGTTTTGGCTCCTTTTTTGGTGATTCAGTTCAAGCAATCCAATAGTTCTTAATTTTTTCTCTCAACCTGTTTTCCAGGTCAGTTGTTTGGACAACCTTACAAGACAACCTTACAATAAGATACCTTTTGTCTTTTGTCTTTGTTTTAGTTGTTTCTTTCTTTGTATCATGGTATAATATTTGGTCCATTCTGATTTTCAGGAAATATGTTGCTTGGGCAAAGTTTTGTAGGTCTTGTGCTAAGCTGTTAATTCCCTAATTCTGTATTCCATGGCTCGTATTTCTTTTCCTGCATAGGTTTTAGATTGGAATAGAAGCTGGGAATGAGACTTTGTTCTGCCTCGGGGGTTTGACCATAATCACTACTGCTTATTTATGAACTTAATCCTCTCAGTACAGAGCCCATAGTTTAATCTAGAAGGTAGAACAGGGCACATATCCACCCTAGATCTGTGACTCAGAACTGGATAGTGACTGAGAAAACTGCCAACTGACACCTATCCTTTTTGAATTGCCCTGGTATGAGTCTGGGGGTGGCCTATATGGGCCTGAGACACCTCCCCCCTCCCCACTTGCACCCCCTTTCTCTGTACTGGAATACTCTATGTGTGGTGCTTTTGCCCTGACCCTGTCTCCAGTGTCCACAAACCTCTCTTTCTTTGCAAGCCTGGGCTAGAAAAATGTCTCACTGATTGTCTCTTGGGTTTCCCCATCAGGATCTCGGCTGGTGTATTTACTACATCTGTTAGGAGGAATTTTGCGGGGGAAGTTACTGTGTTCCTTTTTTGCTACTCCACCATCTTGGTTCTGCCTCTGTACCTTTTTTTTTTATATCACAGTCATTTCTTAGTACACTCCCCCTAATTCTGTTCTGTTACCAGCAAACCTTCCCCTGTAACAAAGAAAAAGAAAACATAAATAAAACCAGCAAACTCTTGAACCATTTCAAACTATGTGTATCACTCTACACCCTTGTCCCCTACCCTCTGCAGTCAAAAGATTGGGTTACATATGTCCTCATTTCCTCTACAGGGCCAAGACTACCACTATATCACACAGCATTCACTTCATTTTATTATTCCTTTTGTTTATATTGTTAAAGTCACGTATATTGTTTTCTTGGTTCTGCTTACTTCGGTCAATATCAGTTCATACAGGTCTCCATGTGTTTTGCTGAATTCCTCATTTTCGTTGTTTCTTGTGGCATAATAATAGTTCATTGAATTCATGTTCCGCAGTAACTTTCACCCATTAATCAAGCCATGAGTGTCCTCATTCTTTCAATTTCTTTGCAATCACAAAAAGTGCTACTGTGAATATTTTGGTATATATGGGATTTTTCTTTGTCTTTGACTTTTTTAAGGTCTGTACCCAGCAGTGGGATCTCAGGATGAAAGAGTTGAGCAGTTTGATGTTTTTTCTTGTATGATTCCAGATTACTTTCCAATTCCCAACTCTAGCAACACTCTAGTTATGTGCTTGTGTTTCTGTAGCCTTTCTAACGTTGATTATTTCTTATTATCATCATTACCAATTTGCCAGGTATGAGGTAAAACCTCAGAGCTGTTTCGTTTCTATTGCTCTTATTATTAGTGATTCAGAACAACTTGTAATATGTCTATCTTGAAAGAACATTTCAATTTTGCATAATTGAAATGATCTGTTTTATCTTTTATTTGCTTAAGGATTTTCCCCTTTTGCTATAGATGCGAAAAGTTCCTTTAATTTTCTTCTCAGCTTTTTTTTTTCTTACTAGATCTTCAACATTTACTAGGACCTTTTATGTTGGGTTGGATATCCATTTGGAAATTATTATGATATATGGAGTAAGATGCTGGTTTGGCCTTACTACTTTTCAGTTTCCCCAGCAATTCATGTCAAATTAGGGAGCCTTTCTCCAAGCCCTTTATTTTACAGAGGAAGAAACTGAGGCCTAGGGACATGAAGTGACTTCCCCAAAATCACTCAGGTAGTAAGAGACCCAGGGCCTCCAACTCCAAATCTTGGGCCCTGGTCAGCACACTGTAACTGCCTCCTCAACACCTGATTACTTCCTATACTCACACAGATGAGACACATAGCACACACCACCTGTGTGAATTCAGGCAAGTCTTTTGGCCTCTTAGGATCTCAGGTTTCCTCAGCTGTAAATGAGGGTGTTGGACTAAAAGTGTCTTTTAATGCCCCTTTCATCTATAAGTCTGTGGCTCAATGAGTCTGTGACTTTGGGACAGGTCTTCATATAAAGATGGCAGTCTCCTGCTCCAACCAACTAAAGAGAGGAAATGAGAAGTGAATTACCATTTGGACAAGATTTTTAAAACACTTTCCTTCCCTTTACTTTTTAGAAGTGCATGAAATATGAACAAGGTCTTATTCATTTCATTGTTACAAAGAGCTGTCTGGGAACAGAATTTGACTGCCTTATGAAGTAGCTTAGTGTTCCCAGAAATGTTCAAATAGTCAAGGATATGGTAGAAGTGGTATTTTTTCACTACCTAGGTTTGGAGTACCTTCCAACTATTAAGCTTCTATGATCATTCCAAAAAATCTCATTTTCCTTGTTATGCTAATACCCTTCCAGTACACACTTGAATAAACTCAGTTGTCGAATTTTAAATGATGATAGCTCAGTTAGCCAGCCACGAGCCTCCCAGATCACTAGACTTTCTAGTGGCATGGTGGGAGGACTGTAGAGCTTTATAAATAGGTACCTCTAACTTCCTCCCACACACACACATACATACATACATACCTGTAAATATAGAGCACCCCAATATGAGTGCTCTTCAGTAGGGCACAATAATTCTTCATTAAAAAGATTAGGGCCCAGTGGTATGATCATTTCCACAGAAAATATCTTTATATCCCATTTGGAAGTGTGTGACCCTGAGCAAGTCACTTAATCTCTCAGACTTCTAAGACTATAAATGGTATAGACTATGTATTGTTACCAATACTGGTAGAAGAAACTTCCTCATTAGGGATTTCCCTGTATCAATGAAATTATAGATCAGTTCTCCACCCCTATCCCATCCCTTACTCCTCCTGGAGATGTAGCACAGATAATGTTTGCAGTCATGTATAATGGTGGTTTTTCAATATACTGATAAATGATATCATTTATCTGAAATAGTAGAGAAATGATTATGTTATACTTAAATATTGTGGTTAACTAAAATTTGGATTATATTCTGTATATATAGCTACCAATTTTTATTTTTTTTAATTGATTTGTTTATTACTTTTAGTTTGCAAGATTCAGTTCCACAGTCCCTTGAGTTTCAAATTTTGTCCCCTCCCTCCCCTTCCCCCATGGTGGCATGCAATCAAGTATAGGATCTGCAAATACTTTTACATTGGTCGTTAGTCTGGTTGTATAGAAGGGTTGTAACCAATGGAGTGAACAATGGGAAAAAAGAAAGAAAACCAGACATGAAATAGAACGATTGCATGTAGATTGCTTCTGTCTTCATTTAAATTCTGTTCTTTCTAGATCATTCTCTGAATGTAGACATTTTCCATCCTGGTACTTGTTGAGTTGTCTTATAACCGTGCATGGCTGAGAAGAGTCCAGTTTATCAAAGTTGGTCATCACACATATGATGTATCTGTGATTGTGTACAAATTTTTTCTGGTTCTGCTCTTCTCACTTAGCATCAGTTTGTATAAAGCTCTCCAGGCGAATATGAAGACTGTCTCCTCCCCATTAGCTACCAATTTTTTAAAAAATGAAATAAATGAAATGAATAAAGAAAAACTCAGGTATTTACTCATTCCAAAACTGGCTGACTTGCTAATCTCTATATAGTCAAGAGGTTTACATATCTGGTAAATACGAGTTTACTTTGTTAAGAAAATCCAGGATTTTTATTTGTATAATGTGACATTTAAACCTTCCTCTATCCTAAATTATTTTTTTTGCCATAAGTAGTAACTTTTCAAAAGTTAGATGAATTATAACTTTACTGAAACATCTCTGAACTTTTCTGTTCTTTTATACTGGTAAACCAACTTGAAGGTTGCGTCATACAAAATTCTAGTACAACTAACATTTAATTTTGAGTGTGTGATAAGTATACCAGTAAATGTACATTTATAAGCTTCTAAATTACTTGAAAATGTCCTCAGTTTCCTTGTCAAAAAGTAATAAGGGTGTTGGACTAGCTTTCTGTGTACCTTTCCAGTTCTAAACAATTTGTGGTTAATTCTCTAAATTTCTCTAACTTAGTAGAAGTCACTTGAAAACTCAGTATGCCACAGTCCATTAGTGCCCATAACTTTTACTGCGTAGGCTTTATTAAGGTTGGTAACAATGAAATACTTGAATTTCCTTACTTTCAGTTTTCTCACCCTTTTATTTTTAGAAATTTTGGTTAGTGAATTAGCCACAAAACGACTCCCAGCAGGAAACTGGGTTATTTTCAAAATCAGATGACTAAGAGTCAACCCATATGATATACAAGCCTGAAGTTAAGGCTGGTAAGTGTGCCTTCTGATCATGAAACAAGGGTTGGATTCCAAAACAGCCCAGTTAGTTTTGGAAAAAGAAGGACCCAACCAGCCCTGGCAGACTCATGACCAATCCTTAGAAAAGCACCCTCTTTTTAACTAATGCATTTCTGTATATATCTAAGAGAATGCTATATTGTATGTAACTAATTTTTAACTATTATAACTAATTTTGGTCTATGTTGCAGCAAGCACACTAGCATACCCAGGATCTGCTTTTTTAAAGGAAAGCAGCTCAACAGGGGGGTAAACAGTCTTACTTTAATCAAACATGTATCATCTACCTAGTTCAGGAGAAAAAGTTAGCACCCTGAATGTCAGAGAAAATACAAACAGAAGTTAGAAGCAGACAAAAATACAGACAGAGAAACAGACCAACAGACAGGTTTCCAGTTGTCTGACCATTACATCCATAACTATTTAGTTATCAGAGAGAGAAGCACCAATATCTAGGTTTTCAGAGCCGGGGGGCTCAACAGAGTCTCATCTGGCCAAATCACACAACTCTTCCCATGAGTGAGCCCCAAAGCAAAATCTCACATCAGGGTATATATGGCTTTCTCCAGGATCAGAAAACATCACAACCCTCGTAACCCACTGTCCAATCACAAAGTAAGGTGTGAGCATTCCTGAAAAACAAGCCTCCCACCAGGTTCCGTGTGACCACATGCAGCCTATTAGGGGGCAGGGTATATTTTCAAATCAGGGAAGGTTCTCAAATTCACTTAAGCCTATCAAGGAGCCAAGGGGCAGGGAAGATCTTCAAATTACCATTACTATTACAGCCTGTAAGAATGGATATTGGAAATTGTGATGGTCTGTGTATCCAGACATCTTGCACATAAGGTATGAATGCATGCTAGCTTGGGATGGTTCCATTCGCATTTTAGTCACCTGCCTCTGTGCTTATCTCTGGGAAGAGTTCTTAATGCTAACAACAGGCATGCATTGTAACACACAAGCTCTGAAATGGTGCTTATAGCTAGCACAGGTGAATAACGGTCTGTAGGATGAGAAAAAGGAATAGCTACTTGGGACACAGTTCACTCTGTATCTCTCCAAATGGCTCACCTTTGACTTGAATCTAGTAGCAGTAATCCCCCCCCACCCCCAATGAGAATGTCATAAGTCTCTTGGATGGATAGCTATGAGAGAGAGAGAGCACAAAAAGTGCTTTCTTGACTGTCATTTCAGAGAGTTTTGCCCTTGTTTCTCCCTTTTCTCCTGCTTCCCTCCCCCCCCATAACTGTACACACACAATTCTGGAGTGTAACCATTGCTTTTATGTTTGTGTAGTTCAAATCTGAGCTGGGATGAATTTAGCTACAGCATCTTTATTGAACATACATCATACTGTAAAGTGCTTTGGGAAGCTGTATAAAATGGGTGGTGTGGGTGGAAAGAATGATCAAAGGAACAAGTAAAGGTTGTTTAAAATAGACTTCTAAAGTATAACTATATTATACAGAGGAATGCTTAAATTTTACATGAAGAACCTTGCAACTCTGCTGAAGGAAGAAGTAGGAGAATGAATGGAAAGACTGAAACTTAACTTCAGTGGACTGATGAGGAGTAGGCAGAGAAGTGGTGGACTGCAGATGTGAAATGAGGCATGTCATCAATGTATGGCAAGTGAGTTGGTTTGTTTTTCTCAACTGTACTACTTGATAGGAAGGGTCCTATTTGAGGGTCTCAGATCCCACCATTTGGAAGTGACATTGATATAGGGCAAAAAGCATCAATAAAATATTTGGTTAAAATAGGGACTCTACCTTTTTGTCTCAGGATATTATCCACTTTGGTCATGTAGTGAATTAATAATTGAATAAAGTGCTCAATTTCAGTTTGCAGTTAGTGAAAATAAAGATATAATTTTTCCCATCCAGATTCACTGACCCCCTGAAATCTATCCACAGACCTCTTCAGGGTGTGTGGATCCCGTTTTAAGAATTTTGGGGTTAAGAAAGCTTGTCTCAACAACAAAAGAGGGAGATAAAGAAAGCAGACCAACCTAACTTGTCCTGTACTGAGAATGAATTCCTCGAGACCTTTTCTATACTTATTAGTATCAGTTAAGTTAAAGAGTTTTATAACCACCATTAGGATATATTTAGTGCTTAAGTTGGTGAAGGATAAAAGGCTATGACATTTTAACATTTTAATGACAGTAAGATGTAAAATCCATGTCTTGTGGCCTAACATTTAAAATCAGAGACTTCATATTTTTAGCATCTTTGCAATTGAACTATAAAAATATGTGCTTCAAAAGTAGCATGAAGAAAGAACACTGGATTACGGTGAGGTTTTAAGTTCTAGTCTGCAGTCTGCAACTCACTTTTAGTGGGATCTTGGCCAAGATTTTTAACTACTCTGGGCCTCCCAGAGGTAATGACACCTCCCATGCATCTCACAGAATTACTGTGAAGATCAAGATCAAACCTGTGTGAAAAGTTTTTGCAAAAAACAAATCCAATGCAACCAAGACTAGAAGGGAAGCAGAAAGCTGGGAAATTTTACAGCCAATGTCTCTGATAAAGGCCTCATTTCTAAAATACATAGGGAACTGAGTTGAATTTTTAAAAATACAAGTTGTTCTCCAATTGATAAATGGTCAAAGGATATGAACAGGCAATTTTCAGAGTAAGAAATTAAAGCCATATGAAAAAATGCTCTAAATCACTATTGATTAGAGAAATGCAAATCAAAATAACTCTAAGGTACCATTACACCTATCAGACTGGCTAATATGACAAAACAGGAAAATGATAAATGTTGGAGAAAATGTACCTTATTTGGAATACTAATGCATTGTTGGTAGAGTTGTGAACTGATACAACCATTCTGGAAAGCAATTTGGAACTATGTCCAAGGGGCAGTTAAAAATGCGCATACCCTTGGACCCAGCAATATAACTTATAGGTCTGTATCTCAAAGAGTCATAAAAACAACAAAAAGGACCCACATATACAAAAATATTTATAGTATCTCTTTTTTTGTGGTGGCAAAGAATTTGAAATTGAGAGGATGCCCATCAGTTGGGGAAATGGCTGAATAAGTTGTGGTATATGAATGTAATGGAATACTATTGTACTGTAAGAAATGATGAGCAGGAAGACTTCAGAAAAACCTGGAAAGACTTATATGAACTGATGCTGAGTGAGGGGAGTAGAAACAGGAGAACATTGTACACAGTAATAGCCACAGTGTGCAGTTTACCGACTTTGATAGACTTAGTTCTTCTCAGGAATGCAGGGATCTAAGACAGTTCCAGAAGACTCAGTATGGAAAATGCTGCCCACATCCAAAGAAAGAACTTTGGAGTCTGAATGTGGATAGAAGCATACTATTTGCTCTTCTTTTATTGTTTTGTTTCTTTTTTCTCATTCTTCCCCCCATTAGTTCAAATTTCTTTACCTCATGACTAATGAGAAAATGTTTAATATGAATATATAATTGGAGCCTATATCAGATTGCATGCTATCTTGGGGAGGAGGGAGGAAAGGGGAGAAAATTTAAAACTCAAATTCTCATGGAAGCAAATGTTGGAAACTAAAAATAACTATTTTTTTTTTTAAAGAAAATGCTTCAAAAACTAGAAGGCCCCAAATAAAGCTTGGAATTGTCTGTAGTTATTTTTGGATACACTTCACTAGTTAGTATGCCCAATTTATGACAGGATATATGTGTAATAGGAGACTGGAGGAGGTGAAGCTGTATCATCTATGGCAAGGCAGGGTATGAACCTGACTCCCCTAGACTGTGTATTGGGAATATCCTCTTAGAGATGGAATAAGGCACTTAGAATTCCACACATTGGACACCCAACAGGCATCTTCTTCTAGCTCATACACTAGCACAATGTTAGCTAACTGGATGACCTCTTTCTTTTTTCAAAGGAATTGTTTTGATTCAAAGGGGCAGCTGAGCTCCCTGTCATTAGTCTTCCCTCCCCCACCCCACCCTCCAAAATAAACTCCAGGGATATTTTTAGTGTTTCAGTTAATTAAGCCTCTTTAGTTTATCTTTTGTTCCCAAGATCAGCTTTTCTATCCCTGTCAGCATTGTAATTGTTTCCATAGAAGATTTAGCCTTCTATGACAACTGGTTGTTTTCAGGGAAGGGATTTAAATGAATTTGTCACAGGTTAAGTAGAAAATACTTAGAAATGCACTTTTCCTTTCATTTCACAAAGAACCATGCTTGCTAAATGGACTTTTAGGCAGTTCTTTAAATTAGTGACAAGCCAGCAGAACAGCATCTGATAGTAAGGGATCAAAATCTCAGTCAATAGTCCTGTGCAAAAAGGTGAGCTAATCTGTTCAAGGATGGGGGAGCTTTGTTTCCTGGTTGGTCATTTTAGCAGATGATAGAACATATTACCTATTTCCAACTTTTTTTCCATGCAGGAAGATGATTAAAACCAAGCACAGATTTAGATTGATGTAGTTCCATTTGAAGCCTTATCCTCCTATTTTCCTATAGTAGCCTCACCTAGGAAGAGGTCTTCATTACAGCAGTGACTACTCACTGCAACATACAAGCCTTCAGCCCAGAGGGAAGATGCTTAGGACTTCTCCTGACTAAGGACTTCCACATTCTCTGGATAGGAGGAAAGGAGAGTCATTTGGCAATGCCTACCACTTTGTAACTTTCCAAATTTCTAGTGCCTGACCTGAGTCTAATAAGCAGTGATACCGGAAGAATATGATTCTCTGGGTACTTTCCCAGATAAATAGCTTTAGGAAACTAGTCAAACAAAGCACTTTTCCCTAGGCTGATACATCCCTTGTATCCCCTGTGGCCCACACAACTCCTACCAACCATCCTTTCTGGATGCCCAACAACAAACCCCGGGAAGTTTGTGGGTTTTGGGGAGGGAAGCAGGTAGAGGTGAAACACACACATGCGCGCGCGCGCGCGCACACACACACACACACACCAAAGGGCCAGCCTCATAGTCTTCAAGTCTCGTCTCCCATCTTTGCAAGTCATTGAACCTCTCCATGTACCAGACAACTCACCAAGACTTTAAATTGAAGAACAGGTACTGTTCCACCAGTCCTGGACCCTCCAAGCTCTAAGAGGAGACCTGTCACCTTGTTACCCTAACCAAGACTTCCACTTGACTTTCCAGTTACCTGGTTCAAACTGTCCCTTCCTACCTACTGCTTTCCAGCTCCCCCAGTATGTGTTGTCTCCTCCTGTTAAGAGTGTCAACTCTCTGAGGGCAAGGACTGGTTTCTTTGCTTATATTTGAATCCCTGTGGTTTATATATAGTAAGCACTTAACAAATACTTTGTTTCCCTTTTGTTAGGGGGAGTCTGTTAGGGAGTTCCCTATAGGGATGAAATCACAGAGCCATAACATTTCCCCTCTACTTTCCAAAAAATAAAATAAATCTACACACAATTCCAGGAAACACTCAAATTTTTCCCTTAAAGTGGAATTTGGTTATAATAAGCCTGTTGAATCATACTCCTGGTTTTGGGGGGGTGGCAGACAACCTTAGCAAGTAGCAGTAAGTTCTGTAAATCTCTTAGAGGAGTGTAGGTGTCCTAAAGGTTCCCACTTGCATTGCTTTCATCTATGAGCTTTGAGTAGTGTGTGTGTGTGTGTGTGTGTGTGTGTGTGTCTAGATGGGTAGAGAAAAGTGTATATAATTACTCAGTGGTAAAGTAATAAAACACTTAACTCGGCTTTCAAAATGTACTTTCATAATGAATTGGAAGGGGCCTTGGAGGCTGTAGGATCATAACTATAATAAAAGCATTTGTGTGTGTGTGTGTGTGTGTGTGTGTGTGTATGTCCTCAAAGATTTATAATTTTACTGTGTGATAGGCACGGTGCTAAGCAATACAAAACCAAGAACAAGACAGTCCCTGCTTTCAAACAGTTTACATTTTAATAAGGGAAGTCAAAGCTTGATGTTGGGGAGGAAGAAAAAGGGGATCAGGCAGCAGTAAATGGAGTTGGGGCAACATGGCTGGGCCTTCTCATGATATATAGTGGTTTCAGTTCAGGGACTTACCATTACTGGTCGTTGCCAAGGGAACAGGTCCCTGTGGCCTCATGTGAACAACTCACATGAGTTGTTTAGAAATGTAAGGAATCTTAGGAGGTCATCAAGGTCAAACTTTCCATTTTACAGTTGAAGAAACGGAGGCTCAGCAAGATATAATAACTTACCCAAGGTAATTAGTAACAAGTAGCAAAGTTAGAAATGAATGAAATAAAAAGCATTTATGAAAAGCTTACCATGTAGCAGGCATTATGCTAAGTGCTGAGGGCACAAATACGAAAAGCAAGAATAGTTTTTGCCCTTAAGGAATTACTTTCTTTGGAGAGTGGGAGCCAAGGAGGAGTATTTTGGTCAGAGAAGCCACAGGGATGGAGAGTAGAGTAATAGGGCAATTGAATATCGCCTCTGTGAATGGTAATGTTTATTTGGTCAGTGTTCCCAGGGCTAGAGGTGGAGAGTTGGAAGAGGTAACAAAAAGAGTACATGACATTCATCATGGCATGAAGATGACCAGGGAGAAGCGTGGTGCGTCCAGGTCAGGCTTGATGTGGTAAATGATCACCAATCAAAGTCCTGGACCCCAGGGAAGGGAGATGGAATGCAAGGTCAGAGGTAGAAGACGTAGAGAATAATTTGGTGGGTTTATATTTGAACCCAGGTCCTCTGACCTCTAATTCAATGCTGTTTGCCTCCAGTACCTTAGTTTTAGTGGCTGATTATTCTGTAGATGCAGAGATCAGAGAGAACATTTAGTAGAATACTGTCTTTCTTGTATTTAGGTTATAAAGTTACCATTACCACAGGCTACTTTGGGACATAAAACATTTATATATAAATATGTGAAAATATCCACAATAAAATTATTCTAATTTTTTTACTTTAGAATTTACTTTTAAAAATAGAATATACTTTTTTTTTTTTTTTAAAGAAGCAATCTGTAATGGAAGGTAGGAAAGAGATGTCTCTTGCCAGCTCTGGGAAAGTAGATACAGACGTGTTAAACTCCTTGGAATACATTGAGGTAATTGATAAGTGTTGTTGATAGAATCTTTAACTGTTGCCTCAGTGAGAATAGGAAGGAGTAATGTAAAATTCTTTGTGAATCCCTCCGTGTAGAGCCATACTGTGATCCCTGTGCTCTGGTGACCTTTCCTCTAAGTAGAGGGCTACCATGATGAAATCAAGAAATAGAACTTACAGACAGCATGCTTGAATGGAAAAAGACTTAGACTCAGAATCAGACTTGGGTAGGCTCTGCCACTTGATGTTTAGCCTATCTGAGTCTCAGTTTCCTCATTTTAAAACATAGAGTTTAAAATTGTGATCTAATGATTATTTCATGTTTTCTACAACTGCTTAAAGCAGTGAATCTGACCCCATTTTTATAATGCCTCAATGTATCTCCACATGCCTCTAAGGTTATTGTAAAATGTCTGGGCTCTTTCCTCCAAATAGTGTTTCTTTTAATTCACACTTAAAAAAAATACAGCATTTAGGGATAAGAAATTGTCACTTATGTCATTCAAAAAATAGTTGTCTAAGAAGTACATCAAGTATCAGTGTCCAACAGCTGAGAACTCAATCCTCATTTTTTTCAAAGGAAGCACAGAGAAACACTTAGGCTATTGGCTCATTAGACTGGCACTGTAAATCACAGGATGCCAGGAGAAGCCAGGAGAGGGCTTGGCCTAATTAGCCATAGCTGGCTCTTGACAGGCAGCGTTGCATTGCTTCCTTTAAAGATCTTGTTCAGAATGAAATAGACAAAAAAATGACTGAGATGGATGCTCCAAAGGCATGTCTTATTTACTTTTGATTAGAAAATGGATAAAATTGGGTGAAGATTTATGAGGGTACCAGGTTTGGTTTTTTTTTTTCTGGCTAACCTTACTACCCATGAGTTCATTTAATGGCAGATTCCCCTTCTCTTCCTTTAGCAGATGATGCCCCAAAATACTTCACAACTAAAGAATGACTTTGTTTTCAGTCTGTCAAACCCCTCTAAGTGCACACCCAGCATAGACCTCTGTTTTAACAGTTGGAAGAACTTCTTTTGAGTACTTCTTAAGAAAAAGAAAGGAAAACCTATTCCAGACTATCTTAGCAGTCAGATGTTCCCAGAATGTAGGAAATCTTAGGAGAATGAGAGAAATTTGATGAAAATGGCCACATTTCACTTTCACACTAATCTCCAGCAAGCTGGGGTCCTATTTTTCATGAAAGGAGAATGTAGAAACACATTCACTAGCTTGAAGCCCACATGAAAAGCACAGACGTAGCCTGTCAAATGTTGTTCGTTGGTTCAGAGAAAAGCATCACTATGGGAAACAATATGGCGGAGGATTGTCTGTTCCATAGCAATAATGTCATAAATTGGATATGCTTCCAGGGTAGTTGACTTTAGACTATAAAAGCTTCAAAATTGTCTTTGTGGAGGTTGTCCCTGCTTGTTCAAGCAAAAGATGTCAGTGAAAATAAGGAATAAATTATACCCACCCAAAGAAAAAAAGGAGAAATTCTGTGGTCCCGTGTCCAAACACAAGCAAAGTGGTCCCTCCAGGCAAATGGCTGGCTGGAGAACTACTCCATAGGAAGAGGTTCTGGACAAGGGATCCACCTGGTTGGACCTTCATGAACGGATCTTCCGCGTCTCCCATGAAGGAATCGATGCACTGCTTACTTTGTATTTGGTAATGGTGACACCACATCTCTTGCCTTGCATTTGGATGGTTCTTTTTTAATTCTTTTAGTCAAAGTAGTCAACATGACCTTCATCTGCCCTTATTAAATTTCACCTTAAGAAAAAAAAATTGCCTTTGTGGAGACCTGAAGTTTTAATAAGAAATCCCAAGAGTGGGCTGGGCTGGTTGTATGTGCTGTTTAGCAGGCTTTTTGGAGCCCAAACCATGAGACTGCCTGATGTTTGCAGCTGGTGGGCATTCAGTGGACAACTGGGCATGCGCAGGAGAAGTATGAAAATCAGCCACCTAGATGCTTCTTTGATGTGAATGGTCTGCTCCTGTTCAAAACATTACCCCTTCTCTGAACTTTTGTTATAAAGTGCTTATGTGATAAGGGGCAACTTCAATTGTGAATCTCAGTTTCCTCATCTGTAAAGTGGAGGGGATAATTGTAGTACTTATCACAGGGTCTTTGTGAGGAATAACTGAGATGTGTGTGACACCCGAGGAACCTTTTTATAACAAATAGTTATTAGCATTAGTAGTATTTTAAGATTTGCAAAGCACTTTACAAAGATCTCATTTTACCCTTAGAACTCCATGAGGTAGATGCTGTTATTGTCATTTTACAGATGAAGAAAGTCAGGCAGGCAGAAGTTAAGTGATTTGCCCAGTAAGTAGCTAAGGCTGGATTTGAACTCAGGGCTTCTTGATTCTAGGGCAACTAAGTAGCACAGTGGATAGAGTGCTGGCCTTAAAGTCAGGAAGACTCATCTTCTTGAGTTCAAATGTGGCCTCAGACACTTACAGGGCTGTGTGACCCTGGGCAAGTCACTTAACCCTGTTTTGCCTCAGTTCCTCATCTCTAAAATGAGCCGGAGAAGGAAAGAGCAAACCACTTCAGTATCTTTTTCAAGAAAACTCCCAAATGGGTCACAGATTTAAACACGCCTAAAACAACTGAGCAGCTTCCTGTTTCTAGGCCTAGCCCTCTATTCACTGTGCCAGTTTTCTCTTGTCATAGCTAACCAGTGAGGACTTATTCCATGAGGAACAGACTTAATGTGGGCATAAGTTCTTTTCTGTGGATTGGGCCAAGGGCATTACCACATCTTTGAGGACTGTTTATTATGTATTTGTACTATTATTGTGAAATGATATTAATCTAACTGGATATGTGGTATGGCTACACACTGTCATCCTCATTAAAAAGCAGAATGACTGCTGACAAGCCCAGAGAGCATCCTTTTATATCAGCCTTTGGTTGCTCTAAAGCAGGTCTCCACAACCTACAGCTCACTAAAGGATTTCCTCTACAAAGGATGTTTTCTTCTACATTTTTCACAGGCCACCAGAAATCCTTTGGCATGGTGCAAGCGGTGCATGAACCACAGGCTGTACAGGCTTCCTCTAGAGCAGCAGTTCTCAACCTGTGGGTTGCAATCACTTTGGGGGTGGAATGACCCTTTCACAGGGGTTGCCTAAGACCATTGGAAAATACGTATTTCCAGTGGTGTTAGGAAACGAGACACCACTCCTCTGTCAGTCTCCAGGAGGGTTCAGCCACATGCAGATATGCCCACATACAAGTATTAAAGGGTTGCGGCATTAGAAAGGTTGAGAACCACTGCTCTAGAGTCTACACCAAGGGTCTAGAGTCCAGCCAGGGGTAGGGAACCTGTGACCTTGAAGTCACATATGGCCCCCTTGGTTCTCAAGTGCAGCCCTTTGACTGAATCCAAACTTCACAGGACAAATCCCCTTCATAAAAGGATTTGTTTTATAAAACTTGGTCTCAGAAGGCCACACCCAAGGACCTAGAAGGCCACATGTGGCCTTTCGGCCACGGGTTCCCAACCCCTGGCTCCAGTCCCATAGCTTTGTCCTCTGAGGACCACACCAATGATCTGCTGCCCCAGTTACTTGCAATGCTTAGAACAAGTTCAAGTGTTTATACCAGGAAGTGAATCAGTGACCAATACTCCAGTTCTGATCTAAGCTATATCACTAATTTAGCCCTGTCACCTTGGGCGTCACAGCGCTAGCTGCCTACCTATCACAAAGGCCTCTTATAAAGGCAAATGAGAAAGTGCTTTGTAAAGATGTCAATTCAGTTGGACAAATATTGATAAAATGGGCCTGCTATTTGCAAGGTACTGTGTTCTCAGTATCTAGAGATACCCTAAAATATTTTGTATTTCTCATAAAGGTCTTTTTCATATCTTTCCATAAAGGATTTACCCAAAACACTGAAGATCTTCCTCTGGTTCTTTTGTTTGTTAGTTTGTTGATAGCAATGAAACAACACATGTGCCATGTTAGCGTGACAACACGAGCAGTCCACCTCCTTTTCCTGACATATACAGGTCATGGGTGATGTCTTTTATTATGTACCTTGGGGTGGTGAGTCATGTCTCCTACAGCCAGCATACATCTTCCCATTGCCTTTTGGGCCATTTGAAATTTTAATGCTTTTGAATTGTAACCGTCTAGGATGGAAGACCTGGGTTCAAGTCCTGACTCAGACTCTTATTAGCTATTATGATCACAGGCAAGTTTGTTCCTTTCAGCATGTTTCCTTATCTGCAAAATGAGAATAATAGCGCTTCAGAGTTGTGGTGAGGACCTCAGATATCATGTAAAATGGTTTGCAAGTCTTTACAACACTATAAATGAACATTTCTAGACTGTAGTAGTTACTATATGTAGACATGTAGTTCATGAGGGAATTTATAAAAATGATAAAGAATGACCCTCAAGCAGCTCAGAATCTCACTGTAGTACAAACCTAAGTTTACTACAGAAGAATCTGGAGCTCTAGTCCTCTTGGGAAGCCATCTGCTTCAGGTTTTCCATTTGTCAAAGTGACTAATACTGCCTTACCACCAGCTAGAGGAATCTTTATTCTCATAAGTCAGGCTTTTTTGGGGGGGGGAGGAGGGTTGGGATTTAACAGGGTGGGAGGGTGGACTAGATCTTGAAAGTCTCTTCCAATTTTATGAATCTCTGATGTAATCAAAAAGGGAAAGTAGGAACACTAGCAAGCAAACCTCCATAGACACATTTTGTAGGATGAAATCTTGATTAATCAGTTCTCAACTAATGGGGCTTCTTTCTTCTTGTTTCTTTCTTTCCTTCATCCCTTTTTCTTCCTTCCTCTTTCTTCCAACATTTCCAAGTTATGGCTGTCTCAGCACACCTCTGAGTGGTGTGATTGTGCACAAGCCACCAAACTAAATGAAGCTTTGATTTCCACAATGGTAAAAGACACGTCTGCACTATTTCACAGACTTGGTAAACCTTAAACTCTTGAAATAAGTTATTACTAATCTAGAGTTACACATTGTACAGAATTGGTGTTTACAAGGATGGCCTCAATCTTCAAAGAAAGACTATACTGAAGCAAAAAAGTGGACAGATGTGTTTTTAGAGTCTCCAATAGGAGGATCTTCCTCTGATACCTCAGGTAACAAGAAGTTAGCTGATATCCCTCCCCCAACCTTTTTATTCCATTTTGCATGTACATGACAATGACTCATTGGTAATGTGGAGAAGGGTCATGGCTACCAAAGCTAAATGCAGTTGGAGTACTGGCTTGCTCTCCATGGTATAGTCCATACTATACTTGGAGAGAGGCGGATAGACTGATTTGCTTATTCTAGACTTAAAGAGGTGGCATCTATCAGTTGTTTGTCCTAAGGCCCCAAGTGTGATTCTATTCACTCCTTTACTTTGTTCCCAAAGTATTTGCTTGCTTTCATTCACTTTTGTAACATTAATGAAACAGATGTTGCTTTACAAGCATCTTCAAGTATTTTATTCACAAGTTTTTGTCCCTTCCAAATAAATTAAAATCTTGAGAATTCTAAAACAGAGTAATCAGGGGATACTTGAACGTAAATGTTGGGTGCTTGTTCTCATTTAAACAGTTTTTCTGAGAGCTGTCAAATATATAAGCCATCTGCTTCTCCTGAACCCCTCATTTTACAGATGAGAAAACTGAGACCCAGAGAAGTCAAGTGATTTTCCTCGTCTCCCTGGCACTAATGGGGAATATGGGCACTATAGAGAGAGAACAGTGATACTAGCTAGCCAGTTGGGCGATTGTGAGAGTAGATCATTCCCACTGTACCTCATCTGTTGTTGTTCTTCTTCTGCTGTTCTAGGTGCATTTTTGTACTCCTTGCTGACTGCTCCAGTGTGGACAGTGCAAAAAAAGGTTCATTAAGTTATCGTAGGTGACTAATGTGGAAATATGTTTAATATGACTGTATATGTATAACCTGCATTAGAGTGCTTGCCCTCTTGGGGGAGAGGGAGAAAAAAAATTGGAACTCAAAATCTTATAAAAGTGAATGTTGAAAACTATCTTTACATGTAATTGGCAAAAATAAAATTAAGTGGTGAAAAAGTATATCAAGAAGGTTAAGTTACTCAGATGTTTTAGATATCACAAGTTATCTGTTTCCTGATTGTTAAATAGATTTACCTCTCAGCATATACCCACCCTTCAACCCCTCCCTTCCCTCCCCCCTCTGCTTTCAACTTCATGTTGAACCAGATGGCATGAAAGAGAGAAGGGAAGCATGGAATTTCTAACAGTGCTGACTAATTTCCAATTGTTTAAGTACTTGGTAGGATGCATTATAAAGCACTTGAATCAGTGGGCCTTCAAAATGTTCCATTTTTGTTTGAATTACACTGATTCATTTGGATTGGAGATGGCACTACACAGTAAGTATTAATGGATTCTTTGAGAACTCTGGTTTTCATTGTATAATTGTTCCACGGCGTGATAAATTATGGTATAATGTTATTCAAAAAAGGTGACAAAAACTCATCTTGACATTCCCTTCCAGCTCTAAAGTTCTCTGACCAGAAACAAGCATGAACTTGTATGATCTTTCCATTTTACACATTAAACTTTTCTCAAAGTTTGGGCTAGTTAGGCAGAAATCTGTATGGACATGAACTTACACTATTTTAATCTTTAGCTTATTTTTTCTTTTCCTTTTAGCATAGTAGTTCTTTGGTTTTTGTCTAAATAAGATGAGTACTAATTTTGATACACAGTACACAGTGAAATGAAAGATCATATTGATGGTTTCTTTAGCTGAATTCACTAGCTGTCCCCATGAGGCTGGGCATACAAATCATGAGTCTAGAAGTGAAAAGAAACTTAGAGAACATCAGAAGTGACTTGCCCAAGGCCACACAGCTATTAAATGCCAGATGCGGGATTTGAACCCAGGTCCTCCTGACTGTATCCTCTATACCACACTTTCACTCAGATAATATCTAGCCAGTTGTTTTTTTTTTTAAAAATCGAGGTGTCCTCACCTCTTCTGGAAGCTGAGGTCATTATTTTCAGAGAATTTTGGAAACCCAGAATGGATTTGTATTCCTATTCGTACCCTGTACTTTATTTAAGAGATGGGTCCAGAAAGATACCTTAAAGTGAACTAAGACACTGAAAATTCTGTGTGTGTACGAAGGAAGATGACATAGACATGAGATACAAGATTACACTCTGGAAGAATCTTTGAGGTAGTGTCTTTCTGTGGCTAAGAAAGGGCTAGGAATTGGGTCCTGGACTAAGTGGTAGTAAAGACTGACTTTTTTTTGTTTTTTATTCAAGTTAGATGGATAAAAATCCAAGTACTCTAGTTATTTTTTTCCTTTAAAACCTTTTTACTTTTCACAAAGGGTTTGCTGTGAGCCTTCAAGTGATCTTGTCCAATCCAAAAGCTGTATTTAAGCGCCGTGGGTCCCAGCCAGGGATGCAAGAATCTGATTTTCTAAAACAGATAACAACAGTTGAGGAATTGGAACCAAAAGCAAACAACTGCACCAAGGTATTCATTCATTTTCTCAGTGTTGCTTAACTTTGAATCTAATTGCAATTAGGGGCCCTACCCTAAACTAACATTTGTCTTTTCCCTTAGGTTCTGGTATGGCACACTCGGACAGAAAAGGTCAATCTAGCTAATGAGCCAAAGTACCACCTGGACACTGTTAAAATTGAGGTCTAACCTGAAGAGGGAAACAGGGCTTGCATGACCATGACGGACAGATGGTTGGGGCAGTGGATGCCTCCTGAAGCTTAGGCTGCAAAAGCATTCAGGTATTGCTCACTCTTCTACAATGCAACAGCTGAGATTTTCATCTGATGGACATCTGTGTAAACAAATCAGATGGTGTAAAAATGGATGGTTTGTCTTCCTTCGGTTTGCATGTTTCCGCTCACCATTTCAGTTACATACATTCACCTGAAAGATCTATATATCATCAAGAGAAAATGATGCTTCAAGGGAACATTGCCAACTACTTGCTTTTTATGTAGTTTTTTCTTCTTCTTTTCTTCTTCCTTTTCCTTAACATCTTAATTGGTGAAACTGAAAAGGTTTTTAGGAACAAATGAGTGATAGTGCTATTCCTGACCTCTCTGCACTAAGTGGTTCCTTCAAGATCAGTGGCAAAATATAGCTAAGGAAATAAAACCCACAAGAAAGGTTGATGGATTCATCTGTTTAATATAGGGAAATAACATTTTGTCAGTACTAGGCACCATAAAATGTAAACACAATTACTGTCATAAACCTGGATATACCTTCAAGGATTAAAAGTACTATTTTGTAGATACCCTGTATGCATCTAGTGCAAGGAGTGCTCTGCAGCTTAGCACTATGTACACAAGAAGTTATCCCAATTATAGAAGACTCAGAGAAAAGACTCGGGATTTCTTTATTCTTTGAACAGATTCGATTTTGTGGTAACATCCAGGTTTATCTTCCTTTCACTAACCATGTTCCCTGTTAAGCACACCATAACAACATCACAGTGAAATGAATGATGAAATAAAAGAATTGGGGTACACTAGGAAACAGTGCTCAGTGATACATTTACATCCTATTTATATGATTAAACATCTGCTCATAAGAGTACCTTTCTACAGGATTACTGGCTAATTTGGGGGCAGGGTTTATACTGTTAGAGGCATTACTAACATGATAACTACTTCCCTTATATGCAAACAGTAGACCTATAATCTTATTGAGAATAAAACTGATTACGGAAATTGACTGAGCAGCTTCTCCAAGAATATGGTTTATGAAATCATGTGTAGTATGAAAAAAGCTGCCAGTGACGTCAATATGGATTCTCAACCTGCTTTTTACCACATCAAATTTAATCAACAGAGACCAACACAGTCAGTCAGTTAATTCTTAATATGAACAACTGGGGGAGAAAAAGAATCTGTACATGAATAAACAGGGGAACTAGATGCATTTATCAAGGAATGTCAGGTGGTGATAATTCTGGATGAAACTCCTATTGCAGTTTTCATTTCCACAGCTGTGTGCTGAGAGTCTGACCCGATGAGCTTCCAGACCATCCTGCTGTTGTATTAGGGGGTTGGCCAAAACCCACAGCACTGCTAGCACTGGTGATGTTCATTCCAGCCATTTGCTGATTCATCTGTGAAACATAAAAGTGGTTTTGGTAATTAAGGAGAAAGCAAATATCAAGTACATATTCCTTGGCAACTTATGTATTACATTGTCATAACATATGTTATGCTTTCCCCCACTGAGTGTAGCATAGAATAAGTTTTATCTTAAGAATGTGTGTTTTCTTTTCAAAAGAATAACAGTTTTACAGGGGTAACCAATATGCAGGCCAGTGAAAAGTGTAAAAATAATCATGTGTAAGGAGTATGTGCTAATGTTGATCTGAATGGTTTTGAGGATTTTGTTAACAGACACTGAATAACAATAACCAATAACAGACACTGAAAAGTTTTAGCATCAAATTAAATAGGAAAAATAAGGCCTACTTAGATTCAAGAGAAGCAAAGTTGATAAGGAAGGCATGTGTGTTTTCAATGTATTCACATCATACAATCTTCTAAAGAATTTTAGACTAGCTACAATGGGAAAGTCACCAAAAAAGATTCATCAATAAACAAGACAATCTCTAGCATAAGAGTCCTAATAAAACCAAATCTAAAACTTGAGAAGTTTCATAAGGTCAGAAAAGAATGGTCTTAGACTGCTGCTTTGGAATGGGGGCGGGGGGGGGGGAGAGAAGAAATGTTAGCACTCTGAGTACTCCCACTTGCTTGCTACATAGAAAATATGCAAATATTCAGGTTCGGGTAAAGGCAATTCAAAACTCATATTACATCAACTTTTACATCAATGTGAGCAATTGCAATACTTTTTACTCACATGTACTGAAACAAACTTAGTAAGTGTGCATTCTATATAATAATACCCAAGCCAATTTACCTATAATGTGTTCTACGGACATGGTTCTTTCGGATATTCTTATGTTTAGGAGTTGCTTAGCTTGAGCTTCTGGATCCAATTTCTGATTGTAAACAATGTAACGTGAATTTTTAAAAAAATGCAAGCCACAGGAATGTAGCCATAAAAACTGCAAGTAGTATAGTAGCAATGTATCCAATAGGAAGCTTTTAAATTTCAGAGATGAAGTAAGGGTTATATATTTTAGAAATTCAAACACTTAGAAAGCCAGATGCTTCTAAACTCTGCCTATTATACTGAAACTGCATGACACAGGGATTATATAGTTTCCTTCCAAGATTTCTGCCTCTAATGAACTGTTAAGTGACTTTTTCAAGGATTAGGATAGGATATCTTCACATAACCCCAAACAAAGATTTGATCATAAAAGATATGTCTGACAAAGTCCTAATGAAAAAGAAAGACTTTTAGATTTGCCTAACATTTACTTGACTCTCATATATATGTCATGGTATACACGATCCTTGAAGATTAAGACAAATCTTGCCCAAACTGGCGTGTGTGTAGCAGGTAGAACTCTTATTTTCCATATTACTTCAACTACTACTAATAGCAGCAAAGATTTCCCCAAACCTCATGCCTGATGGCAATAATCACTGGAGGGTATCTCTGCCATCTGTCAGTAGTACAGAGGGCTGTATGCGTGAAAGCAAAAGCTCAACTTCTTAGCAGCTGGGAAGAGATGAGCTTTTTTGCGATCCTAGTTTGAAGCCTGCATTTTTATACAGAAAACTTCGTCAACCTTATACACTTGGCTGGATTATATCCTGGAACATATCTCAAAATTGACAAGCAATAATGCTAGCTCCTATCCTATAAAGCAGGTCAAACAGTTAATGAGAGCAATCCATTCGCCTCTTCTTCAGTGAAGGGAGAGGTGTGATAAAACTGTTTATATGCATCTTCTACTAATGGCTGTTACTAATCCTCACCCTCTCAGGATAGATGGCAAGTGGGGCAACTCAGATTTAATCAAGAAAGATTCTAAGTAGCACTGCTAAAATTACTGTCTTTGTGTACCACTGAGTCAAGAGTGAGACACTCACTTGGCCAAAAATGCAGCATCTAGTCCTCAGTGAAGAGACTGTCTACTCTGATGGATACATATGTCTGTCTGGTTTGGCTTCTTGAGAGATTCCTTGACAAGGGATTTATGTCATGGATATGTTCCAAAAACATGAAGTTAAAATATTATATCCTTGAATCTCCTAAGTAGCAAACTAATAAATTTAGGTTTATGCTCACTTCTCATCTTTAGGAAATCTTTAAAGATTAATATTCACCAAGTAGTAAAATGTAAGTAAATATAATGAAAGTGCCACTTTCTGGGTCTTCTTGCTTTTATGCCCCCTTTTCTCCTCTCTGGCTAGAACTGGAAGCTCTCACACGCATCCTTAACGAAGGGCTCCAGAGGAGATCCTGGCAGCTGTAGACTGGTGAGTCTCCTGTCCAAACCCAGCAAAGGTGCTGTGAACTATTTATAACCAAGTCAAAGGTCACAAAATACATACACTTTGGGGGTGAGCCAAAAACCTAGACTGAAATTATGGAGGTTTTAACAAATCTTCCAACAAGGTTTTCCACCAAAAGCTGCTCAAAGGAAAAATGAAGCAGCAAGCTCCCAAGGAACTGAGAGCTGTATTTTGTCATCAACAGAGCTGACTTTAAAAAAAAAGGGGGGGGATAAATGAGAACTTCTTTGAATGGAAACATATTTACAGTAGTGGATCTCGTTCTCCCAGGAACTAGGCTCATGTAACAGTTCCACAAATTATCTGGAAAGGAGAATGAATGTACAATATATCATTTTTAAAGTTTGTAGATGACACCAAGACTTAACAGGTAGAAAAATCTCATGTGATTATATGAAAAGGGGAAGATGAACTTTAATTTGTGAAATACAGTGATAAATGCATGTAAGGGGGAAAAATACCTATAGCTGGATGGATGAGAACTTTAAATACTTAATTATGGCCTAGGAAAAAGGGAGTTGCCACATACAGTGTCCCTCCATCAATGAACTACTGAGACAAACCAATAAAAAAAAAAAACTCAACCCCTAATTCTGGGCAATACCAGGAAGAATATTAGAAAAATAAAGTAATATACTACTTTTGTAAGAATCAGTGGTGTGTCTACACCTGGAATACAGCAGGTTACCCACATTTGAAAAATAACAAAATAGAGCTAGAGGACATTTAGAAATGGGCAAAGGAGAGGGATTTTCATATGAGGCTGCAACGAAAAAGTTAGTTTTAGTCTAAAAAGTATTGACTTACATGTAAAAATCTATAACTATAGAATGGGCACGAGCCTGTTCACCCAATGCTAGAACTAGAGAACACTTTGTATAAGAGTTTTGGTTTTTTTTGCTTTTTGGAGGGCAGTTGGGGTTAAGTGACTTGCCCAAGGTCACACGGCTAGTTTTTGTGTTAAGTGTCTGAGGCTGGATTTGAACTCAGATCCTCCTGACTCCAGGGCCGGTGCTCTATTCACTGCGCCACCTAGCCACCCCCTGTATAAGAGTTTTAATAGAAGAGGAAATGCTATTTGAGATACATTTGGAATTGGTTATCCAATGTGGTGGAAGAAGTGGAAAATTCATGAATGGTTTATCATAATTTGCACACTGAAGAAAAATTTTTGTTTAGCTTCATAACATGTTTGTGATTTCACCATAATAAATCTGTTTCCCTAATATCTAAATATTTTAAGATTTTAAAATCAATTAGGGAAAAAGCTCAAGAGTCTGTTAAAACTTTTGTTCCTATGGTACAAAATCCAAGAAAAGTGGTTTCTTTTATATAACATATCCAAATCCTGGTCTTGGACATTACAAAACATTCAAGTGTATATCAAGTGCCTATATAGTTCAGGCACTATGATAAAAACGGGGGGATGGATACTTCCCATTACAAATTGTGTCACAGTGCTAATTTTTTAATATCTGGAATCCTCAGCAGATACCGAATCCATGTTGACAATGTGTTAATACCACAAATAGGTTTCTCAACTCACTTGCTTTGTAAGCACTGAAATATTAAAATATCACCTGTGGCTAAATAGCATCTCTTTCATAGCAGTGCATTTAAATAAGAATTAAACTAAAATAACACAGATGAATGTGTTCTCTTTAGTTTGGAAGAAGGGTGAAAAACAAAAGCCTCATACCTGAGAGAGGTTCCACTGGGGCTGCTGAGCTTGCTGGATACCAAACTTATTCTGTGCTGCTCCCATTTGTCCTACCATTCCTCCTTGGGACCCAACCACATTTTGAGCAAGTGGCATCACACCAGTTTGTGCATTTCCCACAAACCCATTGGGCATAGCCATGCCAACCATCATGCTTGGATTTTGTCCCATGACGGGTACTGATTGTCCCATCATATTTCCCATGATTCCAGTGGCTGCAGGCACAGGTACTCCCATGGATGGAAAGCCTTGAAACTGAGTTGGTGCTTGTGAGGTAAACGGCATAGTTGAAGGGCCCATAAACATACCTACATTACAGGCAAAAAAAAAAGAAAAGGAATCTAAGCACTCTGCTTCCACTTATAACTCCAGTCATCCTTCTATTATCCTTCTGTGGACTATGTACACCTGTTTATTTTGTTTATCTCTAACAGGAAAAATTGTAATGCCAATCTAGTAGTATTTTACTAGTTATTCCAGCACACTTCTGAGAAGGCTACCTCCCTATCAGTTTACACAAATGAATTAGCATGACTGTGAGCAAAACCCCAAGCACAGAATTCATTCACTACCCCCCAAACAAATGATTTAGGATTATCTGCTATTTAAGACTACTTGTAACAGTGTTCCTCTTCAGCTGTATAAATAAATAAGAGTTGACTATACTTTGGCTTTGATGGATAGCTTTTAGAGTCAAGTTTCTCAGTACAATTTCCACATAAATAGGGAATAGTTCCACTGCTTTAGAGGAAATTGCCTGAAATACACTCATGTGTATACAATAAAATTTATAGTTCTTGTTTCATTACAATGATGATGATTTTAAAATGTTCACGCAGTCTCTTGGAACACATATGAAATTCAGCTTGTCTTTTGTTTACATGCAAAGACTATTCCGTCTTGTACACAGTCATAACCTTCATGCAAATCAAACTTTTATCAATCCGAGATAATTCATTCTCTAGAAGCCTGTGAAACTGTATTAAGTGATATGTGAACAGCTTGTTAATTCTAAATGAATAAAATTTTTGAATCCTATACTTGCCCTTTAATTTAATGCTGTTTTCATTTCAGTTTCTTAACTGTGCAAATTGCAAGAGTAAACGCATCCATCTCATATCTAAATAATAGAGGACATATACAATTGATATTACACTGATGAATTTCTAAGAACTTATATCTAAAACCTGCATGGAGTACAATGTGCAATATATGGAACTGAAATCTTTGGGAAATGGCTCTGAAAATTAATAACCTGGAGCACTTGGTTGCTGAATGGTCCCTGTCCCATACAGGGATAGGATGGAGTCTTTGGACAGTTGCTTCTTTGCTGCTTCTTCAGATTTTGTAGTTGGCTCAGTGAACAGATCCAGATCCGAAGATCCAGCTGTTAAAGTGGCAGCTACTGGTACTGTGGGGGGCCCCTGAAAACACAAATGTCAAAATAGGCAGCTGAAAAAACGTAAGGACAGTTTGACAAATTAAACTACAGCTCACTGTGGTTTAATGGTGGCTCAAAATCCATACATAAACAAGTTATAGAATTGTATAGAAAGGAAATAACTGAGGATAATCCACAAACCCACACAAATAAAAGTCAAAGAGTTCCAGGGCTTCTTAATGCAGCTGTCAAGCTATCTTGCCTAATTACTAGAATCTAGTTTTCGGAATCTCTAATGCGTCTGCTGTCTCTACCAGAAAAGGGCCCGTGCTAGAACAGGGAAAAAGGTGCTGAGAGCTGCCCATTCCTTCTGCCCCTTCGTAACTACCACTTTTCAGAAAGGAGATCTCCAAAACTAGAGCGCAGTGCTGGATGGTTGATTCAGTACACAAGCAAGGAGTCCTTTGTCTTCTTCACAATCTACACAAAATTTTAAACCTAAATGTAGATTCACATTTTGCCACAGTATTATATTATCTATAAATTGCTTCCAATATATTCAGAAACTGTGATCAGCCTAATTACTCTTTGCATATTTTGTACAACTTTTATGAGAAAGACAAATGGCAAGTCAAGATGATATAAATTTAGTCTCTATAATATAATGTAGTCCATGATGGTGGGGGTTGATTTCATTTTTGTTAACTTTGTTTGAATACTGCAGGTGCTTAATAAATGTTTGCCCAAACCAAAATTTTAGGGTATACTCTGGGGTTATCCAGTTCCACATCTATATTATATTAAAAGTAAGTGGGCGGCTAGGTGGCGCAGTGAATAGAGCACTGGCCCTGGAGTCAGGAGTACCTGAGTTCAAATCCGGCCTCAGACACTTAACACAAACACACACACAAAAAACTAGCCGTGTGACCTTGGGCAAGTCACTTAACCCCAACTGCCCTCCAAAAAGCAAAAAAAAAAAAAAAAAAAAGTAAGTGATACAAATTAAGGAAGATGATCCCCATAGCACAGCACAATCTCCAATTATCAAAGATTACATCTGGTATGTTCTTGACTACTAAGGAAGGAAAATAGATTAATATAATTTAGAGCTTAAAAAAAAAGATCAAATGGACATGAATACAATGATTAATCTAACCAAAATAATTAATGCCCCAAACATTATGGTTAATCAAGGTTTTAATTCACTGAAAAATATTTTCTGAAATTTGCTAAAAACTTTATAATACGGTAAGGTTCATCAACAGTATGAAGAACAGTATTCTTATTTGTTGTCCCATGCCACTCAAAAATATTTAGTCCTTTCTTCAACAGGTGAAATTTTTAAACAAACTTAAAACTTTAACAACATAAGCAGTGGCAACAGAGGCACAGTCTCAGCCAACCTGAGACCAGGAATCACATACTGTTGTGACCCTGGGCAAGTCATCTGACCTTTTAGTACCCCAGATTCTCATTCTTCAGCTGCATTTTTGTATTAGTAAAGGGAACTCAATGGGAGTTCCTTACATGAATGAAATCGCTGGTCCAGACCAAAAAACAATTACTAGTATCCCAGCTATACAAAAAACAGGTATTAAGTCCACCAAAGTCCTACTGATGTTTCACTGTGGTGTACAAGCAACTCTGAGTCTTAGAAGTCACTCCTGAGTAACACCAAGCTCTGGAGGAAAAGGCCAGTGAAAAAGAGAGTTAGTCTGTGGGGTTTGGGGGGAGGGGGGGAGGGGTGTCACAGGAAGATTGTTTCCAGTTTCTACCACTCAAAGGGTTGCATATAAGTAGTCCTAGAATTACCAATATTAAGGTGCTATAGCTTCCTAAAAGTTTCTCCCAACATGTACTTAACCAGTCACATGCTGGGAGCTCCCTGAGGACACCACATTATAAGGTTAGCCAACCAGATACTTCCCTAGGCGAAGGCAGAGAAATCTTGTACTTTATTTCAACTAATAGGACAGTACAACAGAGGGACTTGAATTTTGGAAGGCCTTTGTGGTTTCTGTCAGAGAAATCTATGAAGGTTGGATTCTATGTAAGGGGCAGTCAGAGCACATTTTAATATTTTTAAAATAAATGTACATATGTATATAGCCGGCAATTACATAATGCAACAAATCACTTGTGTTACAGTGAAGGTTCCAAGCATCCACTGCAGAATAACAAAAGGGGTGCAAAATTTCCCGAACTGTCCTAGATCTAAGTGGGCTCTCTATGCTAAAAGTATCATAAGCTCAAGCTCTAAAATGTAAACTTAGAAAAGCTTATAAATGAATCCCGGTAGCTGCAAGGAAAAATCATTTGAACTGACCAGTCTCAAAGGTTTCAGAAGTTCAAGTGTCATCATTAAGTTCATTTAGAAGGCACTATTTAAAAACATACCTTAATGAGTTATACTTTGAATCTATGTTTGACTGGCATTTAATCAAGATTATAAACCTTGAAAATGGCTGGAATATTTACACATAGAATTTTATATTGTGGTAGCACTCCCCAAGTCAATATAAGTGCAAGCTATACATACTGTAGGTTGAAAAGCAATTTGTAACAAAAGAAAAGCAGGCCAATTAAAAATATTTTCTGTCCAGTATGTTGAAGATCATTAGACAGACTATATTAAACATCTTTAAAAAAAAACAAAAGATGGAAAGAATGTTCCTCCGCCCAGAACCTCCTTTCACAAGCTTTAGTTTTGATGGTTTAAATTACTGGTTTGGACACTAAGCAGACGCTGCACACGGCACACCAGAGGCTAACATAGTGGAGGTAATTCTGAGAGCTACTACTGTAAAGCAACCTGAGCAACCCAAAGGAATCCAAAGAAGCTTGGTAAATACAACAGCCTCACCACCAGAATGCCAGAGCAAATAAACTGGTTTTCACGCTCAGATTGTTGAATATCCCAAATCTCTTTTTGGAAAGCTATAATACTGGAGTGGTATCAAGTATTTATTGTTTCATACACACTTATTTCTGCACAAACAAATCAAAAGGTAAATGATTTAGCAGTCATCAATTAAACTATATAACTGCTAAGTTTTTAAATATTTTGTAAGGTTTAAAGGGACACAGACATAAAATCAAGAGGTACCTTTCCATAAAACACAGATTCTTCCAAAGCAATAAAATGCTAACAATAATGGGTTTTAATGGTTATTTCAGATAAATCTTTTTTTCAAATATACTAGCATCTGGGGCGGCTAGGTGGTGCAGTGAGTAGAACGCCGGCCCTGGAGTCAGGAGTACCTGAGTTCAAATCCGGCCTCAGACACTTAACACAAAAAACTAGCTGTGTGACCTTGGGCAAGTCACTTAACCCCAACTGCCCTCCAAAAAAAAAAAAGCAAAAAAAAAAAAAAAAAATATATATATATATATATATATATATATATACTAGCACCTAAGCTTCTAATAAGAATGACTTATTTTCTGATGATGTAATATAAAGTTGAGATGTCTTCTTATTAAGATTTCTGTCCAAATAAATCAGAATTTCATCTTCTATTAAAAAAAGAAATTACTGATGGTCATGTGGCACAGTGGAAAGAAGATTTGAAATCAGAACCTAGGTAAAGTCCTGCCTCTGCCACTTGTTATCTCTATGATCTTAAGCAAGCCATTTAACCTCCATGGGACTCAGTTTCCCTCTTCTATAAAATGAATTAGATGGTCTCTAACACCTGTCTCTTCCAGCCTGAAATCTATGTTCTATGATTATATGTAACACATTTTAGTGAAAATATTTTGTTGCCTATTTTGAAGGAAATAGTTTTTAAAATAAAACTCAAATGGTGTATTTTTCTTGATTGCAGAATAGGTCTTTAAAATGTGCATATTTCTACTTTAGAAATTTCATTAAGGTGATTTTAAAATCCTGCATTACCAAAACCAAATTATTTCACCATTAATACAAATGTCTCCATACAAAATAATTTGACACAGGTACTAAAAATGAGCAAGATCAGTATAATAGAAATGAAATTTGTTTTGTAAGTTGTAAGCCTCCTTAAGGAGGTTTTCTTTGGAATTGGGCTGGGCTGGGGACAAGGGCCTGGACCACTGGCATGGCTTTCCCGTTAAATGAGACACAAAAAAGTCAGCTGCTCCCCTGAAGTGGGGATTCCACTAAACTTGACCCAGCTCTGCTATGTCACTGGTGCCTATGGAAGCAGAGACGGGCAGGATCTATTTTATAGAGTTATCCTTTTAAAATCTCATATTGCAAATAAATTTATTTTGTACTGATTTTTATAATCAGTGAAAATTAACATTCATTTTGTTCCAATCCTGGGCCTGAATTATTAGACTGGCCTGGACCATAAAATAACAAACAAAACAAAACTACCACCTCCAAACATACCCACCTTCTTAATACTGGGGATTGGGGTGGGGGGGAAGGGGGGCGAGGTCTGTAGACCTGGAGGATGGGAGGAGGGATGAAGACACATTTTCTCAAAAAGGAGATTAACCTCTTTTTTGCCTTTTGTGTGCATGAATGTGTTTGTTAATGATTGTTAAATTGATTGTTTTTAAAAATGAATTTTTAATTATAAACAAATAGGATATGATACATAGAATAACACCAAATACCATCTCAAGGAAATTTAAAGAGAAATTTTAAAGTTTAAGAGGAATTTCAGGCTTTGAACTCTCTATTCTGTAACTGCACTTTGCTTAAAGGACAAGAATTTTTTCAGCTTATCGGTTTTTTCAGAAGCACTGGGGAAAAACAAGCATTGACAGTTCAAAACTATATCCCTTCAACACACCTGGGCTGGGGGTATGACTGTTGCTGGTAAAGGATTAGAGATCATTGGGCCAAAGATATCCAGGTCATCATTCAGGGTAGTGGTAATGGTGGTAGTACTGCCATTTGTCACAGGTGCTTCAGGAGGGCCATCTAAAAAAAAAAAAAAGGTTCAGATTCTCATTTTGAAGGAAAAAACATCTTTAAAATCACAAATGACTGACATTTATATTGCCTTTCAAAATTCTCAATATATATTTCAAAAAGAACATTTTAAAGTTCTGAGTATTAAATCACCTAGGCCCCAGTTTGGATGTTCCTCAGTAACAGAACTAAACAGATCTGAAAACAAACAAAAACAACTTAGCACAGTACTTCCTTTGTAAGCTTTCTGAAAATTCTGAGAAGAAAACACTTGTTCTGTTTTTCAGCACATCTGCTTCTGGTGAATGAAGTACTGTTAAAGAAGCACCATTTGTAATCAGGGACTACTTTTCAGGGTACTTAACACTACACTAGTGGGCTTCAGACTCTCTGATTTCAGCTTGCCTGCACAACTTCTCAATCTGCCCTCCTCTTTTTAAAACTGCACTGCCCCCCAGCCTTTATGATAATACCCTCTGAAAACACAACAGCACGGTGGGCTGGGGAGGCCGAACAGGCAGGCAGATTCAGGAACAGAGGAAGGTCACAGCACAGGCTGGCCCCGCACAGAGATCTGGCTGATTCTGCCACTATACAAAACAGCTGTTGAGAGAGCTTCAGAGTTCCAATTCCACCATCTACTTGGAACTCTCTCACAGTGCCCAGATTGAGAGGACTGCTCTAAACTAATAGGGATTCTGTTTTTCCAAGTACAACTGAAATCTGGCATCCACTTATTTCCCATTCATTTCACACATTTGCAATTCACAATAGCCCTTCGCTATTACAAATGAATGAGGCTTCACAATAAAATAATTTAAATATACAATTTGCAAAATATAGCCTGTTAGACCTAAATTAAGTTAATTTGAAAGATTACCCATCTGCACTTATTTCCAAATCATTTTTCTGTACTACCATATTACCAAAATTACAATTTTACAGGGGAAAAAAACCCTTAATACATGTGGTTACCATATATCTATCGAGAGTTATGGGCTATTCAGAGGTAAAGCAATCAAAGAAAATTTCTCTGGAATTATTACTAATTTCAGAAGTTATACACCATGCAGGATTTAACTGAGAATGTGAATAGAGCCTTTCAATTAACAATTAAAATAATCAGAACATAAGACTTATACATGATATGAATGCAAACTTCTTTTTAAACTGGTATCTGGAAAATATATCAAAAGTCAAAATGAAAAACCTAATTTTTATCTACAACCAATCCCTTTCAAATGACAAATAACAATCTGGATATCAGAACTCTATTAATACATATTTTACATAATAATAGCCAGCATTTATATAGTGCTTTAAGGTTTGCAAAATGCTCTTTATTCAAGATTTCATTTGATCCTCTCAATACCCCCCAAGTAGATGCTATTATCTCATTTTACAAATGGAGAAACTGAGGCAAAGATTAAAAAGTCTTGTCTATGATAAGTATCTGAGCCTGAATCCAACTCCCAGCTACGCAATGGCTAGAGTTCAAGACTAAGCCAGAAAGACTTCAGTTCAAATTCTCCCCCAGATATTTACTAGCTGTTTGACCGCTGGCAAGTCACTTAAACCCCGTGAGCCTTGGTTTATTCATCTGTAAAATACAGTTCATAATAATAGTACCTACTTCATAAGGTGGTTTTGAGGCCCAAATGAGACAGCCTATGTAAGGTGCTTTGCAAATCTGAAAGTGGCATTTTAAATTTTTACCTCTATTCTATTCTGCAAATCATAGAAGGCTAACCCAGGGAAAAAAACCCAAAGCTTATTAACAAACAGCTTATTAACTTCATATTTAGCAATAAAGAATCTCAATAATTCAAAAGTTTAATCTATCTTGGGGCAGATTATCACTCCGCAGACCTTCAATTTGACTTTTACAAACAGTCTAACTACCAGAAATTTAAAGGTCTGTTTTAAAGAGTAGACTCTGCTCTGTCTCAGAACATAACTGACTGTGCAGCAAACAGATTCATAATATCATGTCCATTACTTTGCACGGCATCTGTGAGTATTTTTATCCTGTCTATGACTTTGCATCCTTCACATATGGGAAAATAAGCGTAAAAAGGATAAGCCAGACCTTTTGAATTCTATTCCTATTTTTAATTCTTAATTATATGACCTTAAGCCAGTTGTGATTCCTATTTGCATGACAGCTACTCAATTTGGCTTGATATTGTTTATAACGTCATGAGTGTTTTTCAGGAGAAAATTGTCAACAAGCAAGATATATGGTCTTTCTGGCACATATAGGCTGTATATGTGTTGACTGTAATGCTAGGATAGGGTAGGAGACCATTCACAGCATTTGTTCAAAGCTTTCATATCGCCCATATTACACCCTGAAACAGCACTATATAGAGATAAGAACAATGCACTAGGATTTGGATTTTGCCTCTCATTTTGCCACTAACTAGATGTTTATAATTGAGATAAGTTACACAAGCTTTCTGTGCCTCAGTTTTCTCATCTGTAAAGTTCAATACAACAAATTAATTAAGCATCGACTGATGTACAAAATGTTGTGCTAGGTGGCCAGAATACAATCAGAAAACTCACTGGTCATGCTGTAATCCTGCTTACTTACATGGCTGTTTCAAAGATCAAATGAAATAATGCATTTAAAAGCCTGTCAGTGTTCAAGCTATCTACATGCAAGATAATAATGCTGAGTTAAAAGATATTTGATTGATGTAAAGAGGATGCTTTAAAATCTTATCTCATAAACTACAAATCTTATTCCAACCTCACAACAAGGGGTGAGGGGGTACAGAAGATATATCATTTATTTGGCAAATGAGAGAACGTCTTGTGTCCTTCTGATTCTATATATTTAAATATTGTGGGTTGATGAGGATGACGGGTAATCAAAATGGGGCAGGAGGAAAAAGATGGAACAATACTTGGTTTACTATTCAGACCTTGCCTTAACTGCACTGACGAATTATGTATCAGACAAAGAAAATACATAAGCTTGCAGATAAGCAAGAGATGGCTCTGTAGTAGAAAGAGCTGCTGCTTTATCATTCTAGCAGGCCTTCAAGGACTCTGAAAAACACATCCGTGATAGAGAACAATCAGGGATCATCAAGGTCTTTTTCTTAGGTTCTAACAAGATGCTAATAAGAGTTGTTTTGTGACTCTTCTTTGACAGTCAGCCCATGAAAGATACAAAGAAATGCTGGCCAGCACATTCAAAAGTGGAAATACCTGCTAAATGAAAATTAAACTTTAAAAAGTGGTTTGGTTTTTTTTTTTAACAGCCACCTGATATTTTAAAATATAAATGTTCTTGGAAAAAATGTCCTTACTGTGCATTAAAACATTCTCTGAACTCTAATTTCTGAACACACATAAAAATTAAGCCAAGTTCCATATACAATTATCTCTCTCATCTAATCGGGATATTCCATGGGGACAATGACCACTTATTTCTACTCACCTAAAGCATGGGACCCTATAAAATCAGATAATATGGCTATTTAGGATAGGGTAGCCAATGACCATGAAAATACCTAAAGCAAACCTGATCATTTCAGTGGGCTGAAGTAGATACTTACCTAAATGAAGTACTTAGGACCCTGCCCTTTTATCTCAAAGCTCTATGAAATACCTATCTTACCACCACTCCTCCTCCTCCAAGCTGCTCTTCATACTGCCTCTGTTCTCACTACACATTTCTGGTCACCTTTTCGATTACTCCCTTTTCCAATTGAGATTATTCTGATGTTCCCAAATAAAACTCTACCCTCACCGCCGATGTTATTCTGACAATCATAAATCATGATTCTGCCACCATTAGCTTTCCTTGTACTTGAGCAGACTGTCTATGGAAAAAAAACTAAGTACCAGACCACTTTACATCTTTAAACACATTTTTTTCTTTCAGAATGAACTCTTTTCCCTTCTCATATTGACTTTGTCAATATAGTATAGTATTATGTTCAACTTGAAATCCCAGCCCATGCTGAGTAGAAGAATTCTCTGAGTGGGACAAATATAACTCTACAAATAATCATTAAGAGAGAAGCATTTGGAGACATTGAAAACTTCTTGGATTATAAACTTTGAGTTCAGATAAGAAGGATAAATAAGTTCATGCCCAAGAATAAACCTTTTTTACTGTATTTTTTGACCTTTCTAACTCAGCAAAGTATTCAAAAGAAGCCAAAATAACACTTAATATGTACCAGGCACTGTGCCCAAAGTCTCACAAGTATTTTTAAATGGGTTTTAACTGTCATTTTGTGTTTATCATAAGCAAAATTACTTCACATCTACAAGGCTAACAGCTTTATTACAAAGCATAAAAGATCTCTCACTTGGTTTTGAATTGCCCTTCATCTTTTCTATATTTTGGGAGAGTTGAATGGAAGAAGGTAGAAATGGGGGAGTTGTTCTTAATACATGATATATATCTCATAAATTAAATTGATTATAGCCATGCCTAATTATACAGAAAGGAATAATTCAGCCGTATATTATTATTAGTCTGTTCACTAAAGGGAGCAGAAGCAGGGATAATAAAAAAAATCATGTGTAAAGTCATTCAAAATCTCTCTATGCCTGACCCAATCAATATCCACCCAGCTCAAGTGTGGAGGATAAGAAAGGTCACCCAATATCCTTGGGTGACAGTAAAGAAACTACTGAGATGTAAATCTGGGAAAAGCTGGATTACTACATGTAGTATAGAGGTATCCACACATCACATGAATAGTACTTGTAAAAATCATTAGAAATTCATTGTACCCTTCCATCATGCCTAATACAAAGGACAGAAAATTCAGTCTAAACAATCAAAATGGATTTAAAATACATTTTTTCTTTTTTTCGTATGTTGAAATGAAAGACAAAAAAATCAAAAGCCCCAAGCTCTGTGCCATGATTAGGGTTCTCCATAATTCGAGCAAACTACTTATTTAGTAGCAGTATAGATTTATTCCCCAGTGTTCAAAGAAATATCTGCATCACAATAATTTTCAATATCCAGACCAATATAAATCTCTGCTTCCATGTGAAAAGAACCCCAGAATCACATATAGCCAAACCTGCTTCTACAAAATAAAGTTTACTTGTCAGTAGCTAATCAGCATTCACCAGAGACAGACTCACACATTTTACTTTTTGCTCTTCTACAGAGCAGAGGATGGTAACAGAAAGAGGTAGGGCCCTATAATCAGTATGCAGAGGCAGTGGTAGCCAATAAAAATAATGGGAAATCCAAAGTACAAAAAAAGCCTAGGGCAAATGGAAGAAATTTAGCAAAGGACAACTTCCTAAAGAAAAAAAATGAAGTACAAAGGGCCCCTTGAAAAGCCACTGAGATGAATTTGGGATAATGCAGTTTTTAAAAAGGGGGCTGGAAGGGGACAGGAGAGAAGGAATAGGGTAAGCTTGAGTCTTAAAGGCAGGCATCAAACCAAGAAATTAGGAACTTTCAGTCTGTAACTATTCTTATCTTTAAGATTTCTGTGAGGACATTTAAAAATTAGGAACTGAATATGTAAGTAAATTTTTTCTTAGGCTCAAAATTAACATTTGAGACTTTTCAAATGGCCAGTGTGCACCTAAGGGAAAATGCAAGGATGAATTTGTTTCCTGTGGCACAAAAGTGTTATTTTTTCAAAAATATTAAAATGTTTTAAGCTTTAAGAAAAAAAGATTGCTTTAATTAGTGCTGTATCTATGAAGAATATAGGTTATGTGCCAAATGTGACTTCATTGTAGTACATTCATAGGACACTGGCAGTTTTTTAAGTTAACTTCTGAAATATGACACAGTCCTTAAGGCTAGTTATTGTACAGAAATCATTTCTGTTACTTAGATCATAAACTCCTAGAGGGGAAAGACTATGTCTAATGAATTCTGTGTATTCCTCCATGCCTTGTACATCGTGAACTTACATTAACTATGTGTTGAATATGCTGAACCCACTTTTATATTATTCATGTAAAATTTGACTCAAGTGAAAAATAGTCCCCTGTCCAGTCCCTGTCCTTTCCCCAAGACAACAACAAAAAATACCTATAGTTTTATCTCTGATTCTGAACTAGATGACAATTTTGATAATCCGTCTGTACTTAATGATTTTGAACAGTCCTGGTTCTTAACCTTGAGAGAAACAAAATATACTATATAAGTGATGATCTTATGCTACAATGCAATATGGACGTACTGAGTTAGTTTGCTCTTTTTTTTCAACTATCTACAAGGGTAATCAATAATCCAATAGAATTTACCTGAAATAAATAAAAACAACTGCAGTGTTTAAAAATATAAAATCATATCCTGAGCTTAAAATTTATCATTCTCCACAGTGCATTTAATTTTGCATAAATTACAAATACTTGATCTTCCTCAGACTTACAATCAGAGCCATAGAAGAAAATAAAAATTTAGAAATTCAGTGCTATAATCTACTCTCTTACCCCATCTATGCCTTCTTCATTCAAAAGGCTTAGTCGGTGTTAGGGGGCAGAGCCAAGATGGCGGCATAGAAGCAGCAAGGTCCCACAGCTCCCACACCGCCACCCTAAACACCCATAAAATATGAGCCCAGATAAAGCCTAGGACTCTCAGACTCACACAAAAATACAGAGAATACATCTCTCGCTGAAGGCAGCTCGGCAGCAGGGGCTCATCATGGCAGCCGGGAATGGAGGCTGGAACAGCCTGAAGCCGAGACCGCGGCCAGGCCTGGACGGTTGGAAGTAGCCTGGCCAAGCTGAGCCAAGCGGGCACCGGAGCCAGTCTGCAGGAGAGATCTACAACCTCCAGCACCTCCACATCTGCCAAGGCGTGAGGAATGAGAAGGGAGAGGGGCAGCTCGCACAGCAGCAGAACAGAGACCCGGCCAGCCCCAGGGCGGCCTGGAGGAGTAAGCCTCCCAAGTCTCTACTTGAGGAGGAAGAAAATCTAAAGCACCTGCCTAAGGGAATCTTCAAATCCTCAGAGACTGGTTAGTGAAAGTGAAACTTTGAAGCAGTGGGGGGGAAGGGAACTGCTGGATCCACCAGCAGCCCCCACCAGGCTGCTTCAGAGACCCTGGCCTGATCAGGGCCAACTGCTCTTGTGTTGAGTGGATCCGGATCGTGGTCTTGGGTGGTGGTCCTGGGGTGCACTTTCAGCAAGCCAAAGCTGGGGGGTCTTGCAACACCCCCCTAATAGCTCCGGCAGCTGGGAAAACCCCAGCAATTTGGAACAGAGCTTCCCCCCTTGGGAGCAGAGTTTCACAGACCAAAAACAAACAAAAAAAAAAACCCAACCAATTAATTGGTTGGCCAACATGAGGAAGAGGAAGCAAAATAAAAACACCAGTAAAACTCTAGAATCCTTTTTTATGGATAAAAAGGGTCGAAGCATGGAATGGGAGGAAGGGAGCCCAGAACTCAGAACTCAGAACTCCCACACCAAATGCTTCCAAGACAATTGAAGAA
>CM053593.1:235364004-235374447 GCA_028646575.1 Pseudocheirus occidentalis | reverse complement strand
GACAAGGGAGGAATCAAAAGAATCTAGAATTAAAAGTTCTCCAATACCTGCAACTAGGAATTAAGATATTCAGGGGCTGGGATAGGGAGACCCTCCTGCCCTACCAGAAAATAAAAGAGCAGAGCAGGGGTGGGGCTTTACAATGGGATTGCTGTTTTAGAGGTGGGGCAGGCGCAAGATGGGGAGAAAATTTGTAATTCAGAAATGTAATGAAAATAATAATGTAAAGAAGAAAACAAATAAAAATAAAGTTAAAAAAAAACAAAAGGCTTAGTCTCCCCATTTTCTATTTACTGAATGAATCCCACTCTCACATCCACACAGAACTACTTTTTCTAGTCCCTAGGACAGTGCCAACCTGGCTGGTATTCAAAAAACAGTAAGCAAAATCATCCTGTTCTGTCATTACCTGCTTAAAGAATAATAAATTTTTAAAAAACATCAAAAAGCAATGAGGCGGCTTTACTGAATAGTACTCTAAGACAGCTATGTATGTCATAAGCAAATGGATGTCATGTTCTTCCTTACTATTTTTGAATAACCACAACATGCTTCCTTGAGTATGCCCTTGATGCAGTGAAAACTGCCAAGTCTAATACCTCACTGGGAACTACTAAGGCATTCTTCTTCCTGCTTATCCCACAAAAAGGCATAAATTTAAAGTGGTCACAACACTGATTCAAGTGGTTTCTGTGTAATCCAGTGATGCTCACCTCAGTATCAACACATTTAAGTTATTATTATTAATTTCAGACTTATTACACAAAGACAAAACAACCCTTTTTTCATTTCTATTCAAAGAATGGTTTAATTCAAGTCAACAAATATTCATTAACTACTTATTAGGTGCAATACATTTTGCTATGTCCCACTGTCCAGGAGCTTAAGGCCTCAAGTCCAAAACTGAAATTTAGATTTTATTTACATTGAACTATGTTTTACTTAATAAAATGGTGTAATAACTATTATGAGATTATGTCTTTTAAATTTTATGCAATCAATTACGTTCCCCTCAAACCAAACTCACTTTTCCCAGCTCTCGCTCTCACCCCACACCATGTATTTATTACCCCCATGTCAGGAATTTTCACCCCTCTCTACCACTCCCATCAGAACTATGCCCCGCCCAAATACTTCCTTCTTTAAAGGTCTCCCCCTTATCTTATGGGATAGCCTGTCTACAGTGCTTTCACTGACCTATCCAGCTACAAGTGCTCCCTCCCTCTCCCTCTCTCCCTCTTCCTCCCCCTCCTTCCCTCCTTCCCTCTCTCTGAGACTTTCCATCTCTCCCTCCCCCTCCTTCCCTCTCTCTCTTTCCGTCTCTCTCCCTCCCCCTCCTTCCCTCCTTCCCTCTCTCTGTCTCTTTCCGTCTCTCTCCCTCCCCCTCCTTCCCTCCTTCCCTCTCTCTGTCTCTTTCCCTCCCTCTCCCTCTTTCTCTCTGGGTTTTTCACACTGCCCTGAGCACTCACTCATTTTGTAATCTATACTACAGTTATTTGTGTACATCTTCTCCATCTAAAAAACTGTCACCTCCTCAAGGGACCGCTGTGTCTTCACCTCTGTATCCTGAGCACCCAGCATAGAGCCTAATAAGCACCTCTGCTTAATATTTGTTGAATTAAAGTGTCTTGACAAGTTTTTTCTTGTGAAATCATCTACTTAAAAGATTTTTAATAATGTGGGAGCTAATGTATGGGGGTTATATGCTTAAAAATATATTCTCCTTAATGTTAAAACAGTATGTGTTTGACTGTAATAAAAAATAGATCTAACAAAATCTGTGATCAATAGCTTGAGTTGGTATAAAGTTTTTGCACAGAAAGAAATAAATTAAATGCATGTTTATTGTTCCTTTGCCAAATGGTCATACTACCCAGTTCTAATGTACTAATCTCCTTATAGAAAGCAGGGAAGAAATCTCGTGGAAATGAATGATGTAAACAAGAAAAGAAAGGAAAAAAAGAAAGCGGGGAAGGCCACTTTAGCAAATGCCTTCATCTGATCCTTATTTGTGTATATAAGGTCCAAGTTGTGCCTCAGAGCCTAATGCTGCCAGTTGAAGGAAAGAAACCCTAGGGTCACAGCAATCTTTTCAGAAGAGAGCTACAGATATAAAGTGACCTAAGAGCTACCAAACTGAAATAGCTTAAGGGGTGCCTTTGGTTAAACCAACCTTTTTATCACATATCTCAGCAAACCAACAGAGTCCAAATGAGTATCATTTTACATCCTCAGATCACGCTGAGCTTTAAAATAAACAAAATATTCTTAATGAACATGAAAAATTTAATATGAAGGTTGTAATCTACAGCAGAGATATCAAACACAAGGGCAGCAATACTACCACAACCAGAACCAAATTAAAATATAATTGAGAAATGCTTTAAAAATAAATAAAAATACAATAGAATATAGATAATTTTAATGTGTAATTCATATGTGGATAAGTCAATATGCAGGGATCCTTCTGTACTGTGTAGTGGCCTCTTTTCTATTTGAGTTTCACATCCATGATCTACAACACTAGTAGAAATACCCACACTGATAAAACCATCAACTGACTGAAATATGAAGAAAAAAATTTGTTCTAAAATGTAGTTCTAGGGGCACAGCCAAGATGGCAGAGTAAAATGTAGTTCTATTTTCCTACTGTTTCTTGATGACATAACTTTTACCAAAATCTCCTCTAGATTAAAAATAAATAATCCTGCTGCTCAAGGTCATGATTAAGTAGTCTCCTCACTCTCCCTTCCATTTTGTCTCTGACATCTCAGGTGTTAATAATCATGCACCTGCAATCAACGCTTGCCCAGTCTTTCTTTTTCTGGCTTCTCTGATCTTTACACTGCATTGTCTACACAAGCTAGCACAAATACAATCATAAGAAAACGTGACTATAGTGATGAAGGGATTTTCATAGAATAACATATTCTTTGTTAGGAATATGAGCTACTGGTCTAAATGATCAAGGTAGTGCTGAGCAGTAGCAATAGCACTAGTGCTATCATTTCTATAACCCTTTCAGTTTTAGATTATCTCAACTGATCCTTACAATAATATGTGAGAGGGCTGTTATTATTATCCCCATTTTACAAATGAGGAAACTGAGGCTGTCAGCCTCAGGTTAAATGACTTGGGTCACAAAGTTATACATGGCCAAAGTAGAATGTGAACTTAGTTCTTCCAGACTCCAAGTCCACCACTCAACTATTATAGCACTTATCTGTCTAGTTGAAAGAAATTAAACTCAGAACCAGATGAGACTTGGGTTTTGAATCATCCCTTAGAGATACATTAGTTGTGTGATCCTGGGTAAGTTACTTACCATCTTTCAGCCTTAGTTTCATCTTCTGCAAAATGGGGATAATAATGACACATGCCCGATGTACTTTGTAAATCTTAAAGTGCTACAGAAATGTTAGATAATAATACTAATACTAATAGTTGTTATTGATATTATTTTAGATCTAAATTTGTCCCTCTTTAGCATGACCCTTTCATTAATCCTTAAAGATCACCTTAAACTTATAACACAAGCCAGGCACTATGACTGTGCAGGTTTAAATGGCCTCAATCAACCTTACCACTGACTCATAATGGAACAAAAGTAGTATTATAGGGAGGAAATACTGCATAATAGGCAGGCACTGGAGTCAGAAGCCCTGGATTCAAATCCTGCCACTGATTTCTTGAGGTTCCTTTAGGCTCTAAATCTATGATTCTGTGACACTTTCTTGTGTTTGTGATAATGAAGGAAAAATTACTTATTCAACTGGTATCCTAAGCAATTCTCCCAGTCTACAGGCTACAACTGACCTATATGTATCATTTCCACACCAAAATATCCCTACACTGATGGAATCATAGGTCTGGGCCAGAAAATCAATATGAAAGGCAGTATTAGCTAGCCTTCTAGTCCCAGGCCAACCTACCTTTTTTCAGTTCCCCTGTGTAATCTCAGGAGAAGATCCATTCCTATTTGGACCCTAGGCTCATCCTCCTGGTCTTTTGTTCAAGTTTCACTATTTGCTGCCCATTCCCACAGCTTCACATGCTTGTCCTCTTTTTTGTAAATGCTTCCCCAACCCCCTCCCCCCACTATCTTCTCTTTGGTCTATGATTCCTGATTAGTACTTTCCCTTAAGGCAAAATGAATTTCCTGCTCTGTCCATCTTCTGTGACTGAGCTATTCTAGTGGGATCTTTTCACTATTCTTATGTTCCCCCCCTATTGGACCCATCACACTTTCAAAACTTCTATTCTGCATTTCATAGGCTCTTCCTATCCTGCCAATTCATCTTCTTTCTTCAGCTCCTCTGCTAATTTCTTCATACCCCTTATTTGGTAAAGAACTGGATTTGATGAGGATGATCATGTTACAATGAAGTTGTTGTCCCCTCTCAACTCTGCCATTTTGGCTGAATAGTGCATTAAAATAAAAAGCCCTTTTTCCTAAAAGATTATTAGCTTTTCTCACATACTTAAGCTGTACTTAGAAATGAGTCTGACACTGTAATGATATTGGGAATTTGAAGATTTTTCCCTGCTCCTTAATAGGCCAAATGTAATCACATGGAGCCCATGGTGGGAGAAGTTTGCTAAAAAGTCTAGAGCAGGAATGGTGGAGAAGGAAGGAGCAAGGGAGAGCACAAGCAGAGCCAAGAGCAAGCAGTGTGGAGGCAGAGCAGCTAGCATGAGTGGAGTGAGGGGCATTTTTTCTTAAGAGACCCAGTTTAGTATTTTAGGAATACTAAACACTGTTGGAGGGAAGGCTTGGGGATGTTGTTGCTTGCTGTGTTGGTTATGTGTATCAATTTCTTGGTTACTATGATGGATTTGGCTTTCTGGTGTTTGAATAAATGTTTTGGCTCTGTCTTCCATGTGGAGAGTGTTATATTTTGTGATTCCCGAAATATACCAGCATATTCATAGCCACCACGGGTGCTGGGATGTTGCATTGGTGTTATATTTGGAAACGAGGATGAGATCACAAAATACGAGACTTATATTTGGAGGCAGTAGGACTTCAGAGGGAGAAATGGATATCCCAGGATAGGAGGATTTACCTTATTCCTTCCTAGCAACAGAATGGGCTGCAAGCACAGGGCTCTGTGAAAACTGGGAACTAAAGCTACAGAAGGGAGAACTCAGAGATTTGGAAGGATGTTTGCAAGGAATACCAATAGAACCATGGAAAGAACTGGCAGGGGTGTATAGTAGAGGCTGGGCCTTGCTAACAAGTTATCATCTTATTCGTAAAAGCAGAGATAAGCTCCTGGAGGAGAAAGCTCAGGTGAAGAGAGTTGGCTGGTTTGCGTGAGAGTTTTTCTGTGCCATAGCATTGGTGCTCTCCCTTAGAAGAGCAAGCTGGAGGGTCTCATATGGTAGAAGAACAAGCTACTGTTCATTTAGCTAAAAGAAAGTGAAAAACTAACATAGGAATGTGCATGCAGCTTTTGTACGTGCTGGATATAGTTGCCCTGATGACTACCAGGAGAATGTGTGGGAGGCGAATGGAACAAAGTTAGATGAGGAAGCTTCTAATGCAGAAGTCTGCCCCATACTAAGAAGAAAGTAGGAAAACCACAGGGACCAAACAGAGAGAGTTCAGGGAGATAGCTGAGGATTTCACTCAACAAGAGGTTACTGATATATTAAGTCAATTCACCCAAAGGATGGAAGAATCATTAGTGTCCTGGACGGTGAGAATCAGTGATGCAGGAGCTGGAGGAGTACCACTAGCTGGTGTGGACTGCTTGAAATTTACAGACATTAGTCAGAATCCTTTCGTACATCAAGCTTTTAGGGATTATCATATGCAAGGAGGTAACAATGCAACTAATCTGTTAGCTTTTTTGCAATAAGCAATATCCTACTGACTCTATGTGGCCTGGTAGAGATAGACCCTGGTACTCACTTAGAGATTATATGAGAAAGCTAAAGCTAGAAGAGGTAATGAAAACAGCTATCATGATTGGAGACGCAAATGCATAACACGATATCCCCTTAGCAGTTCCTCACAGAAATATCATAGTGAAGATGACTCCTCCTGTTTATAAACACCTACTAATTGGGGAAATGGGGCACCCTCTTTAAAAGGTGCTAGATAAAATTTCACAGTGAAGTGACTTAGGGGAATAGGGAAAAGATAAATTTCATCAAGAGAGAAGAGTAAATAGCCAGCGGGTACAAAGTCAGAACAGACTGACAAGAAAAGAATTTTTTATTGCTCTACTGAGAGCAGGGATAGATTTTAGAAGAATAGATGGTACTCCAATTAAAAAGCTATATAAGATGTACCAAAAAAAGGTACTTAATATTAGATTGACTAGGGAAGTGGGAACCACCCCTACAGATACTACTGAATCATTGTATCCAAGTCTGCCACACCTTCAGGAAGAATAGGAAATAGGCCAATCCCCAGCGCAGATTAAAGAAATGCACAAACAAAATTACAGACCCCATATTGGTTTACCTCATAAAATGGATCAACTACTACAGCTAGGGCACTGTTAGATACTAGGGAAGAGGCCTCTCTTATCTATGGAAACCCTGATAAGTTTAAACCTTGAACTCCCTATTACTATCATAGGACTGGGAGGGGCTGAAATATCAGCCAGACAAGTTAAACTTAACAACGATTGGACAATTACCTAAGAAAGCATGTGAGGTGGTAATTGTACCCATTCCTGAATACATCATTGGAATAGATATATTGAGAGCTATGACTCTAAATTTACCTGAGAAGAGATACCAATTTGCAGCAAAGAAGATTAATACAGTTTTGGTGGGAAAAGATTAATACAGTTTTGGTGGGAAAAATAAAAATGAACCCAATCACTTTACCTGAACCTTCTGAAGTAATTACTTTAAAGCACTATTGTGTGGTTTATTTATTATTGTGGGCAAGATGAAATTACCAGTACTGTAAAGGAATATGTTTCAGAAGGAGTATTAGTTCCTACAATCACTCAATGGAATAATCCCGTCTAGCCAGTACAGATGGGATGTGGAGAATGACAGTGGATTATACACAAATGAATAAGGTGACTCCCCCTTGTATGCTGCTGTTCCAGATACTGTCACCTTAATATAAAGGATCCAGAAATATGATGGAACTTGATACGCAGTTGTTTATTTAGCCAATGTTTTCTTTACTATCCCAAGAGATTCGAATAGATTCTAAACAAGGGGACCAGTTTGCTTTCACTTGGCAAGGCAGACCTGGTACTTTCTACTTTCACCTGCTTGCTACAAGGATATCTGCATAGCCACATTATTCTGGTTACTGTCTCTTTGTTTCTTCTTTGCTTTTTGGCTGTTCACCTTGTTTGCTAGATCTGTTTCCTGCAGGCTTGTTACCCTCCACCTGTAGATGCCTGATGGCTTAAGCCAGATACCACCCCCTGTTCACAACTGTGACATGTCACCCCTGGACCTGGCATTGACTACACTCCAGATGCCAACTAAAGAACAACTCTACATCCAGTTTCAGCAGAAAGTAGCCATAGAAGAAGAAACCTTTGCCCTTACCCCAAGATTTTGGGTCCCACTCATTTGAGGGGGAATGATGAGGTACTTGGACTCAAGCCCCACTCTAAGATACTGTTTTCTGGCCTTGTTGTGTGTTGTCCTTGTTATACTGCTGTAAAGTTCTGCTGACACCAGTTACCCCTAAACTCCCATTGACCTACGTAAGGGGTATGAAAGATCTTGGGTCCGAATGTAATAGGAATGGGAATCTGAAGATCTTCCCTGCCTCTTAATATCAATCAAATGGAGCCCTTGGTGACTGGAGCTTGCTGAAAGGGTGGAACAGGAAGAAGCAGGGGAGAGGATGAGCAGGGCAGAGAGCAAGCAGCATGGAGGCAGAGCAGCTAGCATGAGTGAGAGAGGGGCATTTTTGCTTAAAGGAGCCTGTTTTGTACTGAAGGCCTGACATCTTGGGGATGTTGTTGCTCACTGCACTGGTTACATATACCAACTTCTTGGTTGCTTTTATGAATTTTGTTTTCTGGTGGTGGGATTCGGCTTTCTGGTGCCTGAATAAATGTTTTGGTTCTCTCTTCCATGTGGAGAGTCTATTACATTTTGTGATACAGAACTACACCAGCATATTCATAGCCACTATGGGTGCTGTAAATATTGTATTGGTACATTTATAGTTTATACACTGAAACATTTATACTTTCAAGTTTTTTTTTAATAAACACTACTTGTTCAGATTACTTCTATCTGCTTGTACCCACAAAGCCACGTTTTAAAAAACTTCTTATCAAAAAGACTCATGAACTATTTAGACAGCAATTTCTTTAAGTTGAGCAGGCAAGAGAAAATAGGTAAATTTAAATCCATACTATTCAGACCATGTAGACTATGTACATGCACTGACAATATCTGTGGTGGTGCTATTTCCTAACCTGGGTTTTCATTAGCAAGATAATACTTACGTTATATATAAAAGGATGATTTCTTTCACACAATTCTCATTTAGTAGCATATCTTACCAGCAACTTGTATACCAGGAAGGAGTTAGCAGACTATATCTAGGACACAGTCTAGGACTTTTAATGTCCAGGGCATTAAAAGGAGGCAAATTTCTGCTCAACAAAAACAACAACTGACAGTATGGCAGAGCTGATAACAGAGCTAACTTTGGAGTGAGACCAAACTGGGTTCAAATGCCTTCTCTAATATATACTGTGTGGCTCTGGGAAAGTCACTTAGCTTCCCAATGCTCCAGAAAACTCTAAGAGCAAAAGTTCCACAACAGTTATTGATCTGCATTGGTAAAGTGAAGTTTCCTTATAGGGAGTCCCTAACACCAATGAAATCACAGGTTCAAATGAACAAAACAATGATAATAAACCAATTTAAAAATATTTATTAATGCATACCAGGTACTATGCTAGGTACCAGAGAAATGAGTACAAAGAATTAAATAATCTCTACTCAAGAAAGTTTACTACATTCTAATGAAACTAACAAGTGAATATAAAAAAACAGAATAAATATTAAGTTAACAAATACACATGTATAAATACACACAAAGTAGTTAAATACAAGGTACTGTCACAGGTGAACAGGGCGGGGGGGGGAATCTGGCTTAAGCCATCAGGCATCTACAGGTGGAGGCTAACAAACCTGCAGGAAACAAATCTAGCAAACAAATCCTAGCAGCTAAAGGAACCAGGAAAGGTTTCATACAGAATATGAGTATCTGAGCTGCATCTTAAAAGGGAGAGACTAAGAAGCAGAAGTGAAGAAGGAGTGCATTACAGGCACGGGAATCAGTGAGTGCAAAGGCAAAGAGAGGGAGGATGGAGTGTTCTATGTGACAAAGAAAACTACTAGTTTGACTAGAATGGCAAACAAAGGGGCAGAGCCAAGATGGTGGCGGCTTAGAAGCAGCAAAGTTTCGCAGCTCCCACACAGCCACCTTAAATACCCACAAAAACACAGAAAACACATCTCTTGCTGAAGGCAGCTTGGCAGGAGGGGCTCATCACAACAGGCTGGGAGCCAAGGCCAGCCCAGCCTGAAACCTTGGCCTGGCCCCAGGGCAGTCGGGAAAAAGCCACAGCCAGAGTCTACAAGAGAGTGGATTGGCAGCACCTGGTGCAATCTCCACATTTATCAAGCCAGGAATAATAAGGCCAAACTGCCCCCAGGGCAAGGAAGCAGCCCAATGCAGCTGCCTCAGAGCTCCTGGCCTGCACATAGCAGGGGGGCAAAAGCTATTATCAAAGGCCAAGGGCTCTTGCGTTGAGTGGCCTGGATCTGGATCGTGATCTTGGGTGGTGGTCTTAGGGTGCACTTTCAGCAAGCCAAAGCTGGTGGGGGCTGCAGCACCCCCTAATAGCTCCAGCAGCTGTGAAAACCCCAGCGATTTGGGACAGAGTTTTCCCCCCTGGAAGCAGAGTTCCACAGAGCTAAAAAATTAAGCAATTAACTGAATGGACAATATGAGGAGAAGGAAGCAAAATAAGAACAGTAATCAAACTCTAGAATCCTTGTTTTGGGGACAAAAAGGATTGAGATATGGAACGGGAGGAAGACAGCACAGTCAGAACTCCCACACCAAATGCTTCCAAGATACATGAAGACTGCCTACAAGCCATAGATTGACTTAAAACGACCTTGAAAACCAAATAAGAGAAGTGGAAGAAAAACCAGGAAGAGAAATGAGAATGATGCAAGAAAGAGTCAACAACCTGACTGAAGAAAATATTACAGGCTGCCAAGAGAAAACAATTTGAATGCTGTGGTAACACAATTAGGATAACCCATGATCTGGCAGTCTCTACACTGAGGAATCAAAGGGCCTTGAATATGATATTCTGGAGATCAAGGGAGCTGGGATTAAAACCAAGAATCACCTACCCAGCAAAACTGAGTATAATGTTCCAGGGGAAAATAAGGTGATTCAGTGAGGTGGAGGAC
>CM053593.1:235268483-235363904 GCA_028646575.1 Pseudocheirus occidentalis | reverse complement strand
GGAAAGAAATCATAAGAAACTTATCAAAGTTGAACTATTTACATGCCAATATGGAAAAACGATAATAATAACTTATGAAACTTTTCTTAGTATGAGGATAGGTGAAGGGAATACAAATGTGTATATTATATATATATATATATGTATGTATGTATGTATGTATGTATGTATGTATATGTATATACATAGAATGGCAAATGAAGCCAGGTTGCATAGGGCCTTAAAAGTTAACAGTGGAATTTACATTTTATTCTAGAGGCAATAGGAGCCACTGATATATGATTAGGGAAGTTACATCAGCAAAGTAAGACCTAAACTTAAAGAAAATTACTTTGACAGCAGATGTAGAATGGATTGAATGGGTAAGACAGTCTGTGCAGGGCAACCAATCAAGAAACTTACAATAATCTAAAGAAGTAGTAGCTGTGTGATATGGGTATGTGAGGAAAAGTAAGGTTATGCTGAGATTATGAAGGGGGAACACTAGAAAAGAGGAGCTGCCTTTGACAGAAATAAGGAAGTTTTGAAGAAGAGAGGGTTGAAATAAAGACGTCTTCAGGACATCTAATTTGAAATATCCAACAATTGGTAATACAGTACTCAGACTTTGAGTACACTCAAAAGTACAGGCTCAGGAGAGAGCCTGGAGCTGAATATATAGATATAATAAGAAACAAAAAACAAGTAGTTATATAAAAATGGAATGAACCATCTTATTAGATAGTAAGTTCATGCAGAGGAATATTCTGGCTGAAGCTGAATGGCCTTCATCTCAGGGATATTCTAGAAAGTATTATTGTTCAGATGGGATTAAATAATCTATGTGGTCACTACTATTTTATGAGCCTCTTCAGGCAATTTCCTGTTCTGAAAAGCCTTGTGACTTTCTGAAGATTGATTGATTTTTTGCCCCAAACCTTCTGAACCATTTGAACTAAAGTGGGATCAAGGATTAATTCTGGTCCAGGGTACCCCTAGGAGGTCCAAGTCTTAAGACACCCCCCCCACATACACATATTTGTAAAGATACATGTACGCACATGTATATATACATACATGTATATGCTTGTATGTGTGCATGTGTACATAGCATGACACCCCCTATAACTTTTGTCCCTCAACCCTTTGAGCCCTGGGCTTAGAATCAAATAAGAAAGGTCACACTTTCTCTCCATAAAAGGAAGAATTAAGGAGTGGTAAAGGTTTGCAGATGTAGGGAAAGGGAGAAAAATGTGGTGGAGATAAAACTGAAGGTTGACATCTGATTTTGACATGTATTAATTTCTATGACTTTGGGCAAATCATCATTGTTTTGAATATCAATTTCCTCATCTGTAAAATGAGACTTGTTTTAACCTATCTCATTGTAGTTCAAAAAGACTCCTGAGAACTTTGGTCAGCTATATAACTACTGTAGAGGTCTGGGTATCCAAGGGTCTAAAACTAGTTTCGGGGATGAGAAAACCAGAACCTATTTTTCTGCCCATTACTACTTGAGCTATGTGATAATGAGCAAATCATTTAAGTAACCTTCCTAAGGCTCAGTTTTATCATCTCTAAAATGAGGAGGTCAGGCTGGCTTATCTCTAAAGTTTCTTTCAGCCCTAAAGCTTATGCTTCTAAAATTTGCAACAACTGGTTTCTTTCAGGTAACATAAGTAAACAGTGATCTTGCTGCTCTGGAAACAATCTCCACAAAGGACATAATTCTTCTCATAGGTATAATTACTTACACTAAGGATCATAAGGGCGCCCTAAATTTAAAACTGGAAGAGCCCTTGGAGGTTACCTAATTCCATACCCCTATTTTATAGATAAGGACAATGAAACATAGAGAAAGTGGGTGATTTATCTAAGCACACTCAGGTATTCAATAGTAGAGACTGGGATCGGACCCAGGTATTAAGACTCCATAATACAGTGTTCTTCCACTGTACCAAACCACTTATACTCATTTGATGTTTTAACAGGTAATATCTTTGGGTGGATAACATTTTACAAGGAGAGAAATAAAGAGGCCAAAAGGAACATGATTTAGCCTGAATCACTAAAGTTGGGCAAAAGAGAACATGACCTCAATTAACTAATGCTTCATTTCAAGAAAGAACCTACTTACTCTCAAATGATCTTTACTTTACATATGTAGCATCTTAGAAAAGTTTTTTTTTAATTTTAAAAACATTTATTTAGAACCATTTATTTCCATGCCAGGCACTGAGTGGCTAGAAAAGTTGACTTTTACACATATACCTAGTGAACTATATACAACATAAACAAAAGCAGTGCAGATGTCCCACGAAACGGCCAATGTCAGTCACACAAATGATTCCCAGGAGCCAGTGGGGTCTGGTCACCTGAGTATGGTGCAGGGTACATGAGGAGGTGGATGCAGGGTCTGAGATGGGCGGCTTTGTCTAGTTGGGTGTTCAAGTGTCCAAAACTTCTATCTTGCCTCTTCTTCCTCCTGGTTTGGAAGCTTAATGTTCTCCACGATGACCACTCCAGTGACATTGTTTTCATCCTCAGATTTGGAACATGCTCCTAAACTGAGTTCTTCAGAATCAGTGCTGCTCACCTCCACCACAGCTGCATCCATTTCTATGATTTTTTTTCCAGGGAGTCATCTATGTTTTCAATGCTGAATAGGCCTGGGGGCCCTGATACCAATTCCTTTTTAGATTTTTGTTTGCCTGTTTAATATGATGTAGGACTCTGTCTAAAAGGCTGCTCCTCTTGACTCAGACAATCTTTAAGCCTGGGCTCCTGCCTTTGGAACTGATGAGCAGTGTCCTGAATCCCTCCTGCACAACCCATGCACAGGAGCTCCTGCAACACCACAGTCTTCACGCTGCCCAGGCCCACACTCTGGCCATGCGCCCCTGCCCACTGTTCCCTGGCTCCTCCTACCCAGCCATGCCAGTCATGAGCTGAGCGCGGAGAAACTGCCAGCATGAGACCAGGATGGAGAAGGCCCACCCTTAGAAAAGTTTTTTATTCTAGAGAACCGGGGATACCAATCATAAGTATGTAAGTATTGCCTATTGTGGAGCAGTCAAGCACATTTTAAAGATAAATAATTACAAATTATAAATGAATAAACCAGGCACAATACCAAATCAACTGAACTGGAAATGCTACAAAAACGTTTAAAAATGGTTACTTTTAATAAGCCAGCCTTAATTTGGAATATGACAGAAATCTTTTCTTCCCTTGTTCTTTATAAGCCAAAGTACAAAGGGGATAAAATATAGAAATTATGAGAACTAGAAACTTCACATAATTATGTTTACAGCCTCCAGTCTTAAATTCTATTTTCAAAATTACACTTATTTTTTATGTATCTATCATACTACTTTTCACTACCACATTAGGAAATTCACCTCTAGGAAAAAAATTTGCATAATACATGCCAGCTTTTAAAGAAATGAATAAAATATATAACACTGATTCTCAAAACAGGAAGGAATTTACCCATAAAGAACTACAACTTTTTTTTTTTTCCAGAAAGCAGGTCCTTCCAAATGCCTTACTTTATCCTTTAGTTTTTCCCAAACTGAAAGAAAAATTCATTACTGCTACAAAACACAGATACTGCTGAAAACGAGGGTTGCTTTGCAAATCCTTTGAGGATGAACATAAAGAAGAACTGACAATATTTGCAGATAAACACTGTATAAGACTAGCACTTTTTGAATCAAAGCTTATTTACTTATAAGACAAAGTCCATATTGTTATCTGCTAGCCTAAGGAAAAAAGGAACATTAGACAAAAACGAATAATAAACTTAGATACTAGAACTATGCATGGAATATGGAAGGTGGCTTTAGTCAACTAAAATTACTTTTCCTTTTACATCAGCACATCATATGTGAGCCCACCATAGCATACTGTTACTTTAAAAAAAAAAAGTGCACATACACACCAAACCCCACTTTTGTATTTTAAATGTTGAAATGTCATAGTCTACCAAGCCTTTGAAGATTACTTTGATATCTTTCCTTTCCCTAAGGAGCTCATTACTTGTATTTCAGTGAAGACAGCGCTGACAGACACCAGTCCCCTTATTAAAGATTTCCTTTATAGTGGAAGAACTCAGTAGACTTAATCATACTATTTTCAAATTCAGTCCATGGTATCTGTTGGCATATTGAAGATAAAGCTATTATGTTCATTCCGAATGAAGGTCTCTTTCAATTGCTCCATAACAAAAATGAAGGATTTTATTATTTATTACTTACCAAGTCCTAAAAGATCAATAGTGGGTTCTGCTGCCTTTTTAGGGCTGGTGCTTTTTTTAAATTCCTGATTCGGTTCTTCTTTCTTCTGGGGCTTTAAAAAGTAAACAATAAGATTTGTGGATGCTTCTTAAATAATATAAACTTCTAACAAATCACCATTAATTCTGTTAACATGAGCTCTGCAAATTAAAAGTAAATGTGACATATATTCCCATGAAGGCAGCTAAGTAGAACAGTGGCTAGAGCGTTGGACCTTAAGTCAGTAAAGCCTAAATTGAAATCTGGACTCTGATAGTTACTGGCTATACCCTGGGTAAGTCACTTGACTTCTCTGTGCTTTAGCTTTCTCATTTGTTAACTAATAGCCCCTACTTCAAAAGGTGATGGTGAGAATAAAGTAGATAATATTTGTAAAATGCTTTGCAAATCGTTAAGCACTAGATAAATGCTCGCTATTTTTATTACCACAAAACAAAATTATCTCTGAACTTTACAATATAATGCTTAAAAATTATGACACAAAGCAATGAATAAAAACTTTTGGTTAACTTTTATTAAACTTGATATTAATGATTCCAATTTGTAAATTCAACTTAAAAGTGTACATCCTCATCCTGGTAGATCAATTTTCTACACTAACTGCAATTACTTTTTAGCATTTTACTCTTCTTCCTCAAACTTACCTACCTTTTTGTCTTCCTGAGTATCTATCTGTTTGTTCAGCCTTATCTCTGATAAAAACATTAAGTAACACCCTATGCAGAGGAGACCTAATCAGCAGGCCACTTGGGGATCAGACTGACTCTACAGCAATTCTTTCCTTGGGAAACGTCACTCTAGCCAGCTGTTAGCACAGGTACACCAGAATGTGGTCCACATCTGTCTGCCTCCCAGAGAATATAACTAATCTGACCAAAACACCTATGTTTCCTGCTTCCTCGAGTTACATGCCTTGTCACTTTTTTATAGAAGGAAAGTAAATTGGTCAGGGAGTAGATAGGTGGCGCAGTGAATAGACTGCCAATCCATCAGGAGGATCTGCTGAGTTCAAATCTGATCTCAGACATCTATTAGTTGCGTGACCCTAGGCAAGTCACTTTACCTCCCACTTACCTCAGTTCCTCATCTGTAAAATGAGCTGAGAAGGAAATGGCAAACCTTTCCAGTATCTTTGACAAGAAAACCCCAAAATAGGATCATAAAGAGTCAGACATAAATAAAAAGATTTAACAAAAAATTGGTCAGATATGATCTTCATATAACCCTCTAACCTATTCTGTTAGTGGATTATTGTGTGCCTTAATCTAAGCTATTTCAGCCAAGTAGATTGATCTCTAATTTCCAGGACCAAATCTATTCTTTATCTTCTACAATATCTCCTGTTCTCCTCAGCAAAGTTTTAGCTAATTACTCTGTGACCACACCTGCTAATTCTTTAATAACTCTAGGGTATAGAACATCAAGCTGTGAAGACAACCAATTTTTAGACTTTCGTCTTAAGCCGTTTCTTATTACACTCCAACATTTAGGTTTGTATAACCTACTTACCTGACTGATTAAACAAGAACTGTGAAATCAGTTGGAAGAAAGCGCAACTCCAAAGCACCACATATGCACTTTCTTTCAAATGACAATTCAAATTGGATAGGGATTTTTTCTTTAATGATTCCTGGTTGTTTTTTTTTTTAATGACTTACTTAAACCTACTTTAAAATTACTTAAGGAAAACTGGATATTCCAACTAACCTAAGATGAAATCTTAAAGATGATCAAATTCAACCACTTCATTTTTCAAATGAAAAGAAGGCCAGGAGAAGACAAGTGACTTATCCAGCTGAGGCCCCAAAGGCAAGAAGGGTAGTCAGTGGCAAACAGAAACCAAAACCCAGGTCTCTAGATTGTGTTTGAGTATACTATCCCTAGACAAAAGCTGCTTCCTCATTTCATCCCCAAGAGGGGCACAGGAATACTTAGTTGGGAAGGACAAATAGAGGCCTTCCTAACCAAAATGTTAAAACCTTCCAGCTTGCTAATGCCTGACATTTCTTTGACAAAAGGCAACTTTTACGAACAGAATGAAAAGATTTAAAATACACTTACTTCAGTTTACATTTAGTCAATCCACAAGTGACAAGGACTGATTTTTTCAGATCTTCTATTTTTAGGGAGGGGAAGAGATGATGATGATGGCTGGAGTGCAGTATCATCATTAAGGGGATTAAAAAAGATGCTTATGACTGGGGAGAGCCAGTTCAAGGGATTCGTGATGGGAGTCTTCTGTGTGAGAAAGAGGAAGAGTGCCAATTTGCCTTTAATACACTCCCCTTCCGTCTCATAAAATCTATTACTTCTTTCTACTTTCTTCAATAATCAATTCAAAAAGCTTCTCCTAATAGCCGCAGTTCCTGGTGCTTTCCTTCCTTAAGCCACATTGAATTTCTTTCTGGACAGAATGAAAGCTTCTCAAAGACAGGGACTGACTTCACTTCTTACCTTCTTATCCACACCACTTAGCACAGTACCTGATACATAGTAAGTACTTAACAAATCCCTACTGATTCACTTATTGTTTGTTAGGTACAAAGTATTTTTCTGTCACATATTCATACATTAGAATATCTCAGCACTCAAACTTCAAGACCAACTATTAGGTACCCTACTGTTTGTCATGAGGCTCAGAAGGTCACACAAGTATATGCATAACAGAATGTTTGAATGGAAGAGCACAGTGACTCTTAATATCATCTAGGCTCCTCTTCAAATTAATAAAAGCAAAAAGAAGTTCCATTTTAAAAGACAGCATTCAATTTCTTTCCTTGATTCTTTTGTTTCCTGAAATCATGCAGAAGTAGGATTTCATTACACATTAATGCATGGCGGGATTAACTTGAAATGCAACCCTATAACCTTTTTTTAAAGAAATTAAGCACTGCCTTGCATATATTAGTCAGAACTACACAGGTTGAATTTAAATAATACTCTGCTTTGCTTACCAATGTAAAAGTCTGAAATTAATCTCATTACTTTAAAAGTACTTAAATGAAAAAAGTGTTGAGTAGATTCAAGTTTAAGCCACTTACCTCAAAGAAATATACCCAACACATATAACTACTTAAATGGGTTGACTGTATTTTCCTAAAATCCTAAAACAAATAGTAAATATTTTGTTTTAAAAAAATTAATTATATCTTTGAAGTACCACGATCCATTTTTCAATCATGCATATTTCTGAATGTGTCTTTTCAGTAAGTGAATGAGAAGCAGGTCTCACTGATATTTAGTATGAAAGATCTGGGCTTTGAAGGAACATTAGAGACCAAATTCTTTGTGATTTAAAAAAAAAACACTGAGAAAAGAATAAGGCTGAGAGACTAAGAGGTTAGCCCCAATGTCACACTAGGAATAAACAGAAAGACTGGGATATTAAATTAAACTCTATGTCCAGTACTCTCATTCCCATACTGGGGTCCATTTCATGTAAAACAAGATTTTATCTACCAATATCTGGTAAATAAAAGATGCAATCTATATTAGTCCCATCCCACAAATTCAGTGTTATAAAAGGTTCTAAAAACTATTAACAGAAAATAAAAAGAACAACAAAATTGTTTTAAAAAAATATAGCTAAAATGAAAACAGCTGAAAGTTTCAAGATACCTTTTCTAAATGTCTCATGGCTTTTAAGAGAATAAAGCATTCTAGTCTATCATTTCTTAAAGTAATTCTCCCTAAAGAGAACTGAACCAACTTTTAGTGGTAGGAATTAAGCGTTTTCAAACTAAGACAAATGATAGGTATTAGAAATTATGTTTTATGACTTGTTTTCTGAAATAAAAATCCACCTTTGAAAATCTAATATTGTCCAAAGGAAGCTAAATACATGACTGCGTATATGCCATGGAACATGAAAATCTACAGAGAATCCAAAGGGCACTGAAAAAATTTCAGGGGGCATAAGTAAGGTACAGCACATTAACTTGCGTGCAAAAAGTGACAAGATATAATCAAAGAAATGTATGATCAGGAAAAGGAAATGGAATGGTCATGTAGTAAGAGGGAAGGAAAAGAAATGGACAGTCCATATATTGTGCTGGTGCCCAGCACTGTGTTCAATAGATCCTCCACAGAGAACTTACGAGATGACATGCACAAAAACTGTGCAGAATGGGAAGACATTGAGTAAGTTGTGGTATGCACTGGTTGAGTGTCCACATGAGTGACAGACCAGGGATATTGAAAGGAAACTAATGTAATTTAAAGCAATAAATATCACGATGTTTAAAAATAATGAGTTCAATCATACTTCAGGACTTTACACTCCTACTGTGAATTTGGAAGATGTCATAGTCCAATATAGCCAACTCTACCATGAAATCTGTGTCTGGCAAAGGCCCTACACGGAGGTCAAACTTTGAAGTGTTATTTGTCCTGTGACTTCCTCTTTGCCTCTGCTGACTGCTGCTCATCACTTCCATGTTCCAAAGCTGATAGTTATTGTGTTTTTGAGGGGCTACAGATGGTGGCAGGTGATGAGTGGTCAGAGATTCAGGGCTTTCGGAGAATTCCAGTAGTCAGACAGTAATAGAAGCTGAATCCATGGAAAGAACCAAAAAGAGAACTCACCTAGAGCAGCATTGTGCCTAGGTCCAATGCTGATGAACTAAAATGTGATGGTAACAGATGGTTTACTATTCACAAGATCTATCTGACTTATAATCTATAATCTATCTTATCTCCCAGTGTAAAATCCTTTGGGGTTTATAAAACAATATTCAAATGATCAATCACAAATGAAGATTCTTATGTGGACAGAAGGGAACAGGAAATTATAATTTCAGTCTACTGCAAGAACACATAAATCAATTTGGCTTCCGTTTAGGTGATCAACACATTTTAAGGCAGGAAGCTGCCTGCCAGTTATGCAGAAACTGTCTGGTGGCCTAAATCCTAACAAAGTACTAGAATGTATTATATTAAAAGGATGACTTGTGAGCATTTAAAAATGTGAATGATAATCAATAAGAACCATTTTAGATTTATCAATAAAGGATTATTCTAGATAAACCCCAAATGCCCTTTCTGACAGAGTTTCTAGATGAGTAGATGAGTGGAATACCATAAATACTGTATACTCATGAAGGTAGATTCAGAAGCAACTGCATGACTGGGTCCTAAAAAGAGGTCTGGAGTGAAGTGCCCCAGAATTCTGTTCTTGGCCCTATGCTGTTCAGCATCTTTATCAATTATGAAGGGTGTATAGCATTATTTGTCAACTTTTGCAGAACACAAAAAACTAGGAGGAGCAGTTAATATGTTAGATGACAAAGGCAGTAATCAAAAAAATTTCAATGGACTACCAGGATAGGTAAAAAAGAAAAAAACAAAATGAAGTGTAAAGGCCTAGAACTGGATTTTAAAAATTAACTGCAAAAATACAGGATATGCATCAGTACAAATGTATTGTATATATTTAGCATTTGGGCAAGGGGCTGAGTCAAGAATAGAAATGAAGGCAGGAGGAAGAGAATGTGGAACACAAAATTTTAAATAATGAATGTTAAATTTTTTTTAAATGTAATTGGGAAATATTTAACTATATGCATGTATGAATGCATGTACACATATATACATATGTGTGTGTATTCCCCTCAGAATTGGAAAAAGAAAGAAAATACTATATTGGGGAAATTATACTATTATGATCCCAAGCCATTCTCTGATTTAAAAAAAAACAAACACCCAGATATACTTCCTTCCTCAACTCAAATTGTTCTCTATTACTTATTACTTCCAAAATTAAATATAAAGTCTTCTTTATTTGGCTTGTAAAACTCATCAAAGTTTTCTAGGCTTTTTTTTTTTTTTTTAACATTTTACTTCCGGATATATACCCTCTGACCCTGCAACCCTGGCCTTCCTGCTGTTCCTCATACGTGATCCTTCATCTCCCAACTCTGTTTTTTTTCAGTGGTGGTTCCCATGCCTAAAACTCTCCCTCTTCACCTCCTGCTTTCCCTCAAAATTCAGCTTAAATCATACTTTGTACAAGAAGCCTTTTTAAAATCTGGTCCATGCTCCCACCCCCACTGCTAATTCTACAGATTACACCCAATTTATCCTGTATATATCTTATTCAGACGTAGTTGTTTTCATGTTGTTTCTCCCATCAGAAGGTGAGCCTCTGCAAGGAAAAGGACATGTATCTGCCTTTCTTTGTATTCCCCAGAGATTAGTACAGCAGCTGGCACATATTAAGCACTTAATAAATGCTTATTGACTGGCTACAGATATCATCACAGAAATGTATGCTTTGTGATTTAGTAGTAAGAGCATCTCATGAAATATTAAAAGACCTAAAAAAATGTACTCCAATGCACTGGATGATTTTAGGGAGGGAATGGAGAATTCAAAAAATTTTCAGAAAAGCACAGTTGGACATGATCTATACTGGTAGATACAGTACCCATTTGATAAAATCACTGGTCCATAAAAATGCCAGAGTATATAGCACAAAGGAGATGAGTACCCTACTGTACTTTGCCCCCAATATGACCATATCTGGAATAACACTTTAAATTCTGAACACCAGTTTTTAAAAGACACTGATAACTGAGACAGGCTCACAGAAGGATGACTAGAATAGTGAGCAGAGTGGAGATCACATCACAGAAAGAATTAACTTAAGAAAATGGGAAGGTTTGGATGTTAAAAGAGAAGGCTTGGGAAGGAGGAAGGAACATGATAGTTCTGTTCAAGTATATGAAAAGCTATCATGTGAAAGAGAATGAATTTGGTCTCTCTCGACTCAGAGGGCAAGACTGGAAATAAAACTGGGGAAAAAGAGATTTTGGAAAGGTACAAAGGGTTACCTTAGAAATAGTGGGTTCCCAACCACTGAAACCTTTCGGCAGAGACTGGATGACCACTTCTGGAGCTATCTGTTTAGGTGTAGGTTAGAGTATATGCCTGACATATCTTACATTTCTGAGATTTTATAAAGCAAGTCCAGCATGATTGTTTGCCTCTTATGGTTTCTATTTCATAAAGCTACCATTTCTTTTACTTATATGTGGACTATACTTATTACCAATAGTGGTTAACACCTATAACAAGAGGACATTCATAAATCATGTTTTCTGTATGGAGTTCAGTGTCTAAGTCAAAATGCTGATGGAAGAACTTTTACCTCTATGACAGATACTTAATAAATAAAAAGTTGCTTTCATTTTGCAAGACTTAAATATTTTTTTTGGAGGGGGGAGGTCAGGGCAATGTCACACAGCTAGGAAGTGTTAAGCATCTGATTCTGGATTTGAACTCAGGTCCTCCTGACTCCAGGGCTGGCACTCTATTCACTGTGCCACCTAGCCATTCCCAAGACTTAAATTTTTAAAGTAAATAACCAAGTTTACCAAATATTTCCTAGTAGCAAAGACCTTAATTAAAAAATCAGTTTAAATGTCTAAGTTCACAAAAACATAAGTAAAGAATCTGACCTGTTTTCCCTTACTGTGGTCAGTAGATTTGAGTCCACAGAATAACCATATTAATGCTTACTTTCTAACTTACGAGGAAATTTTGGCTCAAGAATAAGATGTGATTTTGGTTGTTGGTCAACAGTTAAAGTGAAGCACTCTTAACATGTGCTGCATAGATCTATAGTCTCAATTCTACTCTGGCTACTTAATAAATGATATCTTTCACTTAGACTTCTTAAAAGACTTTAAAAGATGATAAAGTTATGGTTTATGAAATGTTTTCCCTTATCAAGATTTATATACAGAAATCCTCTTTCCTATACTAAATCCATAGGGAAAAATCACTAAACAGATGCTGGTAGGAGTTTCTTGGACAAGAAGGACACATCTGCAGTTCCTTAACCTATCAGGACCTGCTTCTTCCTCTCTAGTCACATTCATTTGTCGTGAAGCTCAACTTTAGGAATTGCAGATAATATTCATGAAACCCTCTGGCTTTAAATTTTTCTTCTCTTAACTGTATATGGAATTTGTCTTCTAACAAATGGAGAACGCAGTCGACTGAGTAGATAAAATTAGGCCATCTATAATTTATTAAACACATTTTTATAACACGTAAGAACATAGGCCTACTTAGAGTAATTCTATAAAATGTAATTTCCTTAGATTCATATTGAGCAGATGTCTCATTCAAATTATTAAAACCTTTTTTAGTAGAAACTTCACCAACCAATCTGCTTATAATTCATAATGCTACTCAGACTATAATTGAATCAAAAATTATTTGGTTTCCAGTTCCTCCACTTTCTCCCATGTCTCTGCCAACTTAAACAAACGCTATGTCAGTTAAACCTCTCAATTTTGCACTATATGCTAGTGTTAGTGAATCAACTGATTTAGCTAATAACATTCATATATGTTATAAAATGAAAAATTATGCAACTCTAAATTCCACAAGACTTATTCAAAATTTAGATTAACTTTTGTAAATAAAAAAATTTAAGATTAATTTAAAAAATTAAGACTAATCCTCAAACTATTAACTATTCTGTATTCAACATTCCTCTATTTAGTTAGTTTTTAGTTTAACATTCATTTTTATAAGATTTGTTCTGATTTTTTTTCTCCCTCCTTCTGGTAGTATCCCCCCCTCTCCAAGAGGGCTAGAAATCTGATATAGGCCATACACATTCAATCATATCAAACATTTCCACATTAGTCATGTTGTGAAAGAATGAGATCAAAAGGGAAAAACCAGGGGGCAGAAAGGAAGGGAGAAGACAGGGGAGGGAAGGGATAGAGGATGGGAGATGAGGGAGACCTTGAGGGCAAGTGATTCAAGATCACATTTTTGCAAGAGCTAACAGTAAAATCCAGGTCTCCCCCCCACCATTCTACTGTTTTTCCACTTTGCCATGCTACATATTGCTTATTTTTAGGGAAAATTTTTTTTAGTACTTTTAGTTTGAAGTGCCACAAGAAATAAGATATAAAAGTTACTAACAAGTTACACCACCCTGTCTAAAGGCAAAGATCATCAGAGCCACAATTCTCAGGTTGTTAAATGGCTTAAGAAACACATTATTCAAACACTCACTGGGTCAATGTATGTACAAATTGTTAATATCCTTCATTTTTGCTTTACAAAATTCCAGTATAATAACGTTTTCTTTTCTTTTTTTTTTCTTTTTTGAGGATACTGGAGTTAAGTGCCTTGCCCAAGGTCACACAGCTAGTTAAGTGTTAAGTGTCTGAGGCTGGATTTGAACTTAGGTCTTCCTGACTCCAGGGCCGGTACTCTACTCACCGTGCCACCTAGCCTCCCCTGTACAAATTGTTACAGCAAAGCTGAAGAGTTGAAAAGGAGAAAAGGGGGGGTCAAAGAGAAGGGTGGAATTAATAAGCTTTAAAAGCAAACCCCCATGAGTGAACCGTAAAAGGTAAAACCTGAACACAGATAGGCAGGCTGAGTATCAGGCTGCTGCTTCAAGCTTTTCTTTCGCTCAGATGACATTAAGAGATGGCATTATTGCTGGAAACTAAAAACAACTACACAGCGGCAGTTTCAAAGGACTGAGGCTATCAGAGATAGAGAACTATGGCCTTTGGCAAAAAGGTCAAGATTTTCTATAAAATGAGGATGAATGAAAGATAGAATAGGCACCAAATAGGTTCATCCACACTATATGTCAAAGTGCTAACTTTTGTAAAGGAAGTTCTATTTCCACACATAAGATGAAGAACCTTGAACTGTACTTAATGACATCAGTTCAAAGCATAAAGCATTATAATGACAACAGTAGTTATACTCCTGGTTTGGGCCATATTGGGGACAAAATAACATAGAAGGGGTGGGGTGGAATGGACTGAATAAGCCAATAAATAATAACTGGTATTCACATTATGCTATAAACACTTTGCAACACACTTTAAGCACGTCAGTTCAGTTGTACAACAAACCTTTAAGATAGTTATGAGAAATACTATTATATGATATATATTAATATATTAAAATTAAATTATTATTTCATTTTAAAGATGGGAAAAACTGAAGCTTAAAAAGGTGAGATAATTTCCCCAGAGTCACATAAATAGTGAGTGTCAGATGCAAGATTTTAATTCAGGCTTCTGCAGCTCTGAATTCAGCCCTCTATTACACCTCAAAGAGGGACAAGAATGTGAGCTCCATGAGAACATATTTAATCTTTGTATTTCTTTTATCAATGTGCTGAGGAAAAGATTCCATATTAAGTAGGTACTTACTTAATAAAGGCTTATGGAAGTTGAAACGTAACAGTGACTAAATCAAATACTATTCTACAGCCCAAAGAAATGTCAAGCTAATTAGTAGCCCTTTCTACAGAAAAAAATTAGGATATAAAAATGTAGATTTAGTAATTTAACTGAATTCTCTAAAAGTAATGTAAGTCATTTATTTATTTACATAATAATTAGTATGGAAAAACACTATCATTATAGAATCATGTCTTGATGGGCTGAATTATGTATCAAACCTTAAAACATGAAGAGGTAATAAAAAAGGAGTTTGGCCCAGTGGACAGAGAGCCAGGGGAACCAGGAAGACAATGTTTTACCTCTGACACATACTACAGGTGGGGTGACTTGAGGTAAGTGATTTATTTCCTAGTCTGACAAAAAACTCTCACTGCAAAGCATGGTATTAACAAGCATTTTTTTTAAATAGCCATAAATCTGTATTACGATTTTTTTTTAAACACAGAATGAGTTTCACAAAGACATTCATGTTATAGAATTGAACTGATATAACAAAGCAAAGGAAAGAATATGAACAGAGCCTTTGGGTATACCCACACTTAAGAGACAGAAAATAGGTGTGGAACTAGCCAAAGAGATTTGAAAGAAATAGAGAAGCAGGAGAACCAGGAAAACAATTTACAGAACTTAGAATGAAAAAATGTGGCTAGGTCAAAAAAGGTTTGAACTCTATCTTCCTGACTCCAGATCTACAGCTCTATTTACTGTGCTACCTAGTTGCTTCAGCAGCAACAAAGAACAGCATCAAATCTTAATTAGAGGCCACAAAATTATAATGGCCAATCTTGACCCCGAAGAAGAGATGTACACCAATATAAGACTACAGGTGTGTAACACGGCATATAATGTCAGGCTTTTCTGGTATGCTGGTTAGTTTTAGCAAACTACTTCTCTTTTTTTCTTTGTTAGAAGGGAATGATTCACTGGGAGAAGGTAGGAATACAACGTACAAGCAAAAGACATCAATAAATGGGTTTTTTTGTTTGTTTGTTTTTGTGTTAATGAAGAGATCACTTCTAGTTGGAGAGGTTTGGGGAAGGCATTATGGAACAGGTAGCATCTGAATTTAACCTTAAGGAAAGAAAGGTTCCTACATAAGGAGATGTAAGAGGAACTTAATCCTAGGAGTAGAAGCATATACAAATACACAAAGGAAAGAAAGTTCAGGATAGGATGAGAAGAAAGCAAGTTTGGCTAGAGTTTGGCATACGTGAAAGGACGTGATGTAACATAAGATCAGAAAAATGGTAGAAGACATATTATAGAAGCTTTAATACCAGGATACGAAATTTGTGTCCTATGTAGTAGGAAACAGGGTACCTGAAAGCTTTTGAGTGCAACAGGAAGATGTCAGCAGAAACATGGATGAACTTTAGGAAGAGATACTAGTAAACTGATAGTGTCCACCCTCCCAAACTATCTTTATTTAACTACTTTGAATAAATGTATGCACACGTATAAGTCATTTTAATATTTACAAATATTTATATGGTCATCCAAGGTGTCCCATAAGTCTCAGTGCCGTTTTAAGCTTAAATATCTTAAAACTAATACTTCTAAGATACTCTAAATATGTACTCATTGCCTCTACCATTAAAATGTCAATTCCTTTGCACTTCTATCCCCAGCATTTAGCATTTAATATTTGCATGATTAATGCTTGTTGACTGATTGAGGTGGGAGACAAGAAGACCAGTTAGTAGGTTAATATTAACTATAATTCAAAAGAAATAATAAGAACCTAGCTAAGGTAGAAGTGATACATAATGAGGCTAGAAAAGTAGGCTGAAGCCAGCTTGTAAAAGGCAGTAAAAGCCAAACAGAAGAGCTTATATTTTATCGTAGAAGAAATAGGGAACCAATTAAATTGATTAAGTAGGGCAATGACATATATGGTCAGAGCTACATTTAAGTATAATCCTTCTGTCATCCACATGAAGGGTAGATTAGAGTAGGGAGAGATTTGAGGCAGAAAGAACAAACCACAAGACTACAGTAGTAGTCCAGGTAATGAGGATGGTGACTGTTTAAGTAGTGAGGAGACAAATGCCAGATATAGTATGGAAATAAAAGTTATGAAATCTGACAACTCTTTAGATAAGACCAATACTGACTAAGAAGATCAGTAATTGTCTTATAGGTTTAAAATGTTATTTTCGTTTTTACTGTCATATAAATCACATTTTGAGAAATATGATTTAACCATTAGTTTATCTAAATTCATGTAAAAAAGGGGTATGTGTGTGCTATACTTCATCTAAAATATCCATTTGTAGATACAATTAATGTAAGCCAATTTTCTTTTACTCAAGTTTTATTTTCTAATGATGATAAAATTATATTAGATCTCAAACTAAAGATCAGAGTTGATTTATAAAGGGCTCATGAAATTGAATCCTACTCTTCATTAGGGAAGGTAGGTATGGAGTAGGCTATAAACTTGTGCTATGGTTGTTATTTCTGCGTCTGCAGAAAATATGATGCCTTCATTCTTTCTTTAGGATCCTACATCTACAGCTAGAAAAGACCTCAGAGGTCATCAAATTCAAACCCTCATTTTATAGGTGAGTAAATAGGCCCAAAAGTCACCCAGGTAGGAATCCTCAGAAGCAGGATTTCTTATTTAAACCCAAGTCCTTTGGTTATCCTTTCCAGGGCTCTCACAAGTTTACAATGAATATTTCTGGTTCTTCCTTTCCTCTGAGAAGAGTTAAATTCTTTTACAGAAATACAAAGCAACTTCAGAATGACACAGATGTACTGGAATGCTTCAAGTTCTTTCAATATTTCTTCGTCTACTACTTTATTTCTTTTCTTTTCTGACTTTGGAAGGAGAAAAAAAACAAGAAAAAGGACATCTTAAATTTATCCTTCCTGGTCTTGCCTTTCTTCTGAAGGTCTAGAGTAGTTTAGGAGAGGCATTTCTGGATATTTTTGAGATAGCTGATGTACATGATGCTTTCAGGGAAAATGTGGGATGAAAAACTTTCATTACAACTGAAGAAAATGCAATATATTAAATTCTGCCACCCATCTAAATAACAATCAATTTTATATAAGTTGGTTTTTGAAATGAAGAATCAGTTAGTCTTACATGTACAATTATATAGCAGATCACTAAATGAGGAATTCCACTTGTTTTCTGTTAGGTTAAAATAATCAATGAAAAGGCCCAACTCACAAATTGGTAAGAGATATCCATTTGCTTGTTCCATAGTCTATCATCATTATTATTAGTATTACAACTACCACTTATCTAAAAATAGATATAACTAATCTATCAAGGCATTATTGTTTGCAATGCATGCCACATTGTTAAGAACAAGCTGGATTCAGAACGAATATAAATATCTACTCTCTACAAAAATGCCTGATAACATCTCCTCACTACCTACTGATATATGATAGCCTGTACATTTCCATTTGGCCTATTAATCATTTTATCCTCTATCAATACCTTCAAGGTCACTGTCTCTAGTTTTCTGCCACATTTGAAAGGTGAGAAACTCCCATAATATGTAAATATCTTGCTAGGTGCTAGCACAAAAGAAAATTAATTGGTAAAATTACTTGTAAGGGAATTGTTAAAAAGCTTCACCTGAGATCTCCTGAGAATATGGGAATCACGCTTTATGTGTATGTGACATCTTCTTCCATACTAATACATGTAACCTCTACATGTTGCCAGCTTAAGTGAAGCTCATTTATCTCAGCTAAACCTGATTCAGAACTAAGGTCATTCTGATCTCAATCATCCAAAGCTTATATGCTGACAGTATCATAGTATGTGCTTACTTTTGAGGCAGATCTTTGCACCCCTGCCAATGTCTGTTACCAAGGCAATGAAAAAAGAACTGACAATACAGAAATGCCTAAGGTTCTCCATTAACAGGCTTGATAAGCAGTACTCAGACTCACTGATTCAGCTTACAAGCAAAACTCAAAAACATGTTCCCTCACTTTGAGACCATTTCTTATGAAAAGCTGGAGAAATAAATCCTGCTCAGATGAACATGAATAAACCTTTGGTTGCCTGAGAAAATAGGTGCTAGATACTAAACTAAAAAGTTTATCAAAAAGTCATATTCTTATTGTATATAAGTAATACTTAATGGTTGGGGACACCTGAAAATGCTACCCATAGAAAAGTAGAACAAACCACCCCCCCCCCAAAATTAATATGTTTATAACATGCCATATTAACAAAAACCAATTCAACAAGTTTTTAGTCAATGCTCTTTTAAAATTGATTCTGGTAAGGCAAGTTATTTCAGTGTGAGGTCTAATCCTAGGACAGACATTAAAGTAAGCCCTAGTTTTGAGTTCAATTGTGATATACCTTCAAGAATCAAAAGAAGGGGAGGGCAAATTCTAGGATTCTCTATATGATAAAAAGAAATAGCAGGCATCTATATGCAGACTGAACAATGTTCAAGAGACTGCTGCTTAGGACTACTCTGAGTGGAAAAGTAACTAATCCTTATTGAAAACAGTATGTCCAGCAATCCATTTGGGTCTAAGATGAAAGAGAACCAACCGATGTCTAAGAGTCCACAAACTGTAAGGATTCTACATTCATGAAAGGTATCATCTTCCCTAATAGAAATTCTACAATCCAGGAATGTGGAATGCCAGAATCTAGGTCATCTGGGCATGGGGTCAGCAACTTCATTTTAATGTCTTCTTAAACAATACCTCAATTTCCAAAAGGTTTCTACCTTCCCTACTAATAAACCTGAGTGCTGACTTTAATTTGGTAAAAGTAGCTTCAATAAAAGCAATTTATTGAGGCACTATTTTTCTTATTTTGCTTCTATTTAAGGTAATTTCAATTTACTAAGTAGGATCGTAAAGCTTGCATGCTTACTGAACAAAAGTCTGTCTTTCACTGGGTAGAAAGTGTAAGTTTTGTATGGAAAGTAATTGGATTTTTTTCCCCCTTTTAATTGCCTCACTTGCAATAAAGCTTTAAATGATTGCACAAACATTTTAGACTTTCCACAAGGAAAAAAATGTAAGCAATTTACAAGCTTGCAGTAGGATTGAAAAAAATTTTCCCCCTTACTATCCCTTCCCAGTACAACCTATATACCCTTATGGTTACTTTAATAATGAGCAGATATTAAAAGGCTATTACAGCTTCTGCTGTAACTTCCCTTTTTAGCCTTTGAGACATTTTAGTATACACTTAACTAGCAAAGTACAGGAGTGTATATTCGGATTATAGCCTTCTGTAACACAAAAGTCCATTTTCGCAGTTCAATTTTTAATAGGAACCAAAGAAGAGGCCAAGAACTTCACCATAGCTATTAAACTTGTTTAAAGTATATTGTACCCTGTTAAACCGCAATGAAAGGTATTTTTCTTTATAAAAGTTAACTTGTGCTACTATATTCACTTATTCTGAACCTAAAGCATTCATTTCTACAGTAGAATTTCTGACATTACTAAAAAGGTGGCTCTTGTAAAAGGAAACACACACATAAAATACAATTGGTTACATTTAAAGGAAAAAAAAACCAACTCATTCATTTTTATCCTCCATTCTCAGGTCTTCCAGAGTACTAGGAAAAACTCCTAACAGGAATTACAACTGCTGATTTAAGTGGAGCAGCATCCTGCAAAATTGGTTTTTCCCAGGGAAGAAGATGGAGAATTCAAACTCCAGAATCTAAGAGCACTAAATCCAGCAAATATTGATTACTCCCTTGAACTGCTGTCAACCATATTGATTAGTTAATATAAGTATTGTAGTTCAGTCTACTTACAGAGTAGAAGTCTAGGGATTTGAACTACTTATTTAAGTACCATTCTGTAGCCGTGAAGGGCAAGACTCTAAACACATGCCTATTATAAGAAAGCAAATGAACTCAATTTGTATTGACCTAATAGCAAAGTAAACAAATAAATAAATGAATGTATTTACTTGAGGTAGACAGAATTCTTTTTCTCACTTCTTAAAAATCACCTCAGATAATATCTAAAGTTTTCATTTTATTTCTACACACACACACACACACACACACACACACACACACACACACACACCCTTCGCATACTTATTACCATCAATTCAGGAATAGTTTTCTCCTTGTTCATAAAAATCTATCACTCCAGAATCCTCAAACACAAAGTAATATAAAGCTAAGTGGTAGAGACATTTGGATTAAATACTGACCCCAGACAAAATAAATTTATTCATTCAACAACATCAAGACCTATTTGGTCAAGGCCATGTTCTGGGTGCTGATGATACAAAAAGAACACACCAGGCTGACCTTGTTCTCAAGGAACTCATAATCTAAAGAAGTTGGGTTTGGGAGGAGAAGGGGGGCCAGCACAAAGATGGTTTTGTAAATAATCATGATACAAGAGGAATAGAGGGAGAGTAGGCAATTACCAAGGAGGGATCCAAGCAAAAGGATAAAACATCCCTTTAAGATCATTTTCACTAGGAAAAGTAGAGGAGTATAAAGAAGTTGAATCCTGAAAAGGCCTTCAACAAACAAAAACACATAATTTGCCTGCCCATAAATTGCACTTTGGTACTTATCTGAAGTTTCTTCAGTAGTGAGAAGCAGTGCCTGGCAGAGTTAAAAACAAATTTAAAAAGGATTTGCATATATATATATATATATATATGTTTTTAATTTATACCATGATCATATGATAGTTCCAAAATATGATACTGTATTTTACTTTTCTACTGCTACCAATGCCATGAATGCACTGCTAAACTGCTCTCTCCCCCCCCCCCCCCCCGTGCAATCTGAGTCTCTGACTTTATTCTAAGCACTATTTGGCTATTGCTAATGTATCATCATTTTGTGCCTTGATCATTGCTAATGGAATGTATCAGGATATTTAGAGTTATTTCATTCCCATGGTCTGTTTTTTCCTCCTCTATAAAATGAAAGGTTTGAAGTAGAGGATATCTAGGGTCCCTTCCAGCTCCAAAATTCTATAATTTATTTGATGATTTCTAAAATATCACCACATTCTAAAATTTTTGATGTTCTAATATGGAGAACAATTACAATTAAAAAATAAAGGGAGGCCCAAGTCCCAAAATCCATACCCTTCAACTCAAGAAGTGAGAAAGGCTAAATTAAACAGAGAAAAAAAAACCACACAAGCAAAATATAGCAAATAGAGAAAAAAGAGCAAAGGTGAATTAGTAAAGTAGGATTAAGGAGAGGTAGTTTTACTTTTGGCTAATCCAAATGCCAGAATTTGTTTTGTTCAATATAAATCTATGCGAAGAGGCAAAATACAGTGACAAAAAGAAACTGCAAAGTCTTTGCCATGTAGCTTTTGTCTACCATCTATTTCAATGAGGCAGAATTATGCTTCAGGTTAGCCTAAGAAAGCAATCAGCTTCTAATAAATTTACATGTCATACATTTTATTTATAGTAAAAGTATTATTTTACTCTTCCAGTAAGTAAAGAAACTTAAGGAAGTAAAATGTCTTGTTCAGGGTAACATAACAAATAAAGCAGCAGAGATGAGGCTTGAGCTTAGGTCTTCGGATTCCTACCACATCCTCTTTCTAGCATATCAGACTGCCAGTTCATCAGCAGAGCCCCCTCCCTAAAGGGCTATTAATCTACTAGGAACAGTAAAATGGACATTCACATGATGAAGCATCTCTTCCATTTCCAATTATTTTAAAGCAGACATGCCTTTTCTCATTTAAAAAGCTGTCATAAATGACTAAGTTAAAAGTGATATTTCAACAAGGCTGTCTATATTCTCTGTATTTCCAAGCAAGATGTTTATTGGGTAAGTATGCTATGCTTGCACATTAGACTCGTTTGAACCTGCTTCACTTTTTTTATCCTCATATAGATTTACAAATTATTTCCTAAGCAAACCAGGAAAATCTTTAGGAATATGATTTTTAATGGTCCAGTGATACATACTCTTAAAGCTGACACTTACCAGAAGAGTTTTTCAGTAAACCTGGAATTCTATAATGTAACATTTGCAGTGAGTGATTTAAAATATTAGCAGATAAAAACAAAACACATAAATCAGAAAATACTTTGGCATCCCTTATTGCAAACCTAGGGTCAGAATTCAAATATTTACCAATCCAGAAATACTAATGCCAGCAGCCTACAAAGTGAGATTATAAATTGTGTGGTGGGCATTGAAAAAGGAAGACTCACTGATACAATTTTTTTTAATCATTTGAAATTTGTTTTTAAAAAGAACTAAGAGTTGATGCCTCATTGCTATGTCTTTCGGAGCTCAATGACCATAAAAAGTCCAAATTTAACATTTTACTTTTTCAAGTACAATCTTTGCCATCAATGCCTCTCCATTTTTCAGATGGAGACAGAAACATAATAGGACGAAAATTTTCAGTTCTCCAACCTCTTGTTTGTTGCTTCACTGAAATACTGCCCCAAGTAGATACAACAAATAAATGAACAATAAACAAGTGACAATGCTTGTATATAGCCTTGTGTCCAAGATGAAAAGTGCATTAGCAATAACAGGTTGAATACCATTCTTGAAAGACTAACTTTTTCTTTACAGGGTTTCCTTCACAAGCAGCTATTCTTTTTCTTTCAGCTTCTCTATACTCTTTTCTTTCCAGAACCTACCTTTATCAAGTTAACATGATGTCTGAATTTTGCTGCTTTGTATTCAGCCCTTTTTTGAGGTGTATGTGTTCTGATATAGATCTCAGACATGCACTATTTACATGGAGTAGGTGTTATGTCTACATGCTTGCTGTAGTAGGACATGCTGTCAATACCTTTGGTATTCACCTCTGTTCTGCCTAGAACAAAGTTGGCACTTAACATATGTTGAATTGAAATGAAGGAATGAAATAATCATTACGTAACATCAAGAAGTCATTAACTACTTTGCCTGTGATAGAGGGAAAACTCTAGTGAAGTCTGGATAACTGAAGTTTCTCCCTACTCTTACCAAGCTCCTATGCCAGGCTAATATCTTCCTCCAGAACTCCTCACTAATTTCCTTTCTATCAAAGAAGTCTGAAATAAACAATGACAAAATCACTTATTTCTCCCTCCACTGATCTTCACCCAAATTCTATCCATTTTGGATCCCACTTTTCTTCACATGATAATATATTCTTAATATACAAGACTAACTTTCCTGCCACATCTCACCACTTTTAACTATCCTGTTTATTTAGAATAAAATATACTTATCTGTTGTAGGGCCATTAAACTATGATTGCTGTGATTCAACACACAATGTCTAGTTTGTGGTTTCGTGCCCCTTTTATGATACATATAAGGATATGTTTGCTTCTTAGAATTTTTTAACTGCAAGTACCATCATTCCTCTGCAAAATGCAAATAATAGACAGGCCTTGCCAAAAAAGAAATACATGTATACAGACATTTATATATAGTTATCCTAAAAACTGAGGCCTTTCCCCCATGTAAGGATCTTTGTGTATTGGAAGTTTATTCTCCACGTCCCTATAGTATCTGAGTCGCCAAACATGCTGAAGAATAATCCCAAGAGTAAAAGTTATAAGCATGTCCATCAGAGGGACTCTGAGCCTAACTTGCGAGAAAAATCCCAGGCCATCCTCCTGACAGTAGCCAGAAAAATTTAGATGTGAATATTGGGAATACGCATGCCAACATCAAATGTACAGGATCTTGAATAGCTACATAGCTTTAATTGCTTTTCAGTCTCTTTTGCTTTCACTCCTAAAAACAACTAAGGACTTCCTATTTCCCAATTAAAATTTCATAGATAAGTATTCACTTGAGCCCAGTTTCATCATATCTGGGCTCATAGATAAGAACCTCTACATTGTCCTTATTAGCCCACCTCAAACCAATTTTAACCAATTACAGTACTCAAAAATCCCAAAGGTAGGTCTGGAAGTAAAGGTTAACAGATAACAAATATCTTGCTTCCTACCAATCACTATCCTATAATCCTGGAAAGGAGGGAACATTTTACAATATACAAAAATGAGATTTTTCCTGTACAAAAATAAGGAGAAGACACCTTGGTAGTTGCAACACCACTACCCCAAACTGGATACAAAACTTCACCCTCATCTCCAGATCTCCTGAGGTCTCACTCAACTGTACAGAGTATCCTGTGGATATGTGAGCATGGGGTTTTTGCCTTTTCCTATCTTGAATGCTGATACTCGGTTGGAAAGACATTTACCATCATATTGAATGCCTTTATTTGGCAAAGAAAAGAGTTGAAGAAACTGATCAAGGCTCCTCATTTTAAAAGTCCTTGAACTTACAGAAAAAGCCCTTATTCAAACTGCAGCAAGTTGTGACCCTAATTCAACAGGCAGAACCACATATGTCAGCCATGAACTTCATCTTAGCAAATCTCACTGATAGTTATGAAGTAAAATCTGTCCTCTTTACATTAGGATTAAATAATAATAACAATAACAACAACAACATTTACATAGTGCTTTTTTGTCTAAAATTTTTGGCATTTGTATAGAGACATTTGAAACAACGGGATTTTTACTATTATCACAATAGAGAGCAGTAGATGGTATCTAATTTTTTTTTCATCTGTTTTTTCCTGACAGAATAAATACTTTTGATCTATTTTCAGTCGTAACAGATAACAGTCTACTTACTCTCAAGGCTTTTTCTAGTCATTGTTTCCTCTTTTATATAATACTGAAAAACCTTAGAAATATACCGTATCTTACTAAGATCTTAATATTACTGAACACAAATGCTTATCATGAAGTTCATGGCATCTTACCCAAATACTGAAAAGTTAAAGAATTCATTCAGTTTTATTCATTACACCTTATGTGGCCACACTCAAGGATTCAATAAATGAACCTGGAAGCTGATATTAATGTATGATTTGAATCCTTTGAGAGATTACTCCATCCTCCATATGTTGTAAACATAATAGAAAAATCCTTGAGACAGTCATTGACTTTACTTGGGTAGAAAAATGTAAGAAATGCAACATATTTATAGCCAGCACTGCACCATTTACTGACAATCTATGAGAACACAACTGGGGTCATGAACCAACTGGCACCAGTGAAATTTTATAAACAGCTTAAATGATCATAATCTAATACTGAATTCTGTTCTACCTTCTGCACAGAGGAGGGATGAGAGGTTATTCATTTTATAGCCTTTTACCTCCCAACTGACTCTTCTACAGTCTTGGCTATATCTAAATAGCAGAGAGGGTATGGACATAGCAGGGCAAAGGTTACTAAGCCAAAGAAAAGCTCAAATTCATTGGAAAAGGATATCAATCAATAATAGTACATGTTAAAACATGGCTAAGATATTAGGAGGGAAATCAGTGAGAATATGGCATCAATGTGGCATCAAATATCCACACCAACCTACAAAAAAGTGGTAGTATCAATCAGACTTACTAATAAAAAGGCATCTCAGACCATCAAAAACATCTTACCCAACTTTAGCCTAGGATAGGCCTTTCACCGGAAGAACAAAATCACAGAAACTAAGAAATGGAACAGACATCAGAATTTATCTAGACCAACATGGACCTAAAGAAGAATCCCCGATACAGCAATGAAAATTAAGCAACCAACAAATATTTATCAAAGTGGTCGCCATCTGCCAGGCACTGTGCTGAGAGCTTGGATTACAAAGAGAAAAAAAAGTTCTTTCCCTTAAGAAACTTACATCCTAGTGCGGGAGTATAAACATAACACACACAAACTGAATCCAAGATAGTTTTGAAGGACAACCTGTGTAAAGTAATAGAGACAGAAAACAGAATGGTATGTATATGATTGGATGAATAAGGTGTAAGAAAAATGAAAAGACAGGAAAGGACCAGATGGCAAAAACCAAAGAGTTTTTGCTTGATTCTAAAAGCAAAAGGGAACCACTGGAGTTTACTGAGTGTGGAATGAACTGATCAGACCTACAGTTTTAAGAAAATCACTTGGGAGGCAGAGTAGAGGGAAGATGGATCCAAGTAGGGAGAGGCCATGGCAGTTACTGCAATAGTTCAGCAAAGTGGTAAAGAGGACTTACTTAGAGTGCCACTGTGTAAACAGAGTGATGCTGTAGACTCTGCTATTCAAAGTGGCAGCTTGTCTCTTCTTCACAGACAACACTGCCTTTGCACTGACTGTCCTGCATGTTTAGACAGAACTTTATCCACAATGCCCTCTTCCTTCAAGATGCAGTTCAAGGACCACCTTCTACAGGAAACTTTCTGGTCTTTGAATCTGCTATTGTCCTCTCTCCTTCTCTAATGACCTGGCGTATAATTATTGTGTATTTATCATGTACAGGTTTATTTTTACATAGGTATATATGTCTTCCCTCATAATGTAAGCTCCTTAAGAATACAAGTTATTGGGGCAGCTAGGTGGCGCAGTGAAAAGAGCACTGGCCCTGGAGTCAGGAGGACCCGAGTTCAAACCTGACCTCAGACACTTAACACATACTAGCCATGTGACCTTGGGCAAATCACTTAACCCCAACTGCCCTGACTTCCCCTCTCCAAAAAGAAAAAAAAAAGTTTCACTCTTTCAATTTGTACCCCCAGTTCTTATAACATAATGACACTTAATAAATGCATGTTGATTAAGCATGAAACCAAAGAGAATCAAGTAATCTGGGCTTACTGTCTTGACTGAATTTAATAAGCACTACTATGAATAAGGAATGATAATTGGTGGAGTGGATACAAAGAAAAAACAAAAATAATCCTTCCCCTCAGGGAACTTACCTTCTACTGGATATGTATAATTTTTAAAATAAAACATAACATACATTAATATGCATAACATAACCAAGTTATACTGTATGGCTCCAGAGCAGTGGTTCTCAACCTTCCTAATGCCACGACCCTTTAATACTCGTATTTAATACTTGTGTGTGGGTGTATCTGCATGGGGGTGGACACGCCTGGAGACAGATAGAGGAGAGGTATCTGGGTTCCTAAGACCATGGGAAATGTGTTTTCCCATGGTCTTAGGTGACCCCTATGACCGCTGTGAAAGGGTCATTTGCCCTCCAAAGGGGTTGCAACCCACAGGTTGAGAACCACTGCTCTAGAGAGACAATATCATTGTGGATAAAGAACTAGTATCCATGAAGTCTGATGATGAGGATTCAAGTCTAGGTTCTTACAATACTGATTTTATAATGCTGGCATGGCATGTAATCTCTCAAGGCTGTTGGCAACTCTCCAAGACTATAATCTTCACAAAAAGCATCTACTCCCATTATTAGAAGGAGTTTTCTAACCAGGGATCCCCTGTACCAATTAAATCAAAGGTCCTGTTGCTCTCCCCTATAATATTAGGCTCAAGGGGACTTATCATAATTGTTTTTGGAGCCTTCAGAACTGTTCCTTTTGTTCTGGCTTTCTCCTGTCACTGTGGCTTGAGGATTTGTTAGTGGGAAAAGGGACATAAGAGTCACTCTATTTATGTCTTGATACTAGAATACAACATCCCAATGATTTTATATTATTCAAGCCTGTTTTATTTTCTGTTCATTACTTTTCAGACTTCCAGGAAGATACAGAGAGTGGAAAGATCAAATTTATTCCTAATTCATAATGGTTATGTTAATTGCTCATTATTACTATTTCAGAAACACAGACCTTTGGTGAATACCATTTAAAAGTCTGACTTTTTCAACCTTCATTATCATAGGTCAGTACACTATATCACCATTACTACTAAAGTAAATTAATTCTCCTTTTAAAAAGTTTAAATGTCACATTTTAAAATAATCTTTGAAACTGCATGATTACTGGATAAAAGACTGTCACTCAAAGAGAAATGGAACATTCAACTAAATGTTAGCATACAAATATATGCCATGCTTCTTGCCCTTCAAAATTTCCATTCAAATAAAAAGGATATTTTAATAAAACTGACAGCAATAAGAAATATTAAAACTAGTTTTAAGGTAAAATATATTATATGGTTTCAATAAATATTAGATCTCATAATAATTTTATTCATATCATTATTAACCTCATATTGTCAAATACATTAAGTTACATAAAATTACCTGGACATTTAGATTAGAATGCGATGGAAATTTTACCAGTTGAACACCCAATGTACTCTGCAAAGAAGTAGATATAGTTATGAATTTGGAATTAGAGGAAGACTTAGACTAAAATCCCAGCTCTATCACTTTCCATCTACGTGATATTGGGCAGTTATATAACCTCACTGAGTTTTTACCTGCAAAATATTAGAGTTGGGTTATATGACCTCTAAAGATCCTTGCACTTCCAACTCTGTGATCCTATTAACTAACTGGAAAAAGTAGAATATGATCCTACAAGAAAAAAAAAATGAACTTTTAACAAAACTGATTATTTCTAAATGCTCCTGTTGAGAAAACCAGGCTGAGTAGAATATAAGCCAGCAAATACAGAACACAAAAGAAACTTTTAACAAGTGAGTATGAGTAGCTGGAGAGCATTACAGCCCTCTGAAAAGATTAACTAGAAATGGGAAGAGGCAGATAAAACTTATCATTTCTCATATTTGAGATGCCCTAAATGAGTATCATTTAAATACATGCAAATGATATAGAGGGCAATTAGTGGATAAAACACCAGACCTGGAGTCAGAGAGACTCATCTTCTGAATTCAAATCTGGCCTCAGATACTTACTAGCTATGTGACCCTGCACAAGTCACTTAAGCCTATTTGCCTCAGTTTCCTCATCTGTTAAAATGAGTTTGAGAAGGAAATGGCAAATCACTCCAGTATCTTTGCCAAGATAACCTTAAATATGGTTACAAAGATTAAAACACAACTATATAACAAAAAATGCTTCAAGATTTTAGAGACTTCCATTTTATCTGGACCAGACAAGAGAAATTTTTTAAATATATAAAGATTACAGGGGTAACAAGTAAAGTACTGTGTGAGACATGGAGAAATAAAAAGAATCTAAGATGTGATCACAGATCTCAAGCAGTTTATAATCTAGTTAAGAATAAAGGGAACATAGAAAGGGATTTTTGTGAAACTAAAAGAGAGAAGCTTTAAGTGTCAAGGTGGATAAAGACAATCAATCACTGTGAAGAAATTGGGGAAGGCCTCCTAGATAAGATAGATATGATAATAGTTCAGCAGGCTTTTGTGAGTTATGTCTGGGAATATTTGCGAGCAGCTACCTAGCACAACAGATAAAGTAGTAAGCCTGCAGTCAGGCAGACTCATCTTCCTGAGTTCTAAACTGTACTCAGACACTTACTAGCTGTATGAACCTGGCCAAGTCACTTAACTCTGTTTGCCTCAATTTCCTCATCTGTAAAATGAGCAGGAGAAGGAAATGGCAAACTGCTCCAGTATCTTTACCAAGAAAATCCCAAATGAGGTGACAAAGAGTCCAACACGACTGACACAACTGAGCAACAACTGGGAATATTTATATACATTTCATGGTATAACAATAAAAATAGGATTTAACATTTGCAAACACTATACAAATGATCACAGATTTAGCCCTGGAAAGGACCTAGTAAATCCCTTCATTTAACAGATAAAATAACTAGAGAGGTTAAGTGAGTTGCCGAGGTTTACAAATCTAGTAAAAACTTTATAACACTGTGGAGCTGATACCTGAAGTATTATTTCCCATTTTACTGATGAGAAAACAGGCTCAGAGAAGTTAAAAGAGCTGCTGTGGTGGTCATACGGATAGGACATTTAAGAAGGAAGATTCAAACACCTACTTCCTGATTCCAAGTCTAGCACTCTTTCTACTCCACCAGGTTATCTTTCCCATATAATAACATAACTGAGAAGCTGAATGAAATTTCCATCTTCAGCCCTTGTCCTTGAATGGCATAAACCATTCATAAATTGAATGGATGTAACATAGAAGTACCTGTAACTCAATCAATTATTCAAATAATTACTATCTAGTCAAGTTTTCACAATAATCTCTTCACTGAATTTTGTTCCAAATAAAAGATAAAACATTTTTTAAACCAAAATCTCAAAGAGGGGTGTCAAACTCAAAAATAAGCAGATCCATGGACTGAATACTGACTTGAAAAAAAAAAAACAAATTAACATTTTCTATGTTGGCCTTCAAGGAGACATCTCTAATGTAGAAGATAGAACCCCCCCCCCAAAATCAATAAAATGTATCTTTTTAAAACTTCCTTCAACTTCCAGATCCAATATTTATTTAGAAAGTATGTACTTGCTTCATATACTGAAGGGCAGTTTACATTTAGAATGAGTTATTGCCTACATTAATGATTATCTCCTTATGTGCAATTTACCAGCTGATAAGAGGAGAAGAGCATAGAGTACAACTGGAGCTCTTTCTCTGCTATTGATAAGTGCTCATTAATAGCTCTAAGAGTTATCAATTCATGCAAAATTTTACAAGTTCCAAGTGCTACTGCAGTGGAATGCCATTTTATAAAGAAACTGAGGCTCAGAGAAGCAAAAGGCATTACCGAAAATCAAACAGCTAGCAAATGGCCTCTAGATCCAGACCCAGGGCTCTCGATTCCAAAGTGAGTGCTCTCTCCAATATACCATGACAGATGTCAGAAGAGGATTGTAGCAAGAATAGTGACATTAAATGCTGCTTTTACAGTCAACCCTCAACTTTCACAAGGGCAATGAAAACAGTGTGAAAATAAAAAACCTATGGGAAATTCAGGTTTAGGTTCCCATGATAACCAAAACTTATAATCTTTCTCTAGAGATTGTTGAAAAATACACTTTTTTTGCATACAATTCTTTATAACAAAACATTAATTTTGATAATATGCACTTCTATAACAATCATGAAATAATCCATAAAATTCAGTACACAAAATAAAACTGGTAACATACAAAACATTTTTCTCACTAATAATTCACTATAACTCTTGTGCTATCCTGTTAATAAATTCTTAAAACGAAAACATTTTTTTAACCTGAATGTTACCTTCCACTATGATATAGCAGTATGAGGACATTGTACTATATATGCTACTGCAAACCTCTCTACCTTAGTCACCCTCTGAAAACCAAGAGAAAGGTTGGTGGGACTTAAGTTGCTGCTCTTAAAAGATGCCGAGACTAGCAAGGTCTCAACATCACCTCCAACACTCTATCCTTCGAGGTTATATCAGCTGCTCCACAAACTTATGTGCATTATACTCTCATTTGCTCAGTTGCCAATACAAAAGGGAAAATGAGGTTACTAATAAAATCATGTAAGTGCTTCATATGAATATTGAGGATTATCCTACCTACCCCAGACAAGATTTAAAAATTCAAATTTATCATGATTGTTTAAAAAATGCATTTTTGAATTTATATACTGTTATAGAAAATTCCTTTGTGCTGAATCACTGGATAATGAACATGTTTCATCTGGTCTTTTAATTTCTCCCAATACCAAGGTGGGACTCAGCTTTGCTGGCAACTAAAATGTCACTCTCTGGCACTAAAATGTCTTCAAATAAATTCAGTTTTTGAGCTGCAGAATTCATTATTAGAGCCATAAAAATGTATATTTCTTGATGCAAAAAAAATCCCTCTTTCATTCAAAATCAGGTGATTCTAAGAATACAGCATTAGATAATTTCCCTCATCCTTGCAACTACACTATAATATCTTTAAGGGTCAGGGGTATTTATTATTTTCGTATCTCCCCTACCACTTGGCACAGTGTACTACTACATGCAGTAACAGTAGATTATTGAATTATTTATTCTTATATAGCTGAAGGTTCTTCACAAGAACTTTGGCTTCCATTCCTGGTTCTCCAAATGCTGAGAGGTGGGCTCTGCAGAATTTCAATCAGTCTCCCTGCCTTTACCTCCATTCCCCAACCCACTGCCCAGGGTTTAGCACCTTTCTATGTATGGTCTTCCTCCTTTAGAATGTAAAGCTCCTGGAGGGCAAGGACTGTCTTGCTTGCATAGATTTGTAGCCTCAGTGCTTGGTAGAGTGCCTGGTCCATAGTAAACATTTAATAAATATCTATTTCAGAAATGAAAAGTGTATTTTTTAAACGACTTTATCTAAATCTCATGCTTATTTTCTCTTTCACTCATTCCTATACATACTAAAAATTTTCTCTTAAAACTAAAGTTTTTCTTAGTAGCACTTGAGTGGAATATTGGCAAAAGAATTTTTGTTCCTATAGTCAGAAAGGAACTCTACTGATTGAAATATAGGTCACTCAGAAAGGTCACTTTTCATTTTTCTAACAATTTCCAGACCAATGCTTTGAATGTTGTATCACAGTCAAGGTTAGAGCATCATCTCCCCACAAAAGAATCCATCTGCTTTTATGCTAATAAATAGAATGTCAATTTATTGAACAATTCTGATGTACCAAATTATGAAGTCCAAGCAGCACTCATTCTCTTTTAAGTAATTATGTAGAATTAAGATTTTTTTTGTTATTGGTCAGGAGCAGCTGCAGGTGGTGCAGTGAATAGAGCACTGGCCCTGCGGTCAAGAGGACCTGGGTTCAAATCTAGCCTCAAGACACTTGACACTAACTTTGTGGCCCTGGGCAAGTCACTTAACCCCAACTGCCTTGCCTCTCCCCCAAAAAAAAGTTTTTGGGTTTTTTTTTTGAGGGGGTCATCAAAGTATAAGCTAATAACACAACATTAAGATGTGTCATTCCACATAGGAAAAAAGACAAGTGCTTCACTGTGATATTAGTTTTGGAGTAATGACCTTGGAGATACTCCAGTACCCAAATATCTTTGGAGTAAGATCTGGGATATTCCTAAAACTAGGCCTGACTTTTACTCTAACAATTAAATCATCATTATGCAAGCAATTTACATTCTGAAAAGGCTTTTGACAAGGTGTACTAAAAATACTTAGTTATTATGTGGTTGGGAAGGTAAGAGAAAATTAAAAGCAAAAATAACAAGGTACTATCTAGATGAAAAAGCATAAACAGGACAGTTACTAAGTGATTTAACATTTTTACAAATCATTTAAAAGAGACACACAGTGAAGTCTTCAAGTTTTCATATCAGATAAGCTCTTCCATATAATGAGCTACAGAGCTGACAGGGATAAACCGCAGGGAAATCTAGAGAGGCTATGTGAGTGGGCAGAGAAATGGAAGATGAGCCTTACTGTGGGTAACATTAATGTAAGAGATTTAGGGAAAAAAAATAATCCAAACTATGCTTTTTAAGGTGATAGGCTCTGAGCTATCACTGTATAAACTGTTCCTTGATAACCAAAAGTTAAAAAAACTACCATGGAGAACTTCTGATGGGCTAACAAAAGCGTTGAGTATCACAAAGAAGGAAATTAGAAAAGGGGTGGGGGTGGGGGGAGAAAAATGACAACAACATCCTTACCTTTGCACAAAGCCAGTGAAGAATGTACAGTTTTGAGGACTATCTTTCCATGCTCAAGGGCAAGGGGAAAAAAGGAATAGGATCCTAAGATTATATATTTAAAAACAGAAAACAACCTTAGAGGTCACCTAACCCAATAACCTCATTTTAAAGATGAGGTAATTGAGGTGGAGTTGGGTGAAGTAATTTTTCCAAGATTTTATGGGTAGTAAAGAGCAGGAGTGAAAATTGAACCTGGATATTCTGACCCCAAATCAAGAACTAACGAGGAATCCAAAGAGGAACAATTCAGAGAAATGAGTGGGCTTTCTACATGAAGCTATTTTTAAAAGTATTTGGACACTCAATCAATCTGGAAAGGTATCTAGTCATGACCACAGACTTATTTATCAAATTGCAGAACACCAAAATGCCTTCAAACTCAAAGATGGCATAGTTGTTTAATAATGAACAAAGAGGTACTACAGTATATAGATTATTGCCTAGTGGTTCTTGGGGTCAGAAGACCTGTATTAAAATCCTAACTCTGAAATTATGACCCTTAGACAACCATATGACCTGAGGTTCAGTTTCCTCGTTTGTGAAACTGTAATAATACTTGCACTACACATCTTATAGGGCTATAAGTTATGTATCATGTAAACCCTAAAAAAAAAAGTTATTATCATTATTTCCACTTTTGAACTCATAAAGAGAATAAACACTGGAAGAGTTTAATAAATTCTTGCTGACTGACTGAAAAGGGTCCCTAGAAATCATCTCATTCAAATTCATCATTTTGGAGATGAAGGAAACTGATGACACCAAAATTTTTAACCTGAGTGACTGAAGAAATGGTGGTGACATTAATGGAGAACAGGAGGGGAAAAAAGAACGTGGTGCACATTCAAGGCTTAGAATACACTGAGCATAAGACACAAACAGAAATATGCAGTAAGCAGGTGAAAGTACAATTCAGGTGAAAGGATAAAACTAATAATATCAGCATAGAAGTGTCAGGATAAAGCAAGAAAACTGGTCTAAACTCTAAGGAAGAGTGTAGATCAGAGGGCCAATGATTAAATGAGTCTTGAAGAACACCCACAGTTCTGAGGCAAGAGGAGGACAAGAAGCCAGAAGAGGATAAAGAGAAGAGAATTCTTCTTCCAGAGAGCCAAGGGAGTAAAGTAATACAAAGGCTAAAGGAAGAAAGAGTCTTGGGAAAGTTTCAAAAGAAAGACAAAGTAGACAAAAGTAATAAAAGCAGTAAAACAGAATAAGAGGCATTATCAGAAAAGGTCCAAGAGATTTGGCATGTGAGATCACAGGAGAATTTCCATAAAGTCTAAGAATGACCAACACCACAAAAATGTGGTTACTCCTTTCATAAGAAAGCATCAGACTTCACATTGCCAAGAGTCAAAATTTCTTAGTGCAAGTTCCAAGTGAAACACTTGGTTGTACTGGAACACAACACTAGTTAACATGGTTCTAGGCCATTAAATTTAGGTCATTAAACTCTCTAAATTTGTATCCTTATCTGTAAATCAAGGTAATCATATTTGCACTACCTATTATTTGTAGGTTTGAGGGCAGGGACTACCTTTTGTCTCTTTTTGTATCCCCAGCATTTAGCAAAATGCTTTGACATATAGTAGACACTTAATAAATATCTACTGACTGACTGATACCTACCTCATAGTGTTGAAATAATAAAAACACTTGGTAAGCTAAAAGTGTTACATAAAACATGAATTATCAACTTTTTATGGCAAATAAAAACCAAGGAAAGACCATTTGTTTCTCATAAGGATAGGTGTATTACTATGACTTTATCCAAAAAGAAGAGACTTTTCAAAATGCTCTAAATTACCATAGAGAAACGCAAATCAAAACAACTCTGAGGTACATCACACCTATCATATTGGCTGACATGACAAAAAAGGAAAATAATAAATGTTGAAGATGAGGAAAAATTGAAACACTAATGTATTATTGGTGGAGTTGTGGAGTTATCCAACCATTCTGGAGAGCAATTTGGAACTATGTCCAAATGGTTATAAAACTCTGCATATCCTTTGACCCAAAATTAATACTTCTAGGTCTGCATCCCAAAGAGATCATAAAAATTGGAAAAAGATCCATATGTACAAAAATATTTATAGCAGTTCCTTTAGGATGGCCAAGAATTACAAATTGAGGGGATGTCCACCAGCTGATGAATGGCTAAACAAGTTGTGATATATGGATGTAACAGAATACTATTGTTCTTGAAGAAATGATGAGCAGGAAGACTTCAGAAAAACTTGGAAAGACTAACATGAATTGATGCTGAGTGAAGTGAGCAGAACCAAGAGAACATTTTTCACAGCAACAGTAATACTGTATGATAACTAACTTTGATATTAGCTCTTCTCAGCAATGCAAAGACCTAAGACAACTCCAGAAGACTCATGACAGAAAATGCTATCCACATCAAGAAAAAGAACTATGGAGTCTGAATGCAGATCAAGGTGTACTATTTGCTCCCTCCTTTTTTTTGGTTTCTTCTTTCTCATAGTTCTTCCCATTGGTTCTAATTCTTCTTTACAACATGACTGATATGAAAATATGTTTGTTATGAAACATATATGTAGAGCCTATATCAGATTACATGCAGTCTTGGGGAGGATAGAGGGAAGAAGGGGCAGAAAATTTATAACCCCAAATCTTATGTAAGTGAATGCTTAAAAACTAAAATGATTTTTTTTTAAAAAGAGATTTTTCAGAATAGTAAACCAAAATACTAGTCAAAGAAAGATATGAATTGTTAATAACAACCTAGCAAGATAATATTAAGTTCTAGTAGTAAAAACCAACCCATTCAGTTACTGAAATATCAGCATTAAAATGGCTTCTAAATCCAACTCTTTCTTCTCCTAACTGATTTAATGTTTTTAAAAGTTCAGCAAACTATTGTTGCCAAATTAAACTCAAATTTCAAACCTTAAGTTAAAATGTCTATACCATTTAAGACCATTAAGCCAACTTTAGCAAGGTTAATGACCATGATGCACAACACAACAGTTTTGCCTGTATAATATTTTGTTAGGAATTGGTGGCAACAGTTTAAAGTGTATTTCTTGTAACTTATGAATCTTTTGTCAAAAAGAGTTACTGGCCTAGATTCATGCTACCCAATAGTACGTATTATGATTTGATTTTTAAACCTGAAAAATGTTTCTGCCAGAGAAATTCATCATCAGTTTCTCAAAACACACAGAAAATGTGATTCATAGATTTGGTGCTAGAAGAGACCTCAAAAGGTCATGTAGTATACAACCCCTTCATTTTACAGACAAAGAAACTGAAGTTAATGAGGTTGTGACTTGCCTAGGGCCATATACAGATGCCTAGTAGCTGTGGGAGGATTTGAATCTAAGTGTAATGGCTCCAAGTCTAGCATTCTTTTCCAATGTATCATGATGCTTCAGTTTTACTCAAGTGATAAAGTAAATCAAAGTGATGACATTTTGAAAGGAATATTCATATGACCAGCTTTGAAAAGCCTGTTCTAGTCAACAAATGTTTGAATCAGTTAAGAGCCTGTGAAGAATAGGCCAAGTGAAGTGTTCCTCATATTACTGAATCTAATAAAGGATATGTTTGTATAAACCCATAAAGCAGCCTATAAGGTAGAAAAGACATGATTTAAGATAAGTCTCTTGGAACTAAAAGGAGCATCAGCATATTCAGAAGTTTTCACAGAACAGTCTACTCTTCTCAACAGATGATACTGGTTATACAGTAATTTATTCACTGTAAAATAAGTCTAGAAGTTTCAAATTATAAAAAGGCAGGTGACTATGCCAAGGACAGAAACATTTGTTTGGGATACAGAGAGTTATGGCAGAAATTTGAAAACAGAAGTTATTAACTATGTTGAAACTAAGGACGATTGTGGTTATAAATAAACATTAGAAGGACAATTACCAAAGACAATAACCCATTTGGGTTTTGTTAGGAGGATATGCTGGAAAAATTAAAATGCTCACATTAAGTAAATCTACTGTACAAATGGATTTTTAACTGTGTGGGAAAGAATATCACCAAATTATGCTTTGGGCTAAATAAAGCATTTGCAAAGTCAACATGATATCCTCACCTCCTCTGTCTTGTCAGTAAAATGTCTTCAATAAAAAAGGGGCAAATAAAGAAATAAGTTCCTTGAAATATGGTCTGTAAAATCTTATTTTTTCAAGCAGAAGAGCAACATTTATAGTTACTGATTTGGAGATTTAAAAAGTCTGATTTGTGATCTAAATTGCTGAAATTCTTTGGTAAGCTAGTAGGAAAGCAAAAACATTTTTCTTTTTACACTTTAAATGCATGCAAAAGAGAAATAATGACAAAAATTGAAAAAGTTAAGATGTTATGCTATATATGTTATTAATTTAAAGTATTTTTAGTACTTCAGTCAATCAACTAGCAGTTATTAAGTACCTACTATATGGTAGGCTAAGTATGCTAAGTAATATGGATACAAAGACAAAAATGCTTACATTCTGGGAGTTTACCTAAATATGTAACTACAAAATAAATGCAAGGTAAATTGACTTGAGAGAGCACTAGCAACTCAGGGGACGAAGATTGGCTTCCCGTACAAAGTGTTGTTTGAACTGAGTTTTTATGAAAATCAAAGATTCCAAGTTTCCTGGGGGGAGGGAGGGGGCAGGTTCAGATATGGGGAACAGCTAGTGCAAAGGCTTGGCTTTAAGAGATGAGGGATCTTGGGTGAGGCCCAGTGAGAAGTCCAGTTTAACTGGACAGGAGAGTTCAAAAAGTGAAGTAATCTATTAGGTTGGAAAGGCACAAGTAGGGGCCAGCCTCTGAAGGGCTTTAGAAGCCAAATGGGAGAGCTCATATTAGTCCTAGAAGAAATAGTAAGCAACTGGAATTTGAGTAAGAGTGAGTCAGATTTGCACTTAAGAAATATCATTTTACCAACTATATTATGAATGAGGAGAAGAGGGGAGAAATTTGAAACAGGTAAGAAGTGATGAAGACCTGGACCAATAAAATTGTTTTTAAAAATTAAACTTCTAAACCTGTAGTGGAAATTGATAATTTCATTCAGAATATTATCACTAAAGGATCTTCAATCTATTTAAATGCTCAAAAAAACTCAATTTCATCTGAAAAAGTCTAGAAAAATATATGAATAAGTATTTCAAAGAGTTATATTTCATACTTACTGAGCATAAACCATGACTATACTAATCAATATTGAAGAGTAATTAGGAACAGTGCTGATGTTTCAGAAGTATTTACTGAGAAACCTAACCCTGAGTTGATGGTATTTCAGCAAGAATTATAATAGAGCTAAGATGAGACAGCACAGATTCAGGAAGACCTAGGTCCAAGTCCTGACTCTGGAATGACTTTAGTCAAATCATATAACCCCCCTCAATGTCCACGGCAACTGTCTAACACTAAAAGCTGGAGAAAGATTGCTGATGTGCTTCACTGGAGAGTTTCTATGGTAAGAGTTCACTACACAGATGAAATCAGAGGTCATCTCTCTAAGATAACATTTGAGGAAATGGAACAGGGTAACAGAGCTAGGAAGTAATCTGTCTGAACAAGCCCTAGAGTGGACTATATGCTCAATTTGGGTCAGCAGATGAGGAAATTAAGGCTCAGGAAGATTAAGCTTTTTTGTGGGTTTTAAAATTCATAGTACTGTATGCAGTTATCAGCAGGAGAAAAACAGATAAAACTCAGGTCTCTGGGCTCCCAGTCCAGCACTCTTTCCACTATACCATCTAGCTTCAGTTTATCAATTCTCAAATGGACAAATTGGTTATTTTATAAAATGATATACTTCCTTTGAAGAAATTTTGTGTAATAAAATTCATATTAATCTGTATAATTTTTTTACAGCTCAAAATAGTTTTTTTAATCATTCTTTTCAGTCTTGGGCAACAAAGGATAATTTTTAGCATTAAAAAAAAAAATCTTCTGGTTAATGTGCTTCCAGCCAATCATAACTGATCTGCAAGCCCCCTTTAAAGCAGAAAATAGGTATTTCAGTTAACAGGCAGTCAATAAACATTTATTAAGTGCCAGAAAATATGCTAAGTGATGTGGATACAAAGGTAAAAGCTCTTCAGAAACTTACAGTCTAATTTTCTCCCCCCAAAACGAAGCCTTACTTTACCCATACTCAAAAATGAATTATACTCTTCACCTTCTAGACAAAAGCCATTCCATTCCCATTTCCAACACATACACACATAGCAATTTAAGTTGAGAAGGCTCTCAATTCCTTGAAGAAGCCGGAATCCAGAAAGCAGAAAGAATCTTGGACAATGGAAGGCCTTTCCTTATAATTAATTTCCATTTGTCCTCTGGTGAAAGGAACAAAGAGTAAACCTAATAGCCACAACAGAGCATTATACTCCATTATTAATCTTGATGACTAGTAGCTGATGTTCTTAACCTAGTCCCTAATGAGGATGATTAACAACAATAACTGATTCAAGATAAAAATGTTGGGTCAAGTCAAAATCTGCATAGCTAATCACTACTATACAATACCATTAAAAATTCATGAGCACAGGGAAGGCTAGGTGGCGGCAGTGAGTAGAGCACCAGCCCTGGAGTCAGGAGTACCTGAGTTCAAATCCGGCCTCAGACACTTAACACACACACACACACACACACACACACACACACACACACACACACAAAAAGCTAGCCATGTGACCTTGGGCAAGTCACTTAACCCCAACTGCCCTCCAAAAACAAACAAACAAACAAAAAAAAACATTAAAAAAAAATTCATGAGCACATACTTTAGTGGAGATTAGATAATGCCTGATAGTAACCTCTGTACTATCCAATAGCTTACAGTTCAAGCAGTAAATAGTTCACAAACGGCTGGACCTTTTTAAGACCATAGAAAGGCAGATAGATTTTTGGGTCTTAAAATCAGAGCTATCCAACAACTTTACATCAAGGCAAAGAATTTTCCAATAACTAAACTTGTCCCAGAATAGAATAAATTGAATCAGAAAGAGGTGTACTGCCACAAACAGAAGTGTAGGAGTCATCAATTCTCCCTAAGCCCAGACTGTTACAAGTCAGGCCAAGCAATGATTGTCAATGGCAGAACTGAAAGTATGGAGAGGCTAGATAAACTAGTGGTTGAAATGCACATGGACCACAAATTTAAAGCTTCTAAGGAAACCGATGCAGAAAGGTGAGGTCACTTACTTGCCCATGGTCACATGAGTATGAAGTAAGAGCTAATAACTGAATCTAAAATCCAATATGCTTTTCCACTGTAATATGGCTGCCATAAATGCAGCTACAAATGATTCAGATACGGTAAGGGCTGGACTACATGACCTCAGAGGTCCTTCCTACTCTGGTATTCTGTAATTCCAAAAGGTAGGCTTTCAGGAAAGGATCCAATATTTGTAAAGGAAGTAAGATGTTTGTTCTCAGTGACTAGGATGGGAGAGGAAGTCTATCTTTATTTGAATTAATATTTGGGAAAATTATAAGAGGGAGATTATCTCAGCATAAAGGCCCAATGAATGAAAATCTCTAAGCGCTTTCAGTTTACAAAAAGCTTTCACGTAAATATTCCATTTGACAAAACGTAATTAGACTTATATGGTACATAAAAGTTTACAAATCATTTTCTTCATTCCCCTGAGAGGCAAACAGACTGGTATAATTTTTCTCATCTTTTTGATAAGGCAGATTTTTTAAGCTGGAGCCTATGAACCCCCAAGGGATATGAGGATGGAGTTGAGGGGGATTGTATTTTAATCCTTTAATTACAAAGGTTTCCTCTGTAATCTTATGCATTTTACTTTATTCTTCAAAAAACATCATTTTGAGAAAGGGTTCACAGGCTTCACCACAATGCCAAAGGGTTCTACCATATAGGTTAAGAATCTCTGAGATAAGAAAAGGTAGGCTTATAAAAGCGAAAGTGTTCTCTCATTCATGTGAAATGTCATTGATGATCCCAAGCTACATTAAATTTTCTTCTCTTCTCAATTCCAACAGTACTTGGACAATATTACACAGTTTATTATTTAACAGTATACTATTTTCTTTTTTAGTTGTTTTATTTATGTAAATTTTATCTATCTAACAAATACAAAACCTTGGGTTATATGTTTTATACATTCTACAAGGGACCTAACACAGTGTCAGATTTACTGACTGATTTCCTATGTAAAATGTCACATCTTTTTTCTGATGAATAATAACAGTACAATAATTATTCTAACATTAAGTGGTATTCTGGTTCAGGTTTGGGGTTTTTTTTTATTTAGCTTTTTCCATTCTAAAGCATATTCATTAAAAAAAAAATAAGCCACATCAAATCACTCTTGACCCATTACATTTACCTTAATCTCAATTCCAGTCAAAGTCATTGCTTAGTTTGGCTGGTAACACTCAAGGGAAAAAAAGATAATGATCCTAAAAAGAGTTTATAAAATGTTTCTGGTCTAATGGTCATGGTGATATTTCTATTTGCTATCAGTAACCTAGAAAATCTAAGTTTTTATCTAAATCAAGTATTTAGATCACTTCTGGAATAAAAATTAATTAAATCACCTTGAAATTATCAGTAAGACTGGGTAATAAGATATACAGGTACTGGGGTAGGGAGATCCATCTTGCCCTACCAGAAAGTCATAGGGGGTGATGGGGGAGGATATAGGAGAGAGCAGATTGGGGGAGGTGGTATACCATGGGATCGTTGTTTTGGGTTGGTGGGTAGGGGAAAGACGGGGAGAAAATTTGTAACTCAAAATCTTGTAGAAATGAATGATATAAACTAAAAGTGAACAAAAGTTAATAATGAAATTATCAATAAGAAATCTCCCAACTATTCTTTTTAAAAACATATGACAAACTAATACAATCTAGTCAATGCTTTCAGCTAAGGGAGAAAATCTTGATTTAGAATATATACAGAATGTAGATGAGCAGTTTTAAAGAGATAGCAATCATTTAAGTGAGCCTCTAAAAGGAATAATTTGTTTCCTGAATTTTAAAAACCTGGAGTGGCTCCTTAGTTCCCTATTCTTGAAAACATGCGTGCACGTGCACGCGCACGGGCACGCACACGCACACACACACACACACACACACACACAGAGAAATTAACCCATCATAGATCCTAGGTTTCAGTTTCTCTCCCCACTTTCTCACCTGCCAGCACATATGCTCAGATCTCGCTTAACCTCCTAAGTTAGCACAGTGTAGCTCGCTCCTTCTTTTTAACCCCATACTTGTGGACAGAGCAGCCTACGCTAGCTGCCTCTACTTCTCTCTCCACTATCTACACCATTTGACTAGACCCTACAGCAGAATCCTAACAGGCCTTCCTGCTTCCTCTCTGCCCTCTTCCTAGCTCAGCCCATCATATCACAGCCAGAATAATCTTCTGAATTCATAAATATGACCGTTATCACCCCACTACCTGAAAATCTTCAAAGGTTCCTAAAGTTCAAACTCATTGGCAAGACAAGAGAGAGATTCCATAATTTGGTGCTACCTGACCTTTTCAGCTTTCTCTGTATTACTTTTCTCCATATACTCTACACTCTGGTCGACCTTTTGTTCCGTAAATGTTCTATACTCTCGCATTTATTGCTTCTGCTCGTTGTTTTTCACTACCCTTGGAAAGTCTTCCCTTGCAATTCTGAGTTATTATTCATCATTTAAAGTTTAGCTCAAATGGCACCTCTTCCATGAAGCCTTCCCAGATTTTCCACTAGCATAGTGTCTTGTACATAACAGATGCTGGGTAGTCGTTTGTCATAAAGTGTTTTACCTTTTCAGCTGAAATGGGTTTCGAAGGCTTGTCTGGCTCCTTCTCTTTCTTTTTCTCTTCCTTTTTTTTCTCCTTTTCTTTCTAAAAAAAGGGAGAGAGAGTTTGATGGTAATCAAATTATCAAAATAAAACACGTGATCAGAAATAGCCAATGTTTTAGCTTGTTTTCCTCAACTGTATTTCTGAAGAGGCTCCTATTGGGAGGGGGATTGGAAGAAGTAGCAGGTCACAGGGAAATGAGAATGATGGAAGAAATTTAAAAATCACCAATAAACTATCAGTCTAAATACATAAATTATGAGCATTATTTTCACAAAAACATATTTCACATTTTAAGAATTACATTCTAAATCACTGTCCATATAAATATTATTAGTTTAAGAAAGGAAAATAGGCAAGAGGAACCGTAAAAAGAACAGTAGTTTTGCAGCTGAAATATCCTGGTTTGAATTCTTTCACAAACTAGCTATAAAATTTTGGTCAAATTACCACCTCTGAGCTTCATTTTTCCCATTTGCAAAATATGGGTAATATAAAATCAGCACTACTCTTGTGTGAATTGTTACCAGGAAAGCATTTTGTAATTGCAAACTGATACAAAAATAAGCTCTTATCATGATTATGCAAGATAGCTAGATGATGTAACAGGTAGACTGCTAGGCCTTGGAGTCAGGAAGACTCCTCTTCCTGAATTCAAATGTGGCCTCAGATACTTGGTAGTTGTGTAAACCTGGGCAAGTCACTTAACCCTATCTGCCTCCGTTTCCTCAACAGTAAAATGAGATGGAGAAGGAAATGGCATACCATTCCATTATCTTTACCAAAAAATCCCCAAAAGGAGCCACAAAGAGAAGGACACAACTGAAAAATGACTAAACAACAAAAATGATTTCACATGCTTAGATGATTCTCTAAATCAAAAAGCAACAGAATACATAAACAACAGACAACAGAAATAGTAAAGTGTTTCTTTCTACTCAATGGGATATATATATGTATATGCATATATGCATGTGTGCACACATACACATATACACACACACAAGACACAAAGCAAAGAAACATATCTCCTACCAAAAAGAAAAAGGAAAGAGTAAGATAGGTTTATGTTTTATATGGAAAACTATTTCCCTAACTCCTTAAAGTATCCTTAGGTTGAACTGGGCTACATCCTAAAAACAATGTAATGTTTTGTTTTGTTTTTTAAAGGAAAGGAAATTAAATTAACAAACAGAACAATATGGACTTAGCAAGAATGAGAGATATAAATATAGCAAAGGAAAAAAAATTCACTAATTTTACAGTAGAGGAAATTAAACTATGTATCTAAATTATATGTTTTAAAAATATACCATAACCACAGTATTATATGGTTAAAATAATAAATAAAGCCTGCAGAGTTCCCAACTATGCTCCAAAGTTTTTCCTCTGTAGGCTAGCTGTTTGAAACCTCCTACAGTATATTCCCATACAAAGCAATATTATAAATGGTCCTCAGGTTCCCAAATTGACTCAGAAAGCTACATAATCCAAAATGTTGCTGAACTGTAGTACTTAATGGACTAAGTCTAAATTATAGGTTCTGAGATAAGGAAGCAGAAAACTCCATATACAGCTCTCCAGTTTGTTCTTAGCACACTATCAAGACATGGATAGTATGCATATCTCCCATTGCTCCTCTCTCAAGACTGGTATATGCCCAAGAACTTTATGCTAATTTAGGCCAACAACTGAAGCACCCTAGTCTAGGCCTATCAGATAGGACCAATCCTATCCTAAAAAATGCTCAACGTTTCAAAATTAAAGTAGAATATGAGGAAACAAACATTCTATTTGGTGCCCTCCAGCTTATCAATGTCCGTCCAGAAATGGAAAGACTAGTAACGAATATACTGTTTTAGATGTAATAGGACAACGGCAGAGGAGAGCTGAACATTGCACAGGTCCTAGACATGATGCAGGCAAGGAAAAAGCCTCCACTAACACAGGGTGGCCAACTTCTCGGCAGCTTATAGCCTTATCTAGAATGTTGTGTAGAGCAGAGGTGTCAAACATGCAGCTGCTGCCTGCAAGGTGGACCAGAACTAGATTAAAATATAACTGAGAAATATTTAACAAAATAAATACAATAAAATAGATAATGTGCAGTTTTGCAGTTTAATGGCCTTCATTCCTAGGAGTTTGACACCACTGACCTAGAGCACTGGGGGATGAGTTGTTCAGTGGTTTTCAATCCTGCCCTACTATTCATGACACCATTTAGGGGAGGTCACTGACTTGCCCAGACACATATAAACAATGTGTCAGAAGCAACACTTGAACAATACTTCAACGTGTCAGAAGCAACACTTCAAGGCTGGCTCTCTATATACACATTATTATTAATAAACATTTACATAGTGATTACTATGTGCCAGACACTGTACTAAGAGCTTTACAGTTATTACTAATTTTATCTTCATAACAACCCCATTTACAGGAAAGGAAACTGAGGCAAATAGGGTTTAAGTGACTTCCACAGGGTCGCATAGTTAGTATGAGTAAGATATTGCCTCTCCTGCATTTCTCCTGATTTACCGGTTTCAAGAGTAACTACTGATTTTCAGTTGACAACTTCAGATTTGTTTTATCATACAGACTACTATACATATACATATACTATACTATACTATACATCTCCCCACTTTTTTGAAGCAGATTTTTTTTAAAACTCAAAAGTAAGAATTTATATTTATCGCTATTAAATTGCACTTTATTCAGATTGGGACTATTCTAGAATAAAGATCTTTTTGAAATTGTATATATCAATCACCACATATTTATTAAGTATATCCTATGTGCTGGGGACATAAAGACAATGAAGTAGTCTCTACTCATCAGAATTTTATACATTAATATTTCTGCCAGAGCTACCTGAATAGCTATTTCAAAACATTTAACTTCAAAAAGATTACAGATCATAAGCTGCAACCAGTTCATCAAAATTCCTAAAGATTACTTTTTATAGTACTAAACTCTTTGCTGAAAAAAAATATTTCTCATTCCATCCTATATTTTTATATTTCAACATTTATGTATTTAACTCCCATAATGTAAATTAATATAAAATTTTAAATTATGACCCAGTAGCACTTTCTTAATGATAAAATAAGGATATTTTAACATCTCTGTCCAATATTTATAGATGTGAAACCTTTCAAAGAAAATGAAAAGACAGTGAATCTATAGAACTGATTAAAAACAGATGAACTCAAGAGCAGTTATATGGAAATATCTAAAAAAAAAAAACTGAGAAGAGTTAAGTATATAAAACAAGGTATGGATTGGGGTGGCTAGGTGGTGCAGCGAATAGAACACCGGCTCTGGAGTCAGGAGGACCTGACTTCAAATACGGCCTCAGACACTTGACACATTTACTAGCTATGTGACTTTGGGCAAGTCACTTAACCCCAACTGCCTTCTAAAAAAGCAAAAAATTTAAAAAATAAATAAATAAGGTATGGATTAAGATTCTTACTTATGTAGTTTTAGACAGAGATAAAAACTAGAAAATAAAAATATGTTGCACTTTAAATTTGGGGATACCTCCAATTTGTTTTTCTCAGCAGCAGCTTGCAGAGGAGAGGATACCAAAGGCTGAAGAACATCAGAAGAGGAAATCTGTATATAGCAGACAAAAAAGATAAGAAGAAAAGCAAAGAAAGTGATCAGAACAAGCAAAGAAATACAATTTCATGTATTTCTAAGAAACAGAAGCACTCTGAGTCAAGTTAACAACAAAAGAACAAAGCAACAAAGAAAAAAGCATAAAATTAGTCTTTAACATTTTCCTGGTGGCATTTCTAAAAGTAAAAGAATCTATCAAATAAGAGGGTATGATTTATAATGAAAGCCACTAGGATATAATTAAAAAGGTATTTGGATAAGATTACACTACAAATATGAGAAAAATAATTAGGTTTCTTTCACTGTTCAGTTTTAACCAACCCAACTGCTAAAATATTAATGTTCGGAAATATGAAGGCACATTGTCCCATGTGGCAGGAGAGAAGCTAGTTTTTATTTTTATTCATGGTAACATTTTTAAGAATGAGAAGTGAAAAAAGATCTGGAATGGTAAAGGATTTAATTTTAATTTTAATCAACTATTTAAAAGAACAAGGGAAAAATACAGAAAAAGTAGATTAATATAAAATAACATCTGAGTAGTCGACAGCCAGACTTATTATAAAGCAATTTATACACCTCCTTCTCTGAGATCAGCATGTACAACTACTATTTCCAGTGCCATACTCACTGAATTACCCAAAGGCATTATGAGACAGTTATATACGCAACAGAGGCAATTTACACATGAAAATGGGTTTCATCTAAAAGCATTTTCACACATCTTCCCACCCAATTTCTACATGCGTAGTTGATCACTTTAATGGAAGCATTATCTTCCTGCTCTCTTTACTGCCAAAATGTAACTGAAATACGTTTACAAAATGTGTAGTAGATCTTCAGAGCCATAAAACCGACATCTCTATGCTGCCCTATCATATCAATAATGCCTACAAGGAATTTTTACAAATAAACGGTGCTATTACAGATAGGTCATTATGTAGTGTCAAAATAACATTACTTAAATGACAAGTACTCAGCCAATCCTCCAGTTATTATGCTAGCTTTGACATTAATTCTGAAACCATAACTAAAGACAATAGATTTTAGAAGGTCTTTTTATTCCCTGTAGATTATTGCATACTTATATAAGAACAAGTCTTAACGGCCTTGTTTTGATCATCCAAACTGGTTATATGATGCCTACTAAAAGAAATTATGCTTAGTAAAAATACAGAACAACAAACAAACTCTGGACCTTGCACAGGAAAATCAAACTGTGCTTGAAACTACAATTTCAAGTGACAGTGGTTTATCCTGAGCAGGATTTCATTCTTACCATTTTACATACAAAGTATATTAGAGCTGGAAGGATATGTAATGAAATCATCTCAGTGATCAATCTGTACTTTTTTTTTAAAGCCTCCAATAGCTATGGCATGTGCATATCAAGAGGCAACACGGTAAAGTGGAAAGATAGTTATGAGATCTGAATTGCAATTTTGCCTCTGACAATTAATTACCAGTTGTGTTACCATAGGCTTTCTTTTTCTATAAAACAGAATAATAATACTTACTCAAGTAACAAACAACTGAGATGATGTCATGTAATGTTTTTACAAACCTTAAATTATAAAATACCAGCTATTATTATTGTATTATTGATAAGACTGATCTAGAAACTGAGAATAACCTCCACAGTGGAAAGGTAGGAAAAATTATATAAAAGTCTACTGACCGAGAGAAAACAAAAAGAATCCCACGAAAACAAAAGACAATTTAATTTCAGTGCAATTTTTCTGTTTTTATTTGCAAAATAAAGGAAATAGAAAATGTTCCTTTCAGTATCTTTTCAGCTTCAAAATAAACAAAAATTTTATTCAACAAATCTAAGTAACAAAATAAAAAGTATGAGAGTTTTACACTATGTGTAGTTAAGAAAAAGACAAACCTGGGGGAGGTAAGATGGCTAAAAAACCAACAACTACACATGAAGGAAAGGAAAAATAGAAGATGAGAGACTGGAAAGTACAGGGGAATAGAGAAATAAAAGAAAAAAGTCTATGAGGGGAAGGGGATAAAAAGAAAAAAATCTGTCAGGGTAGGGAAGGACAAGGGAACTACAGAAAAAAACTCAAGGGTACCAAGTATTCCTATTTTTTAAAAGTATATGAAAATTGCAATATTTCTGAAACTCCTTTCTGCAGTATGAAATTTGTTAACTTTTCCCTTTAAATTTATATTCTAGATTTGAATTTCAAATTTTAAAAAAGATGTTTTGTTAATTTCTTGTTTTTAAAATAATCCAGATTTTCCTCTATGTTTCTTTCCATCCCTCATTCCAGAGAACCACTCCTTATAATCAAGAATTTAAATGTTCAATGTTTTTACAGAATTCTAAAGGTGCTATTCTTGAGGAAAGGTATAAGAAAATTATTCTGGAACATTAGTGGTGTCAGTTATCATTTATAACTGATAATTCCCATAATCACAGACTATAAGACTACCTTGTAGTGAGAAATATATGTATAGGTTTTTTATTTATTTTTAATTACATCTAGGATGGCATGAAGAGGAAAAGAGTATTAATTTTATCAATCCACTGGAAGAGATTTTTTTTCTGTAACTCCAGTTTCTATCATTATATGTCTAGGAGGATCCTAATGGGAATATTATATTACATGGGTGGAAATAAACAAATGAATGAAAATATCCATTAGGGGGAAAAAATTCAAGTTAATAGAAACTGAGAACCTTGCAACTGTAACAAACCTTAGTGATAACAAGCCTTAGTCAACAAATTTAGCAAATATTTATTAAACATCTACCATATACAAACCATTATTAGTATCATGGAGACAGAAATACAGAAATCAGACACCAGGCAATCTGTATCCTCATAGAATATACAATCTTATTAGTCGGGTAGATAAGATCTATAAACAATTAACATAACTCAAATTCAAATATGCTGAGAGAATGAGAAAGGTTCAAATAAAGTAATATGAAAATTAAGAGTTAGGCTGTTGGATCTCCCACAGAGTTAAGCCTAGCAAAATGCCACTCTGAAACAACAGCTTATCACTAAAGAAATGACACTGATGGCCACAGATAGATTAATACTGTATGTTATCTAGTACTTAACTCCTTTAAACAGTTAATCAAAAACACTTTTCATGGCCTCTCTCTACTATAATGTATCCAATTCATTAGATTCACAATATCATAAGTGGTTTAAAAAAAAAAGTGACAGGACCATAATAAGATCACATACCTGAAACTTCCTTATTATTACCATGCCATGACTTCTTCATTCCTGTCCATTCTCACTAACCATCCCTACCCTCTGCCAAAGGGAAAATTGGAATTGACACCCGGATCTACCTAAGAATTTTATTGGCAAGCTCTAACCTTATTTTGCCTAGATTCAGGTCTCTACATCTCTTCCTCTCATCCCTTCACACACTTCAGATACCCTTTAGTTAGAGTCTTTCTCCATTAGAAGGTAAGTTTCTTGATGGCAGGAACAGTCTTGTTCTTTGAATTTGTACCCCAGTGCTTGGCACATAGAAAATATTTAATAAATTCCATTTGTCAGTCTATCAATCTATTTATCACTGAAAAAGACTTTAGAGGCCTGTAATTCTGTTAAAAGGTTGAATTGAGGAGTGGCTAGGTGGCACAGTCTATAGGAGCGCTGGCCCTGGAATGAAGAGGACCTGAAATAAAATCTGGCTTCACACACTTAATCCGGCATCAAATCACTTAATCCTGACTGCCTCAAAAAAAAAAAAAAAAAGTTGAATTAAGTCAACAATTATGGAGTAGCCTTGAGATTTCCTATACTTCCTGGGAAAGCTTCAAAGTATACCTCCTCCACTGCACTGCAATTGGAAGCTAGTTTGCAATTGGGTGCAGAAAGGGGTTGACAAAGCTGTGAGGAACCTGGTCAAATATAAAAAGATCAGACTCGCTGTTGGGCTTTTTTAAGATCCTAAGTTATCCATTTCACTATGGTCATCATAAACCACCAAAATAAAGAGAGTATTCTTTTAAAAATCATAATGTCATAAAGCATCTAATCACTTTTTCACCCCCAAAGTTTATTTTCAAGAACACTGAATTACCTCTGCTGCCAATAATGACTCAATTGAAATCAATTCAACTGTCCTAATAAGCATCAGTTAAAAACGTGTTAGATTTTCATGAGTTAGATTGAATGAGTACAATGGTATGTCATCTTACTGTCACTGTTCTAAAAGAAGTATGCATCATATTTGTGTTAATTTTATTAAAAGTTAAAAAATAAAGGGCCTATTTTTCTTTGAATTACCATCTACAAAGGGGGATGTCTTACTGCATATTATAATAAAATAAATTAAACATTTACGATTGCAAAACTTTAATGATACTCAATTAAAAGTCAATTGATTTTAAAAATGATTTCTTATGAAATGAAAGGAACAGAATGTTATGTGCAGCCAACCAAAGTGAATATTCTAATATATAGTTCAGAAAATTTGTTTTCAGGAGTTAAAAGGCAATGTAAAAAGAATTTAAAGCAAATAATACATGTAAATCTTTGAAACAGTGGCGGTATACATATATGCTCATCAGTTCAGGCCTTATTTCATCCCTATGGTTTTCTCACTTTCACAATGAAGTAAAAAAAATAAAAGGGTAAATTTTCTATGGACTTTACCTAATTTATTCATTTATTTTTTCCACAAATATTTGTTTGTCATCTATACATTGCGCATTATTTTCACCCTATGGGAAACAGTAAGAGAACAAAAATTCACAGGACCCTTCTATTCTATCAAACTACTGTCTTGTTCCATCCCATTCTCTCCTCCCCTTTTTTCCAAGCTTCTAGAAACTTTCTCCACCAAGGCATCACATGTGCCCTGTTCAATCACCACCAAAAAGTCCAGCTCAACGACACTCTGAGCATCAATAAGAAGTCAGGCCTAAAAGAGAGGGAAACAGTCATCAATGGTATTTGTTAGGGTTACATTCTGCACAAATTACAAACAGAAGAGGAATTTACAATCTACCCTCTACCCAGCTGCCAGAGTGATTTTCCTAAAGCATAAGAAAATTCCTGCTTAGTAAATTACAGCAGCTTCCCTATATCTATGGAGTCAAAGTCTAATTTTTCATTTGCCCTTTAAAATCCTTCATAACCAGGCTCCAGTCTACCTTCCTAATCTTATTAAACATCATTTCTCTTCACATACTCCATGCCTCTAGCCAAACTAGTTCTCCTCTAAGTGAAGCCCATATATCACCTTCTCTATGAAGCTTATCCTTAATTCCCTTGGGTATTACTTTCTCTTTTAAATTACCTTGTATTTTTTGTGAACACATTTTATATACGTTTATAAATGTAAGCTCCTTGAAGGCAGGGATTGTTTCATCTTTGTCTTTTTATTCCCAATATCTAACTCAGGGTCTGGAACATTGCAAGCATTTTAAAATTTGTTTGTTGATTGATCTAGATGACAAGCTTCTCTAGATGCTCCCATCTGGAGATGACATGACTAAATTGAGTCCTGGATTAATTCAGGGTAGCCACACAATGAGATACATGGTCATTCAAGAGAAATCACCTTAGTAATTCACATAAGAAAAACTAAGTTGAGGAAGAATGAAAATTAACCATATAATGACATGTAGTCAGTACATAAACCTTGGATAGACCTAGCAGATGGGACGATGAACTTGGCCAAAAATTGAACAGAAAGAGAGGAAGTAGCGGCACTGCATTTTGAACAATGCCAAATTACTCTATGTCCTCCCACATCCATCCACCTTTTTAAAACTAACTTTTTCCCTATGGTGCTATAGTAAGAACATCATATAGAACAATGGTAGCCACTCAAATAGAAAGGGATTTCTACAAGCTACATACCTATTTGGAAAGTTACAAATTAACATTATTTATGTTGCACTGTTTTTAAATTTATTTTATTAAACATTTCCCAATTCCATTTTAATCTGGCTCCAGCTGCCCCTGGAATTTTGCAGGCCACAAAGAACTCTAGGAGTCTGAACACCTCTGTTATAGAACAACACAATTTTAGAAGAATGAAAATTGCAGGTAATCAAAAGTTCAATGAAAAGATTAATGGTTAAAAAAGACTAATGGTTAAATTCTAATTCAAAAAGCAATAAAACAGTTTCAGTTTTATTCCTCAGAATCTCAGAATTGGCAGTGATCTAAAAGGGCTATCTCTAGTGGTTAACAAAGAAGTATATTTCACTTGTGCGCAATTTTTAGCATGAAGAAGTTCATGCTAAGATCCATCTGAAATCTGCTTCTTTGTATCTTTTACCTTTATATTTTCTATAGTTATTGGATGAAATGGATGCATATTCTCTAGCCCTAGCTAACAGGAAGACAAGCAAGCATCCTCTTGTAATATAACATTTTTTTAAAATCATCTCAAACCAGGAGTGACCTTAAGAAGCAGCTGAGTCTGTCAAAAACTGCCAGAAAGAATACTTTAGTATCAACTATACTAAAAGTAAAATCATTATGTTTGGCAGACATTCTCCAACATTTAAATGAATACTAAACAACTTAATCCAACATGTCAATGCATTTGGATACTTGGAGGAACATTTACAGCTAAATACCTCCTGGTGGGCTCATCTGAATCCAGTTTTCTCAAAATCTGATATTCCACAGGAGCAATACTGAGACTATTTTATGATGAAGACAGTCAATTGGTAACACCTGCCCTTAACATTTTTCAGGCCAAAATTGCTTCTTCTATACTTTACGTTCCAAGGTTTCAACAGTATTTGTCCAGGTGCTTGAGCCGATTGAAAACTACTATTTGGGGGGAAAAAATTGGCCTTACTTAAAGGTATCTCCAGATAGAAGTTAGATGGTCATATCTAAATCAAAATAAGGGCTCTGAATTTTAACAAAGCAATCTCACCTCTTCCTTCTACAGGTCTAGTGTCTAAAGCACATGATTTAAAACACAAAGCTGGGTAGTATATAAGTAATATGACTACCTTTGCTAGGCACTGTGCTGTGCTCTGTGGATAAAAAAAAAGAGATTAAGCTCTAAAGACAAAAAAAAAAAAAAGACAAAGGATAATCACTGCCCTCAAGGAGCACACAGTCTAATGCAGGACACAAGCATACAAATATGTACAAACATGTTATGTACAGCATAAATAAGAAGTCAATAATATAGGGAAGATAGTGGAATTAAAGAGGGCCTGGGAAAGACTTCCTGTAGAAGATGGGATTTTTGTTGAAACTTAAATGAAGCCAGAGAAATCAAAAGGCAGAGATAAGGAGGGTAGGCATGCCAGGCATGGGAAGAGCCAGAGAAAACCAAGAAAAGGAGTGTCTTATTTATGGAACAGCATAGAGGACAGTTTCACTAGATCAAAGAATTTCAGTTATGAGACAAAACCTGGAAGAGAATAAAGTGTAAGAAGACTGAAAGGCAAGGGAGGGCTAGGTCATAGCAATCAATAACATCCTACTACAGACAACCCAATGTCTCCTGGAAGCAAATTTTCAAAGCAAAAATCCTTTTACTTCCAGGTGATAGTGGAGACTAATTCCCCAGGTGAAAGGATTAATCTGAAGCAAGTGAAAGGAGGCTGGTCTTTAGATGTGACTGATCACTCCTCTCTGAAGCTTAAAAAATGCTTTATGACCTGCTTTATAAGACCTAACTGCTTCTGGCAATCTTGGCTAGAAGAACAAAATCACTCCAATCAGGATCTCCCTGCCTTGGTCCCCCTCTTTTGGACCAGGTCACCCCCAACTTTCAAGAAGGAAAAGCAAGGACAAGGACTATGTCCCCAGGGCAGAGCCAACTTCAGGTGACTTCTATTGAAGGGAGAAACAGCAGTGCCCCACCCAAGCTGGCTAAGGAGCAGATGTCTTTAGGTGCTGGGAGTAATTAATTTCCTTATAGGATTCTGATCTTCAGAAGTGCGGTCTGTCAAAATGAGGAAAAGGATGTATCACTGAGAAATATCGGTTATTAAATAACCTTTATTACTGGTTATTAAATTATTATTGGTTATTATTATTGGTTATTAAATAAATAACAATGTTAATTATTAACTAGAAATCGTAGCCCTTAGTGAATCATAGCCTTAGTCAATAGAACTGGAAGAGATAGCATAAAGTTGTTTACAGAAATGTTTAATTAGTTGACCTTGATTTAAACACACCTCAGGACTTCCACAAAATTCTGCTGCACTCCATATGCTTCCCCATAGAATGTAAATTTCTTGTGGGCAATAGCTAATTCATTTGGTTTTTTAACCCTAGAGCTGAACAGCACAGTGCCTGGCACAGGGTAAGACTGTAATAAATGCTTGTTGACTGACTGGATGATTAAAAATTACAGTAATTTAGCAGCTCCATCAAAATACACTTTCACAAATTTATAAATCAATATTCAAATATTCACTGAAAATAATTTTAAATAGCTAACCTCTAAAAGCTCACTTTCCTCCTGACCTTTTACCACTTGTCCACACAATCACCTATTTAAAGAAAAAAAATAAAAGCTCTGTATTAGTAAACTCAGATTATATCGAAGTGATAAAGCAAATACAGTTTGCTAAAACAATAAATTTGAAGCTAAATTTCTAACTGAGCTTCTGAAACACTTCTGGCCCTTAAGTTTCTCTGTAAAACTTTGTAAAAAGAGATTTTTTTTTTTTTTTACTGCAAAAACAACATAGCTGCAGTTGAGAATACGGAACTCCCAAACTGAGGACAGAGAAGACCCTGAATATAATTGTTGGTCTACATTATCTGGATTGTACTTTCCTCTCACTTTCAAGACCATGATTTCCAGAAGCAAATGATTATTCTGACATGCCAGATGGGTCCCACTACGGCTTTTAATATTTTTACTGGAGTTTGGTGATGCCACTATTGCTATAAGGCAAATGCTGCCCTTATGAAGAATGGCAGCTTCAGTCACAATCTATAGTATTTATGTGGATTTGGGGAAAATCTTTTGATTTCACATATACCTCAGGTGACTGAGTTTCTAGTTATCCTTGAAGTACTCTCTAAGACCAGTACAATGAGAATTCTATATCTGTCATTTTTATATAGTATTAGTGCCATTCCACAGCCACTCAAAGTACTCCATAAATATGCCACCAAAGTCATCTTTGCAACACATCTATTAAAGAGGTTAAAGCTTACATATACATATAAAATACCAATACAATAGTTTTGTTTCTTTTTAAATAAAAGTCAGAAGATCTGGGTTCTGGTCACAGTAGAGTATCTGACTCTATGTACCTGATATTACTGGGTACAGTTTTCTTATCTTTAAATGTGAATATATCTACCTTACCTCCAAAAGAATGTGACCTTAAAATGAAAAAGCAAAAGAAAACATAAATAATAGATATGGTTGTGAAAATTTAGAAGAGCACATACAGTGGTTCACAGAAGAATTAACTACAAGTTATTATAATGATGAGGAGGAGGAAGAGGAGGAGAATGACTTATAAAGAGCTTTAGAGTTTGCAAAGTACTTTCCTTAGAGCAGCATTCCTAGTGGTAGGTAGTGCTGGTATTACTGTCCTAATTTTAGAGAGGATCAAACTAAGACTGAGGAAGGCAAATGACCTGATCAATCAATTAGAATTTATAAGGATTTTATAATAATTTATTGTGCTAGGTGCTGTGGTTACAAAGAATAAAAAATGAAACATTAACTGCTCTCTTATAAAATTTACATTCTATTAGAGCCTTAAATTTTGATGGTTAAGATTACCTAGTTATTAAGGGCAACAGTCTAACATTTGAACCCAGAGCTCTTGCCTCCAAATAGAGACTCTATTCTACAACAATGACTTTCAAGAAGGACAGGTAGACATGGTCCTAAGCATGCCTGAGGGAAGAACAGATAATCACAGGAAACAGAGAGGACCAAGGCTAATGCTGCAATTTAAGTATTGTGCTTTATTTTCTAACTTTAATCTTGAATACACTGAGGAATCTAGAAGGGGTATTTTTAAATAATCTTTTGAATAAAATAACAGAGTCAGAGGAAAAATTTAAAGACTAACGAAAAAAAGTGTTAAGCCCAAGAAAGACAAATCCTTCATCTGTTCTGGCCTACCACACATACGAAATTTCAACCACAGCACACAATGAAGGTAATTCCACAAGAAATGTCATATTTAATTTTAAAATATTCATATAATCAAAATTCATTCAGGTGTTTAGAAAGTGAAACAATGGTTTATCAGTATTGCTAAATGAAATGGTTTCATAAACCACTTAAGGCAATGCATGTACCCATGAACTGTATTAATTTTTGAACCCTCTTCCATACTGAGAATAAAATTAGTCTTTGCTACATGAGTGTTTTCCCACTATACCATTCTAATGCTGATATTTCCAAAAATTACAGAAAGCAATTTATCTGACAGCAGCTGTCATTCACAGTAATTTAAAATGTATTCTTTTAAAGGCATAATACCCACTTCCTACACTGCCAAGTTTTTAAAGAAAAACACAAATCTATTTGACTATAAAAGTTATAATACACTATATTTCATGATATTCATATGGCACTAAAATTACTAATAATGTCAGTGCTTATTACAGGATTAGAGTGGGAAAAGAATGATTTTAACCAAAAATTAATTCGATTTGTATACAGTTTCTTGGCAAAGTGCTAAAAAATTCCACATGGTTTAAGATAGAATAATAGCAAACATATGCAATCAAGGAATATGGCTTATTACTTCCATTTACAAAGAACCTAAAGTAATATATGGTAGTAGGTTATTTTTTATAAAAGTTATAAATATCTCACAAAATTTCATGGAGTAATTAATTTTTTCTTGTCAATATTCTTAATAATTGTCACAAGGGTCAAGCCTTCACTTATTAAAAATAAAAAACTGAATAAGGGATAATATCCTTTCAAATACCAACTATAGTAATTCGATTAATAATCCAACATAAGCAAATAACTGCCTTGGGTGAGTTAGAAACATCGTGGAAAAGTATCCTCCCTGCCCCATCCTTGAGGCTGGAAAAGGTGAATTAGAAGAAAACCCAGATAGGAGCAAAGACTGGGACATTCCATTAAAAAAACTAAAGAAGAGTGGTCTCACTGCTACTACCTAAGAGGCCCTTCTGGCTACAATGAGGCAAAGATGTAAAGCAGATGAAACACAGTACCAAGAAAATGGAAAAGAGCCCCTTGGGTCTTTAGATGGGAAGTCTGATGCTAGGAAGGGATATAGTAGTAAATGCTTAACCACTAGTTCTCCGGGAAAAGAAAAATATTGCACAAAACACATTTTTTAGTTTAATCTGTATTAACATTTTTTCCACCACCTGAATCCAAGTCATGATGGGTCTTGTTTGCTGATTTCCAATGTACAAATGCTCACAGAGCAGAGCCCTGCCCAAGAGTAATAACACCCATCTAAAGCCCCAAAAGCAGGAAACAGTGTGTCAAAGGAATTTTACTGAGTAATTTGAGGGAGGTCTACAGAGCACAAACTTCAGGAATGGCAATAGATGAGTTCCTACTCCCTACTTGTCAATCTGTGGAAAACTGTTGATTGGGGTGAGCAGGGGATGGAGAGGACAGTGCTAAGATTAATCTTTGGGTATGTTTTTTTTTCTGTTACTTAATTTGGTAGTATAGAAACAAAGACTGGTGATTTCACCAGTAGAGAGAAGAGTACACCACTTAGATCTCTACTCTACCTCAGGCTGCCAGGTTCTACGCATCTTATAATCTAAGAGAGTTGTCCAAGGTGCTGGACGAGTCACAGACAGGACTTCAACCCAGTTCTTCCTGGCTTTAGTATGTTTTAGCTGAATGCTCTGTTATTTATTTGACCTGTTTTTCAAACAGGAAACTAAGGAAACTAATTTGCCTGGCTCTTTCTTTTGCCATCATTTCTTAACTAGAACAGCAACAATGAATTGTCTCATCTGTCAAACAGTCTTCGCCACATAGGACATAAAATCGCATATTTCGTTTATCTTGTGCCAAGTAACCTAAGGACACCAGGGTTGTAACAGAAACCAGTTACTCAATAACACAATTCAACAAATACGCTAACTACTCAACTTTTTAAGATAAAAGCCTTAAATTGTATGCCACCATGGGGAGGTCGGATGGGGGATGGGGAGGAAGGGGAGAAAAATCTATAACTGAAGTGACTATGGAACAGAATCTTGTAACCTAAAAGTAAACAAACAAGTCAATAAAAAAATTAAAAAATAAATTAAAAAAAAAAGATAAAAGCCTTAAGAAGTACTTTACTTACAGTAAATTTATAAGGTTGCATCCAGAGAAACTAGCACAGTGTCTTGAATGTAGCTTATTAAATGTCTGTTTAATTTAGTTATATTATTAATCCTGTATTACAGATGAAAAAACTGAGCCTCAGGCCAGCTAAATGAACTGCTTTGGGTCACTAAGTATTGGAAGTATATTCAAAGACTCCTGACTCCAAAACCACTATTCTTTCCATCACTGTATAATGATTTCTCTTATAATTTATTAAATGTCCACCATACATGCAGATCATAATATAAAGGAATGGGAGCAATACAAAATGTTAATAAAGAGTCAGTCCTACATGTCAGGAAACATATAATTTAACTAGGAAATAGACAACTACAGCACATGATAAATGCATTTAAATTTACAAAACACTGCTGTGAGAGCCCAGGAAGGCTGACCTTCGCTAACTTTTCAGGGTGGAGTGTGGTAGAAAGTAAAGGAGAACTTCCTGGGAAAGGCAGCACTGGGGTTTAAAGAATTTAATAGAAGGGAAAACTATAGATCAGAGGTGGGAAACCTGTGACATCCAGGCCATATATGGCCCTCTCCTTAAGTGTAGCCCTTTGCCTGAATCCAAACTTCATTTGTTCTGTGAAGTTTGGGTTCAGTCTAAGGGCCACATTTGAGGATCTAGAGGGCAGATTTGAACTCGGGAAGATGAATCTTCCAGACTCCAGGCCCAGCACTCTATCCACAAAGCCACCTAACTGCCCAATCCTGTGAGTTAGGTAGTTATATAACTATTTTGTGGATGAAGAAATTAGAACTCAGAGATGTTAAGTGACTTGTTGAGCACCAGTTTCAGAGGCAAGATTTAAACTCAGATCTTAAACACTCTAAGTTCAGCACTTTATCCACTATACCATGTTGCCTTGGTATATATAATAAGTTTCAAGAGAAAAGGCAAATCACTCAAAATATGATAAAAAATAAAGTATCACAAAATATTTTAATGGCTTGTTTTCATCAGAAATTAATGAAGAAAATTTTATTAAAACTATGTCTGCAGGTATAAAAGGAATGCTTTTTGTCTTCTAGATTAATTCTAAATTTATGGTATAACTGAGTAAACTTAAAAGCAAAAAAACCTTACTTTTATTTTAAATTCTATAAAGGTAAAGAGTTATTACCAAGCTGCAAAATATACCATTTTAAGCTTTTCTCACAGATCTACCTCTTCCCCAAAATTAGTTTATATTTATTTTGTAATTCCATACATACACACATACACACACACACACACACACACACACACACACACACACACACACACACACAGAGTTAGTTGTTTCCTCCAAACAAATGTAAGGTTCTTGAAGGTAGGAACTGTTTCATTTTCTCCTCCATAACCCCCCTTCCGCAGCACAGTGCCTGGCACACAGAATGTATTTAATACCTACTCAATGAAAGCATGAATACATTTAAAGGCTATGTGGGCTTTGAATGGACTTTCTTCTCTCTCTTTCTTCATGAGCTTTCATTTGGTGATCTCATCCACCACCAAAAATGCAATAATCACTTCAATGTATATGACTCTCAAAGCTATTTATCCTAACCTACTTTCTCTCCCAGACTTCAGGACTACAACCCCAGTTGTTTACTAGATAACTCTACATGGACATCTTGCAAAACTTCAGAATATTAACATAACCTGAAGTGAATACAGCTTCTGTCCTAAATCCACATCTCCATTTCTATTTCTGCATGGTACCAAAATTCTCTCAGGAACTCAAGTTTGTGACCTTGGAGTCCTTGTTAGTTCTCTCTCCCTCTCCATTCCCCATATCCATTTGGCTTCCAAATCTTGACATTTCTTCTTCCTCCTGAGAGAAGGCAGCTCCTTCTCTCCACAATACAACCACCCTAGTTCTAGGCATGTGTACTGCTCATATCCGTAGTCTCTTCCCTCTTCAATCCATCCTTTATCTAGCTCTTCCTAAGATAAGAGTTCTATTACCAATATGATAAAATGCAAACTTCTGAGTTTGACATTTCAGGACCTCCACAATCTAGCACCAACTTCCTTTACAGCTTATTTTACACCATCCACCTTCACACACTGCATATTCCATTTTAACTGGACTCCTAGCTGCTCTACTCTTACATGCCACCTCCTTCAACCCCTATGTATTCACATAGGTTGTCCCCCATATCTGAAATGCAAATCTTTATCTTTGGTTTTCAGAATTCTTATTTTACTTCAAGGTTCCAATGAGGTATCCATGTTCTCTGGGGATCTGTTGATGCCAAAGATGAAAGCGTTCTCTTCATCTTCAACTATTCTTAGAGAAATCTGCCTGGCTCTTTCTTTTGCCATCACTTCTTACCTAATAGCAACAATGACTGGTGTTTCCATTACCCTTTGAAGCCTGCAAAACACTGTCCATGCACTCTTGTTTAAACCTCATGATAATCCTATGAAGCACAGGTTTATTTGTGTATAAGTCATGCTACCCACAGAATGTTTCTTCAAAGTAGAGACTATTTCATTTTTGACTTTGAATTGCCATTACCTAGTGTAGTACTTTAAACATTTTAGGGGTCTGAAAAATATTTGCTGAATTAAACCAAATCTACACAAAACAACAACAAAACAATCAGTTATTATTTTAAACTAAAACAATTAAGATGACTTCCAAAGAGAATTGCTTCAATCATTTTTCAACTCTTTTCAACAAATACTAATGCATTTTTATTATTTGTTGATAGGCCCATACCATATAGAGTTGGAAGAAAGATTAAAAGTCATCTAGTCCAATCCTCTCACTGTACAGATGAAGATACTGAGGCCTAGAGTGATTAAGAGACATAGCCAAGGTTACACAAGTAGTAAGTGGCAGAGCTGGGATTCAAAGCCAGGCCATCTGACTCCAAACTTGTAATATTTCCATGACAATATCCTGCCCTTCTAATGTGAATACATATCCTTGAGATCATATGAGTGAAAAGAAAAAAAATGGCTTTTCAAAGGTTTTCCTCAAACAAGATTTGTACTATGTAACTCATCCCTACCGGTTGTATACTGATCAAGGAAATTATAAAATTAACATTATGTTTCGTTCTATCTCTATCTGCTAAACATTTCTCAATTACATTGCAATCTGGTTCTAGCAAGTGCCCAAGTTTGACTTCTCTGCATTACATCTTGCTTCCTCTCATATCCTGAATAGGTGCTACAATTAGATAATGAGGTAAGTCCTGGATTGTGTAGGAGGAAAAAACTGAATTTGTCAGAACTGCAATTTCTTTAAGTGATTCTAATCTGCCTGCTAATTTCTTTTTAGAGACTATTTTTTAAAAAATATATAATCTTGCTGATTATTGCTGTGATCTCATAAGAGCCAAAAAATTATAGGTGACTCAGAGGGTAATGGAAAGATGCCTGATGAATATACATAAACTGTGGCTTATTAAGAAAGAAGATTTGTATACCAGAAAGCAGAGTAAAAGAACACATTTTTTTGTATTTACTTGATCATCTCTAAGGTCCCTTCCAACTCTAATATTCTTTAGTCTATGAATGACCAGAAAAAAGAGGAGGGGTAGTTATCTCTCAAGAATAAAAGACAAAGGATAAGCAGCTAGAATGCTGCACTAGTACATAGGAAAATTAAAGAACCAGAGGAAGGCCTCCCAAACACTGCATAGAATCTCTGCAGATAATTCACACAGGGACATGTAAGAGAACAGGGGAATCTGAAACAATAAAAAAAGAATGAAATCACAAATCAATGAAACATTAAAGAACCCTATTGTTATAAGGAATCCAAACCCTTCCATATGTGTTGTCTCCCCTTGACCAAATACCAGGTCCTTGAGAACAGGGACTGTCTTTTTTTTCTGTCTTTAATCCCATGGCTTAGCAGGACACTAGGTATATAAGGAACACTTTTAAGAAATGTTTTTCCGTTCCATTCCATTAGTGGCCATTTAGTCCAACCCATATCCCAAATGAAAACACACTGGCACATTTACCCAATAAGTAGTCATTCTGCTTATGCTCAAAGACCTCGACTGAGAAAGTGAAACCTCTTGAAACAGTCAATTCCATGGTTAATTTCTACCCATTATTGCAGTTTCTGGCTTCTGGGACTAAACAAGAAAATTTTAATTCCTCTTCCACATTATAGCTCTTGAAATATTTGAAGACAATTATTATGATTCATTGTCCCCCTATCTTCTACCCCACCCCTAGTCTTCTCTTCTACAGGTTAAACACTCTCAGTGTCTTCAAATGATCCTCATATGACATGGACTCATGGCCTTTTACAATCTGAGTAGCTTTTCTGTGAATATACTTCAATTTATCAATACGTATCTTAAATCATGGTTTTGAAAACTGAATACCACACTCCAACTGAGGTGTGACAAGGAACTGCTTCCTTTCCCAGAGATAATTCTTTTCTTAAGGTAGACCAAGATCATATTAGCTTTTCTAGCTGTTTTCTAACTGGTGGCTCACATTGAGTTTGCTGTCAACTAAAGCCCCCAGCTCTTTCTCAAAACCAACTATCTAACAATGATTCTTGTGAAACTGATTTTTTGTACCCAAATGCAAGACTTTATCTCTACTTAATTTCATCTTAATATATTAACACCCATTTCTCTAACCTATCAAGATCCTTTTAGATGTTGACTCTATTGGTCATCTTATTAGTTATCCCTCTCAGTTAGCTGTCATATGCAAATATAATGAAGATATAATCTAGTCTTTATATAGGTCACTGATAAAATTATTAAACAGGACAGGGACAACCACAGGTCCCTAAGCAATCTACTGCAGACCTCCTGCCACACTGACATTTAACCATTAACAATTGCTCTTTAAATTGGCCATCCAACCAGGTCTACATTAATCTATTTTACTGTACAATTCATACTTCTCCATCTTTCCCACAAGAATAAGGAGTTACTATGTCAAAGGCTTTGCAAAAAATAAAGGCAAACTATATACACAAAAGCTTTCTCATGTACTTGTTTAGTTACCCTGTCAAAAAAAGAAGTTAGTCTGGCATGATTTGTTTCTGACAGAGTCACAATGGCTCTTGGTAATCATCACTTCTCTATCTCCTTAGGAATGTATTCTAAAATGTCCCCAGGAATAAAATTGCAATTCAACCCTGAAAATATATGTGCATATTCATAGTAGCTGCTATGGGTATTGCATTGGCAATATATGGGATGGTTTACTACGTGTACTGCTGCATGTACTACAGTTTCTTGGGTTTCATAGGTTAGAGTTGGGTGAAAAGCAGACACCAAATGTAAATGAGCAGCCCTGAAAAGGGCTTGGGCAAGCCCTCACACCACATACCTCCTAGAACAACCCATTTACCCCTGACCACCAACACTGAAAATCTCCTGCTAACAGTATATGGATACAAATCATAGAACAGCCCTGGATAGGATGTTAGTAGAAATATTATTCCACTTTCAAATAAGAAAACTGAGGCTCAGAGAAGTTTACAAAGTAGGTACTTGTTAAGTACTTATGGAACTAAACAAAAATTCTCACTACATCTTTTACTAAACAAGTTTCTTATTAAAACACAAGTCAGACATAAATACATAATATGATTTTAATCCAATGAAAGCAAAAAGTACCACGTACACAAACTAATAAGAATATTTTAAGGACCTAACAAAATTATTTTTCACCAAAATTCTCAATATAATTTATCAAACACCAAAAACACCATTCTGTAGAGTTTAACTAAATTTTAGACAATAAAAAATTGCTCCCCTCAAAGTTTTAAAACAGTATAAGCATTGTAATAAAGGGTGACACTTTTCAAATTATTTACCCCTAGGTCTTCACTCAACAACTTTAGAGCATGTTGTTACACAATATCACATACAGTTAACTTGATAAATAGGGAAAAAAGAAAAAGTAACATGTATGAATCAAGAAAAAATTTTTGAAATATTTTAAAAGGATGTTTAAACATAGAAAAATGCATCTGAAATTCAAATATACTCAAGTATTCAAAAGAGTTTGTCACTGACTTGGAGGATCTCTGTACTAATGTAGATCACTTCTTATCTAAACTTGTCTATCCTGTGGGACTCCTGTCCATGCTATGTTAAAATTTCTTTTCTACAGAAGAGCCATCCAAACACCTTTCCTCACAAGGGAGGTCACCAGTGCAGGCCTCTCAACAGCTATCAGTCATCCCTGGCTCTTGCCACATGAAACTGATACATCTTCTCCTTCAGTCATACAATTCCTTGATGATTTCTCTTTTGCTTCTTTGGTATTCTTCACCGGGTATGTTACAAGTTACTCACATTTATCATGAGCCTATCACTACTTCAGGGATACTCATCTTAGCACTTCTGAAGAAGCAATACTCCGCATCTCACTGTGATATAATAAAATCAGTAAAACAGTCCTAGGAATATTCCAATTTGGATAGGTAACGAGGGCTTATTTAACCTTCATGAAATCAAACAATGTTACATTTACTCTTTCATTCCCTTGTTCTTTGGTCTAAAATCTACTATCAGCTACCTTCCACAAATCTTTTGGAGCTATTTTTCTCCTGCTTCTGGAACAGTAGGGTCAGTTATAAAAACAAAAGAATGACTCACTACTAGATAACTTTTCCATAACAGTTACTGGGATATTCTGAAGAGCATGCTAACGATGGCTGAATTCTTTCATAAGAATGAGAGCCTATTTTGCAGCCAAATTAGATTCCAAAAGATTTCTGTAGGTTTAATTTTTGTTTTCACTTTTAGTAACTGTTGTTTTTTCATGCAACTGAAAAAGGAGATTCAACTTGCCTACAAAATTGGGACAAAAATGTTTTCTCCAAATTTCTCAACATTAATTATTTCAGCATGCATGTATCATTGGAGGGCTTAAATTTAAACTCTTAAAAATTTTCAACTATAAAGGCAATTTGCTTTAAACTGTAATTAACTGGAAAGAAGAAAAATTCATCAGAAATAGAACAAAGCAAAAAGGTGAATGTAATATTTTTTAATCATTTAATCATTATAACATCTTAACTATGGAAAGATTACTACACTTGGGTGATCCTTAGGCAAGGAGAAAAATCTTGGCTTTGGGCTATTCCAACCAAGATAATCCTCATGACTCTTTCTAATTCACATTGGGCAGTCCTGGGGCATAAAACTGATTTATTATCTACCTACTCCACAACTTTAATTACTATTTCCACCACAGAAAACAAAGAAGTTCAAGCCAAGTATCCTGAATCAAGCAAATACACACATTTTCTCTCTCTCTCTCTCTCTCTCTCTCTCTCTCTCTCTCTCTCTCTCTCTCTCTCACCACAAGACAAATATATTTCAAAATTCATTAAGCTGTTTATAACTTGACAGTGAAAGAATCAGAACCAGAACAAAATCTAAGCTTTTGTTCAATCAATAATCATTTTGATAAAGATAAATTGCTAAAAAAAAAAAAAAGACAGGAAGGCACAATAGATAAAGAGCTGGTCTTGAAACCAGGAAGATCAGTCTTTCCTGTAATCCATTCTGGTTACAGGACTCTGGAATTCTCTAAAAAATTCTAGAAAAAGTACCGAATTGCACTGATAGAGGAAGTTCTCTCACTCAGGAGTTCTAGGTTTCAGTGAAGTCACAGGTCCAGTCCCCATCCTCAATCCTAAGAAGATACCATGAGGCACTTTACAGAGTGGGTGGATAGCTAGCTACGGTAAGAGACGGTCCAAGGTTCAAGTCTTGTCTCTGATATATGGCTGGCTGTGTCACTGGAGACAAGTTAGGCAGCACAATGGATAGAGTGCTGGACTTGGAGTCAGGAAATTGCTATTTAGTTGTTTACAGTTGAGTCTGCTATAAACATGCTAAGTCTAGGAATAATCAATACTTCTTGGAGAGCCAGGAAAGTTTTCATCATCTTTATTTTACATTTATTCTGTCCTTAATAAATGGGTAGCTTCCTGAAAAGACTAGAGAGAATCAGACAAATGCAAGTCCTTTTATGTTGCTTCTATTCGAATTTCCTGCTTGGTTCTTGCCTTCAGAACTGGGACTGGTCCCAGCCCTTCTGGGTTACAATCTTTCTGATCTGCCTATTACATAGGCTAGTTAAGCATGCATGTTCATGAAAAGTTGGTGATCATCCCTGGACCCCAGATGGTCTGAGCCAGCTTAGCTCAGGTCCCTTCCAGGAAGAAATTTATAGATTTCTCCCAGCTATATGACTGAATAGGGTGCTTCCTCCCTTCCTCCCTTACCCTGAAGTATACCTTCCTGCACGTTCTGTGCAACGTCCCTTGTTCCTATAGAACTTTATAGGAACCAAACTACTAGCATTTCTTACATGTCCAACTCTCCGTGACCCTTTTTGGAGTGTTCTTGGCAAAGATACTGGAGTGGTTTGCAACATTCTCCAGTTCATTTTACAGATGAGGAAACTGAGGCAAACAGGCTTAAGGGTCTCTCCCAGGGTCACATGGCTAGTGTCTAAAGCTGAATTTGAATTCAGGAAAAAGGAGTCTTCCTCACTCCAGGCCCAGCATTCTCTACACTAGGACTTGAGTCAGGAAGACCTAAATTCCAATTCAGCCTCAGACCCCTAACAACTGCATGACCCTGGGCAATGCACATTCCCACCCCCTTCAGTTTGTCTTTCCTTAAAATGGGAACAATAGCACCTACCTCCCAGATAGGTGAGGACAAAATGAGAATATTTATAAAGTCAAAACACTGTCCAATTTCTAGTTGTCAGTTTCTCTTGGGGTTATTATTACTAACCTTTCAATGCCCAAGAAAGTCTTTAAGTCTCTAGGTAACCAAGAAAAGCCAGAAAGCATTTATAGAAAGTTTCCTCTTTGGGAATTTCCTTTACTAAGGAAATTACATATCTGGTTCAGAAAACAAGCAATTAAGATTATCTTAACATACAAGGACAAAGTTCTTAACAAAATCTCTCAAGTGAAATTTCTCGAGTTAAAATTAATTACTTATCAAATTATCTACAAAGCCTCTGGCCAACTAAGTCATAAAGATTATGCATCTGCCTCCTCCTCTACCTAACAGAATTAGTGGCCAGCATCTATTTGTTCCAGCTATTATAGCACCGTTTAATTCTTCACTCTTTTAAAAATATTTTTTAAAAAACCTTTTTGTAATCAGTTTAATCCCTTTACCTTTTTTCACAATTCCATATTTACACTAAATCTCTCTTAATTATTAAATATGTTCTTTCAGTAGGCCACTAGAACTCTATTCTATTGCCTCACTGTGGTGAGACAGTGACTTCTTGTTTGTCCTATCTGAAGACCATTCCAAAAAAGCCTGGAAAAGCTCCTCACCAAGAGATAAATTTTTCAGAGAAGGCAACCTATAAAATACAGAGATGTTTCATTCATCCATAATGGGAGGCATGCCCACAGAAAAGGATTTTTCTAGATTAAAAAAAAAGAAAACCAATGACATAGATAGTCTCCATTCCCAATCTATTTCTCACTTACTAAATCACATTAATGGTATGTAAGAAGCAAATACAGGTGCCAAAACCAATTTTATGTTTTTACATCCATCACTGTTACACTTCAATTCAGAGGTTCAGTCTCTATTTTTAGCACATGAGATACCTTAACACAAACACATCAACTAAGTATTTGGTAGAAAGGAAGAAATGGGGAAAATGTACTTACATTGGTAACAGTCACTGCATTTTTGTCGTAGTATTTCTTTTTTTCATATTTATCTCTGATGAAAAATTCCACTGCTCTGAAAACAAGTAAATTAAGGAAAAAAAAAATGACAATGTCTATTTTCTTCTGACCCGGAACTTGACCATGTTACCAAACTTAAGACATTCATCCTTAATAAGACTTTTCCACTCCTAACTCTATGCCTTTTATTCATAATATTCTTTACTAAGAATCCACTCTTCTCCCCCTCAGCACCCTACTTTTGCCCTTGCAATTATCTTTAGAAAATGTATTTTCTTTTGAAAGATTTTCCTAAGCAACAAAGAATCTCTCAACCTAATACCCATGAGGAAATTTCTTGGCTCATAATAAAGAACAAAAAGGAACACATAAAGCATATAAAGCATATTTAGCTTTTTATTTTGGTTCTCAATGTAATGTCACTCAAACTGTCAAACAGGTATCCCTGTGTATTAATACAGTCATGGGTAATTACCTTTTTTGCAAGGTTGGGAAATGAGAAAAGAAAGCAACAAGAATTAAGTCAGTGGTGCTTTCTTTCAATTATGTGGGTCACTAAGATCCAACTTAAACAGAATATCCTTCTTAAGTAATCTGCCACAACATTTAATGTCTCACTCAGTCACCTTGTATTTATTTTGTATATTTTTATATAATTATATACATACATGTTGCCTTGCAGGCAAGGATGATTTAGGAGGTGCTTCATGCTTGTATATTAATTATGAAAAGAGCACAGGATTTGGCATTTCAAATCTAATTTCAAATCCCAGCTGTCCTACTTATTACCTGTGTGACCTTGGACAAATGTCACTCTCAAATTCTCTGAGCCTCAGTTTCTTGATGTATAAAATGATGAGCTTAGATAATTTCTAATGTCTCTTATAGCTCTAAAATCTATAATCCTCTAATTTATTTCAGAAAGTTTCCCTATCCAAAAATATCTCTCCCACTAAACTATATCATTAATACTTGAGACTCTACCATAAAAGCTTCATTTCCTTGAGTTAAGGCACTGAGCTTTGTTAAAATTCAAATGCTCTCTAGGATATTAATATATCAAACCAGTTATTGTCAGTTATTCACATCTGTTGATTAGGTTTATCTGACCCTCTCCATCTGACAAGTAGTCTCAACAAAGAGCTCAGAGTAGGTCCAGAGAACTAGGTATTACCTAAAGAAGACCAGGCCAGGTAGTTAGAGAATACCATGCCTAAGGTTAGACTTTAAATATAATAACTATTTGTTTTAAAATACATAATCCTAGAACAGCACTTCCTTTCTTTTCTTGTTAAGTAGTATTTTATTTTTTTCCAATTACATGTAGAGATGGTTTTCAGCATTTATTTTTATAAGATTTTGAGTTCCAAATTTTCCTCCCTTCCCCTTCCCCAAGACAGCAAGCAATCCAATACAGGTTATACATGTACAATAACGTTAAACATATCTTCAATAGTTCAAAAGAAGAATCTGAACAAAAGGGAACGCCACAAGAAAACAAACAAAAAAAAAAGTGAAAGTAGTCTGCTTTGATCTGCATTCAGCCTCCATAACTCTTTCTCTGGATGTGCAGAGTCTTTTCCATCATGAGTTTTTTGGAATCATCTTGGATCATTGTATTGCTGAGAAGAGCTAAGTCTATCATAGTCGATCATCACACAAGGTTGTTGTTACTGCATACAATAGAACAGTACTTTCTAGTGGGAAAAATAAAAAGGGGTTGGGACACATTTGCAAGTCATCAAGACCCAAATAACAACAGGGAAAGAAGCTTTTTTGGGGGAGGGGGGGGTGTAGTCTAGCCTTTCTTTATATAGGGTATCTCCAGAAATCATTCACCAACCCAACGCCAACTGAATCTACTTCTCTCCTTGCAATATCATAAATGGATGAGTTTAACCTGTTTCTTAAACTAAAAACTTCTGGGTTGAGCTACACTTATAATTGGATTCACTTCCCCTTTATTACCATCTGTCCTGAAGTCCTACTCTTTTCCTTGATCTTTCTGGGTGCCAATTTTCATCAATGCCTATTAAAACCTTTATATATAGCATGTCCTAGACAGACAAACTGATTGACAAAATCTGAACACTCTTATAAGATAGAAAACACAAATATTTAATCTACTAGATAAGCATTTAGCACAGTGCCAAGCCCAAATATGTTTAAGTACTATTTGATAAGGATAATAAAAACAGCAAAAACTAGAAACTAATGCTAGTTTACCTACATCTTTAGGGAATAGACCTCAGGTAACTAACCCAGTGACTATGACTGGTGATAGCCTTCTGTGGTACACAGATTCAGAAATACCTTAGCTCAGGGATGTTAAATAACACATTCACCAATTCACTACTTTATAAAAAAAATCTTAGCAGTAAGGAAGTATATGGATGGATTCTTAATCCAGAATCTTAGGAAGCAAGGTTTGTGATAGAGAATTCAGATGTCTTTTTCTTAACAATAAAAAACATGAGTTTACTCAGTTTTATACCTATGGCTGCTTTCACTTCATACCCAAAATAACATTATATCCAGTATTAAGAATACTAAACTCTGAAAAAAGAAATCACTTATTAAAGAACTAAAAATTCAAAGCACATTTTTGTATTAAGAGATTTGAGGAAAGGACAAAGACTAATATTTTATCTTCTAAGAAGAGGAATTAATGACAAATTTAAATATTTGGGGGAATTATCTGATTTATAGTATGTATTAAAATTTGATAATAAAATCCATTGTTTTACTCATGAAATATTTATAACTTTAGAGAATCTCTAGTTGACTTCACAATTATTAAAAAAAAAAGTCAAGTCTCTCTTACTCATAAAATCCAAAATAGTAAAGAAAAAAGCACACACACACACACACACACACACACACACACAAAAGCAATATTTAAAACTTTTTTGACTGTTCATTCTTTCATCTTCTGCATTTTGTTTTCCCCTATTGTTTGTGCCTCTAAACACCTAAAGAACTAAGCAAGAAACATACTTATGCAACGTTCTTTATAAAGTATTTTCCACATCATCAAATGTCTACTTAATGAGTGATAACTAATATAAAAATTAAGAAAAAAGTCAGGAAATATTTTATCATTACTGTCCACTATCCAGACATCAAATTTCATGAGGACTTAAAGCTATCTTGATATGAATCAATTTAACACAACAAAGAACATGAGGAAAGTGACACTATAACACATCAGGAAATAACAGTAAATACTACATTTCCACTAAACTTTCAGATTAGGTAACTTGAAGTTTAAAAAAGAAAAAGCCATTCTCACAATAAAAGTAAAAAGCATTCAGCAGAGCCACCCTTTTTTCTCCCTCTCCTCCCCACATCTCCCTCCCCATAAAAGGCCTTTAAAATAATACTCCGGGGGTTCAGAAATTTTTTAACAATGCATGTATTGTATTTTAACACACACATATTAACATTTCTGCTTTCATTACAGATACTTACCACTTCTGAAGACAATTAAATTACCATCTACTCCCATAGAACACAATATTCCATTTTCTAGGCACATACTCCTGACAGTAGAACAACTTTGAAAAGCTCAAATAACCTCAAAGGAGAAGAACTGTTGATTAGCTCTGCTGCACAATAGATCTCATGAAAATGAAGTAATTAAAGTTTATAGATAAGACCAAAAATCCTAATAATGAAAAGCTTAATGTAAAGCTTTATCATTTGTCATGCACTGGTACATGCAGCCTATAATTAACCACATCCCACATGAGAAATTACACTTTCACAGTAGCTTTTGCATGACTTTCGAAAATTGTAAAGCTTTTAAAAAGTGACAAATCTTGTTAAGTTTATAGGGAAGTCCCATATTATGCTAGTTTAAATACAGCAGCTTATCTCAGTTTGCATCTAATTGCCTATAAGAAAAAAGCAAGCATCTATACAAGTTAGGCAGTTCTATGAATGTCAAGCTTTAGAACAGGAGGACTGATAAATCTGAGAAATAATAGGTAACTTACTACTGAAATAGAAACTTCACCTCTTGGTACTTTATTCACAAGTGAAGGAATCACAAAGAGAAATCAACATTGTTATGTCAATGAGGTAAATTCCAAAAAATAATTATAGCAGAACATTAAATATGGGAGGGGAGGGAGAAGGCAATGTGTTAAAGTTAGAAAGGTACTGTTATAATATTGAGACCAATAGCAACCATCTTTTATGCTATCCAACTAGCCACAGTAAATTTATGTAAAATAATTTTCTATTTTTCAGTTGTTGCAAATAATAACTACTATGTACATTCTGTGAATAAAAAGAATCCCTTTTTTTCAGAATGACTACAAACATTTTTTAAAAATAATACTCTGCTCAGTAGTCCCCTCATGTGGCTAGGAATATCATCTTAAAGTGATTTTGAAGAGTTTATCATTTAGAAAGAGGAAAACACCTAGACTAATACTACTTTGTACAGATCTGGCACTTCATGAATATTTGTTCAAATGAATTGAAATGAAATGGAAAATAAACAAGTTTCACAAAATGACAATCGAGTATACTTGAAATATGAAGAGACATGACATGATTTAAAAGAAGAACTGTACTGGAGAACACAAGATGAATGCTAAACAGCATAACTAGAAATCTCCCAAACCTTACAGCTGAGTCAAACTCAAATAGAAAAGGTTTCCACTTCAGTTAGAAAACTACAAATTAACATTATCTATGCTGTATTGTGTGCTTATTCATTTTGCTGAACATTACTCAATTTATTTTAATCTGTGTTGGGCCTCACTGTTTTTTGCAGTAGTTTTGGCTTTGAATTTGTTATATGTGCATTATGTTCCAGTAACCCAAGAATTAATACTATTTACTTCCTAAAACACATGAAGTAGACATACACACACACACGTGTATACACATGCATTATATACAGATATACAATTATTTATTTTAAAAAGAAATAAAGGTCTAAAATGAGATTAACACTGAAATTATGCACAGTATCAACTTAAATAAACTTTCCAATTGTGCAATGTGTTCAGGGCCACTAAGATTTATAATACTAGGCCATGACCCCTCACATGTATATATCATGAATGCTTTCTTTGAAAAACCAGGAGGTGCCAGATATGACAAGCACCAAAAAAAAAAATCTCACACATAAAAGAAATCTGACTATATTTTAAGAGACAGGAAATAACAAAATGGGAGTCATTTTCTAATCAGTTGTCTGTGGTTTGTTAAAGATCAAAATCAGTATCAAACATGATTTTTAAAAACAGGCATAGGCAATGAATTGATGGATCAGCAGAAATCAACACAGGCTATCATTATTTCCTAAGGAAGTTTAACCAACAAAAGTCAATTGTCATAACATACAGAATAAGACCACTTAGAAACTACCTAAGATAATAACCATCCGATCTCTCCAGAGAATGACTTAGAATACAAATTCATTTGTACAATATTACAGATGATGGTGGAAAATTTTGAACATTATGATTTCATAAAACAAAAAAAAGAAATGGAAGAGAAAAAAGCTTACACAGCAGCTGGGTGGCACAATGACCTAAGTGGAGAACCTAGAATCAGGAAGAAAGGAGTTCAAATAGACACTTACTAGCTGTGTGTGAATGATCAAGGGCAAGTCATCTAACATGTTTGCCTCTCCCTCATCTACAAAATGGGGATAACAGTAATACCTACTTCCCAGAGTTAATATGAGGACCCAATGTTTTGAAAATCACAGTGCCTGGCACATAGCAAAGCTGTTGTTTCTGCTATCATCCTCCCAAGGGCACCTAAGGATAAGACTGGAAGGAAGATAACAGACAAACATTGGAAAAGTTCTATAAAGATTTCTGAAATGAACTGTCTCACACATTCTGCGTGAGGAAGTCGAAACGTCACCAAAAGAAACCAAGATGGGAAGAAGATCTAGACCAGACCAATGCATAGAAAGGGACCTTGATGAAGCAGATAACAACTTTAAGTTCTGAAGAAATTATTCTCAAGGTATCTCAAAAAAGGAAGTATATAAAACATTTGAAAACAAATTTCAGATCTAATTAAACCTTCCCCCTAAATGAAAAAGCCAAATTTTATAAGAAAAACATTCCATTTTTGAGGACATCCTTGATGAAATACCAAAAGTCAACACGTACACTTTGTCAAGTGATATTCTACAAAAGATACCCGTTTATAGTCACAAAATTAACTAAAAAATGCAAAGAATTTAAGATCCTATTGTACTTATTGTTTGTTGACTATAAAAAGCATTTAATTTGGTACAGCAAAATGTCACCTGAAAGATTCTCCTCTTAAAAAGTGTTTCTCAATCAAATAGCAAAATCTTACAAGATTCTAAAAAGTCTGACAGGAGAGAGGACTCTAACACTGATTATTAACACTCATAAGCCACAAAACAAGGAGAGACGTGCTCACTAAAAGTATCTTAGCATGTAAGAGATTACAATCTAAATACAAGTGAAATTCCCTATAGAGGTTGAGATCTTCCAAATGCTCCTGTGAATGGATAACTGTATTGATGGCAGCAAAATCAAGAATACTCAGAGCTTCTTAAATGAAATCCACAATCAGGAGCTCAACCTAATTATTCACAAATTTAAAAAATCAAACAAATGAAGAAAGTCAAAGACTGATAAACATTTGTACTCACAGAGCTGGTCTACTATATATTCTGTATTCAGATGCAACAGACAATATTGAGCCAAGAACTGACAAAAAGAAGTGAGCAAAGCGATTGCTCTGGATGAAGTAGGCAGTGATTTTAATGACCTCTCTCCAAGCTTCCCCCTAAAATAAGTGCCCATTTTTAAAAAGAACATTCTTTCAGGGTTACTGTCTCCACAGTTTGTAGAAAATTAAAATTTAAGAGTCACACAAAAGGCCAAGGTAAGGTGGCTGCAATACCCTCCTAAAGAATTATGCACAATAAGCAGCATAAAAACAGGGACAGCGCTCATACACATGCTCTATTTGTATCCATGCAATGTCAAGGGATTTATTTATTTATTGCCCCCCCCCCACTTTTTTTTTGCTTTTTAGAGGGCAGTTGGGGTTAAGTGACTTGCCCAAGGTCACACGGCTAGTTTTTGTATTAAGTATCTGAGGTCAGATTTGAACTCAGGTCCTCCTGACTCCAGGGCCGGTGCTCTATTCACTGCGCCACCTAGCTGCCCCAATGTCAAGGGATTTAGATAAAAGTTTCCTTTATGCTAGTGGGGTGCCCTCTGGAAGACTTATGAGAAGACATAGACAAAGGCCACCACACTACTTCATTTCCCACCAGGCTGACCTTTTCTAGACTTCTCCACCATGTCCCAGCAACATCTTCATCCTGTAAAAATCTCTTCAGTTCTGGAATTCACACCTTGGCAGGACCCTGCCTCTGGGACCTCTTTATAATGGAAGGTTCCTCCCAAAACCACTATTTAAAAATGGCAACCAGGACAGCCATCTTTTCATTTTCCACCAGGCTACACTCCTCCATCATGTCCGAAGACTCAATACCTTTTTCTCCTTCTTCATACATCCCCCCTTTTAGTTTCCTTTTGTGGGTGCTCTTCCCTTCTTAAATGTAAACTTCTTAAGAACAGAGATTGCCTTTCTTTTTGCTTGTATGTGTCATCCCTAGCACAAAATAAACACTTAACACTTGCTGACTAAGGTCACACAGTATGGGCAAACATACGGTTTTGGATCATCACTGTGAGTATAAAAATTGATGCAATCATAGGCACAGCAACATAAGTTTTGTTGCTTACATGGCAAATGACTTCCCACATGAGGAAATATAATTTTCTTTTGCTGAGATAGGTGATTCTAATGATACAGGGAATATTCCATGAAGGACTTTCCCCTACCAATGCAAGACGTTACCCACTCTGCAACTCATAATGAGCTGTCATCAAGAAATTAAGTGGCTTACAGCCAGTATATGTCCAAAGTACAACTTGAATTCAAAGAGTACTATAAATGTTAGAAAAGTTTTCTACAAAAAACTAGTAACAATGAAGTATAGTCTGTTTTTCTAGAGTTTCTCACAATGTGTAAGATGAGTCAGGTCAATTATTAAGTGAATCTTCCTATCATCTATGAAGGATTTTATGGATGGCTACACACAGTAGAAAGACAGGCTATGAGGAAATGATTTTCTGATTATGGGCAAAGGTTTATTTGATGAACACTTGGAGATAAGGAGATAGATTACTTAAATGAACATTTCTAGGAACAGGATATTATAAAGCAAAATACTATGATCAAGCAGTTCACCCAAAGTAGTCAAGAAAACCTTGTCTTAGTGTCAACCAAAGCTACTGGAGAGGGAAGAAGAAAGCTGCTGTGCTTTAGAGGAAACAGGTAGAAGACACATGAAACTATTTCCAACATAAAATAACTAAAATATCACCAGTACACAGAACAATAAATTATTTCAAGAAGCAAAAAACAAATGAGATACTTTCAATTCCTTTCAAACATATTTATAATATTTTGACTTGACTTTTTTTCCAAATAGGAAAATAAAAACAAAGGCCTAATTTTGCTACAAGTGAAAAGAAATATTTGCATTGTTTTTATTTTGTAATGCTTGCAAAATTAATTCTGAAGTACTTTAGACTTTCTAGACACCTTAACTATCACTGTTTTAGGGTATTATATATGTTTTAGCTTTTAAAATGATGAGTTAAATTGCATCATTGATAGTAGTCTAAAAAGTTTTCATAGATAAAATGAAGAACAAACTGGTCAATCATTAACATTTAGTAAATGCCTATTAGGTGGCAAGCACTGTGCAAAGGGATGGTTATACAAAAAGAGACAAAAAACAGTCCCTGCCCTCAAAGTGCTCAAAATCTAATAGGTGTATAACAAGCCAACAAATATACACAAACAAGACACTAGAATTAAGAGGCGGTTAGTAAAGGCTTCCTGCAGGAGACCAGATATTAGGTGGGATTTAAAGGAAGCCAGGAGGTGGAAAAATGGAAGGATAGCATTCCAGACTTGTAGGACAGCAAAAGAAAATGTCCAGCCAGGAGCATCTTGTTTGAGGAGCCAGTGTTATTATATCAAGAGCAGGTGGTAGGAATAAGGTATGAGAAAACTAGAAAGGCAGGAGGAGGAGAGGTCATGAAGGGCTTTGAACATCAAAGAGATGATTTTATATTTGATCCTGAAAGTGACAGGGAGCCACTGGAGTTGACGGAGTAGGAGAGATAGACACGATCATATCTGCACTTTAGAAAAATCACTTTGTTAGCTAAACGGAAAATGGACTAAAGTGGAGATAGACTTGAGATAGGGTGACAGCTGGTACAGGCTATTGAAATAATCTAGTATGAGGTGAGATCTTGCACCAGAGTAGTACCAGTATAGGAGGAGAAAAGAGGGCATACTTGAAGATGCTGCAAAGGTGAAATCAACAGGCCTTGACAATAAGGAGGGGTAGAGAACAACATCTAAATGTGAGCCTGAGAGCTCCTAAAGCAGGAATATCAGTGGTAAAAGAATAATGCAAATTGCCATAGTAATCCATAAATAAGAATAAATGCTGTTTTTGTTACAATTTAATTTAATTTGTAGATGATAATTTCTTAACGCAGATGTCTTTTAAAAATGATTTTTAAAAATCACTACTCATTGTGTTCATAAACCAAGAATACCATCATAATCTTATAACATCAAAAAAATACAAGTGCCTCCCTAACCAAGGTAAAAAAAAAAAAAACCCAACCTGTCATCAAATTTTATAGTTAATACTGAATTTCTGAAATGGTGTTCCATAACATTCAATAATGCTATAGGCACATAAAAAAGTCCCTCCTAAACACTGTGCTAGGTGAATGTCAGTTTCATTCTTTAAAGAACAACTGTTTGATAAAATCTCCATCTTCCTAAAAATTATTCAGGCAAACCGAGGTTTGACAAAACATTGAAAAAAATTTTAATCTTTTTATAAGTTGAAAGGATACTGGTCCGTTTGGGGCCGTCGAAAGTTCTCCGGGAGGTTAGCTTCGTAGAGCATTCTTGCCTTTGTATTTCCCATATCTTGCATGCACTGAAATTTAAAAATGTTTTTTAAAAATTGGTGAGAAATAAAACACAAATAACTTCCCATCTGAGTACTTGTAAAGAACAGACGTGGAGAGTCTTCATTTATAACAAATACATTTCTTTTTCAAAGAAAAATAATTTTAAATTAAAGCTATTATACATTGTGTACCATTACACATGGTATATTTCCATAGCTTTAGACACAGTAACTTTTAGTTTTAAAAAAATTAAATATGTATACTTGTCTCATAACAGCTACATCTTGTATATGTCTGTTTACATGTGGAAAATATCATATGCATATAGAGTTGACTATTTGAGGTTTTTTTTTTTTTAAGGACAAACATGAAAATTTAACATTCTCTGTGGGATGTATTTCTACAGATTCATAAGAAATATTCAAAGAAAAATATAAATTAGTACATTTTTTGCCAGTTTTAAAATATTGGCTATATCTTGCAACATCTGTATTCAATACAAACTAACCCATCGTCTAAGATACACAAAAGGGGAGGAGAAGGGGAGTTCAATAGAAATTATTGGTACACCTTGCTTGATCGCTGGTCCATCTTTATATTAAAAACACAGTGTGGAGTAGATGGGTGTGGCAGGAGGCAACAAATTTAGATTTAGAAAATTCTTACAATTGGAAAGAAAGTTATAAGGTATCTAGTCCAGCACAGAACTAAACAGGAATTTACCTCTAAAATTTCTAGATTAAATAAATGGTCACTGCGGCTCCATTTGAAGATGTTCAGTGATAAGAGACTAACTGGTCAACTGATACATTTCAAGACCTAAATTCAACAACCTTACACAAGTCATTTAACTTCTTTTGAAAAGTTCAGTTTTCTCATCTGTAAAAATGAAGATACTAAAGAACTGAAAGGGATAATACGGGAAAAATGTTTTGGGAACAATAAAGTGCTACTTTATTTTCATGCACAGCCTAATAACAATAATATCAGCTAACATTACGTAGTACTTAGTATGTGCCAGGTACTGACACATTAATTTACAGTTAATATCTCATTTGATCTTCACAACAACCCTGGAAGGTATTATTATCCTTATTATTATTATCCTCATTTACAGGTGAGGAAATTAAACCAAACAGAGCTTGAGTGACTAGCCCAGGGTCACACAACCAGTAAGTATGTGAGGACACACCTGAACTCAAGTCTTCCTGACTCCAGACACTTTTTTTTTTTTGCTTTTTGGAGGGCAGTTGGGGTTAAGTGACTTGCCCAAGGTCACACGGCTAGTTTTTGTGTTAAGTGTCTGAGGCCGGATTTGAACTCAGGTCTTCCTGACTCCAGGGCCGGTGCTCTATTCACTGCGCCACCTAGCCTCCCCCCTCCAGACACTTCTTGATCATTTAACTACTGTCTTCACCTAGAACACGTATGCCAGAACCCCCCAAAATTTAGTATTTAATGAATTAAGTTTAAAAACAAGAATATGAATTTTAAAATGACAAATTTTATAATCTGAAGCATATACAATCAATAAACTATCAAGGCTAAAAATGAACCAAATGTGCAATTTACACTCTAATTTCTGGGTCACAGTCTAATTTGGACAAAATTAGACAAAATTCTCCTAACAGGGCTTTGTAAGAGATAATTAGCCCATACCTCAAAAGTAGTATTGCTCTGAAGCTCAGATAATTACCTAAAAGTATGCTACTATCTGCTTTCTAATAAGTGATTTCTTGAGTTAAAACAAAACATGATCAAGAAAGTGTAATGTAAAGAAAGAACAGAATAACCAGGGAGGAAAAAAGAGGAAGACAAGGACAACTTCAAAACCCACTTTCTTAACAAGTTGATTTTCTAAATATCTTTATTTCTGTGTACTTAAGTTTTTAAGATGGGTATATCTGGGAATATGGCATTGTGATCATTTTCTAAGGTACAAATTTATTCAGAAAATATTAATTTGCAGATTTTGTAATGTGTCATGTAAAGCAGTACTAACTATACCCCCCCAAATCACTGAACAATGTGGTATACAATTTTTTATTTACTCGTATGGGATATGAGTACTTATATTTACTCATAATGTGATTATGTCACATTATTTCTATTCATCTGATTATTTTCTTTTAGTTTGCAACATTCAGTTCCACAAGTTTTTGAGTTCCAAATTTTCTCTCCTTCCTTCTCCCCAGCTATGGCAGCATTCAATCTGATACAGGCTCTACATATACCTTCATATTAAATATTAGTCAGGTTGCAAAGAAGAATTATAACCAATGGAATGAACAAGAAAATGTAACAAAACAAAAAAGAGAGAGCAAGAAGTTTGCTTCAATCTGCATTCAGACTCCGCTAATATTTCTCTGGATGTGGATAGCTTTTTCCATCATGCGTCTTTTGGAGTTATCTTATAATCTTGCAATGCTGAGATGAGCCCAGTCTATCAAAGTCAGCACAAAGCTGATGCGTCCATAATTGCATACAATGTTCTCCTGGTTCTGCTCCTCTCACTCAGCATCAGTTTATATAAGTCTCTCTAGGTTATTATGGAATCCATCTGCTCCTCATTTCTTACAGCACAATAGTATTCCATTACATTTATATACCACAACTTGTTTAGCCAATCCCCAATTGATGGGCATTCCTTTGATTTCCAATTCTTTGCCACCACAAAAAGAGTTACTTATAAATATTTTTTGTACATATGGTTCCTCCTTCCACTGGTATGATCTTTTTGGGATACAGGTCTAGAAGTAGTATTGCTGGGTCAAAGAGTATGCACATTTTTATAAGTCTTTGGGCAGAGTTCCAAATTGGAATGGTTATATCAGTTCACAGCTCTACCAAAATTGCATTAGTGTTCCCATTTTCCCACATCTTCTCCAGCATTGATCATGTTCCTGTTTTGTCACATTAGCTAATCTAACCAGTAAGATGTGGTAACTCAGAGTTGCTTTGATTTGTATTTCTCTAATAGTGATCTAGAGCATTTTTTCATATAATTATAGATATTTTTAACATCTTCCTCTGAAAACTGCCTGTTCAAATCCTTTGACCATTTTATCAACTGGGGAATGACCTGTATTCTTATATATTTGACTCAGTTCTCTGTATATTTTACAAATGAGGCATAATGTCACATTCTTTCTTTACTCATTATTGGTGACCTCTTTCTCAAAATTATCAATGATCTCAATGGCCACCTCTAATGGCCCCTTCTCAGGCCTCATCCTTTCTGATCCTTCGGCAAGCTCTGCCAGTGTGGATCATCTTCTCCAAGATATTCTCTTCTGTCTTGGTTTTCATGACACTGCTCTCTCCTGGTTTTCCTAACTGTATGATTGGCTCCTTTTCAACCTTCTTTACTGGATGTTCATCCAGGTCATGCCCACTAATCTAATTCTGTGTGGTGTGTGTTCATAAGGGTCTGTTCTTAGCCCTCATAAAATCTCTAGATTTTATGTCTCTTAGTTATCTCATCAGTTCCCAATGCTTTGATTAATATCTCTATGCAGATAATTCTCAAATTTATTTGTCTAGGCCTAATCTCGCTTCTAATTTCCATTCTCACATCAGCAAGTGTCTACTAGATAACTGGAAATGGATGACTGGTAGACATGGCAAACTCAGCATACCCACAACTGAATTCATTATCTTTACTCTGAAACCCTCCTCTTTTTCCAACTCCTTTTCTGTTTTCATTTGGGGGGGGGGCGGGATGGAGGGGGAAAGGCAGGGTAATTGGGGTTAAGTGACTTACCCCAGATCACACACCTATTAAGTGTCAAACGTCTGAAGTGTGATTTGAATTCAGGGCCTCCTGACTCCAATTCACGTGCTCTATTTACTATGCCACCTAGCTGCCCCACTTCCAAACTTCTTCGTCACTGACAAGAGCTCTAACATCCTCCCGGTGACCCAGACTGACAACCAAGGTGTCACCCTTGACCCTTCACTTATAGTCACCAAACTGTTGCCGAGTTCTATCATTTCCACCTTCTCGACATCTCTTATACGTGCTCCCTTCTTTCTACATATATATATCCCACCCTTACGTAGACCCTCATCACCACAAATCTGTACTACTGACATAGTTATGGTTGTTTTCCCTCATTTACCCATTCCAAGCTATTCTCCACTAGGTGCCTAAATGATCTTTAATTATAAGTCTGATAATGTTACCTCTCCACTCAATAAATTACAGTGCTCCCTATCATGTCCAGGGTCAAATATAAAATATAAAATTCTCTGGCTTTTGAAGCCCTATACAGCCTACTCTCCTTCCTACCTTCCTATCTTTCTGTACTTTTATTTCCTTCCACCTATTCCAAGATCCAGCAGCACTGACCTTCTTCCTACTATTCCTTGAACGCAACAACTCCATCTTCAACATTGTGCCTCTTGGCTGTTTTAAAATTTTCTATCTCCTTAGCTCTCTAGTGGCTTACTTTGCTTCCTTCATGACCCAGCTTGGACATCACTTTCTTCACTGGATCACAAACAAAAATGTGCAAGACATGCACATGCATGTCTGTCCCTCCCTCTGAGTGTTTTCCCTCTGAGATTATCTTCAATTTAGCATGCGTATATAGACAGTTATCCCTTCCACACTGCAACTTTCCCCATCACAGTTTCAATACATTGCAGGCTGCCATAAGAAACTGAATGGGAATTTTGGGGGGAGTTTTGTAGAAGCTGCAGACAGCACACAAAAGCCAGCAGATAACATAGAAAAAGTTTAGAAACTCAGAAATGCATAAAATACATGTATAGTATGGTATGAAAACAAGAAAAAAAAAAGAGAAGGAAATCTGTGAAGCTGGAAGACTTCATACTACAAAGCTGTAGCACCAATACAATATGTACAATGATCATGATAAAGACCATGCCTATTAAGTATCACATGATGTTAGATCACAAAATATATCACTCTCCAGATAGAGGATAGAACTGAAGCATTTATTTAGACACCAGAAAACCAAATCCCAAAACCAGTAAGCTGATTCCATCATAGTACCAAAGATATTCAGAAGCCATAATAACACTGAGAGCCACAGCATCCTTCAGCCTTACCACAAACCTCTTTATCTCCTTAATTAGCATCTTCTCTCCCCTACCATCTCGCTAGCTCTGACCACCAGCTTCCTGTGGGCTCTGCTTCCCTTCAGCAAACTCCTCCTACCGCAGGCTCCATGTGACGACATTTAGCCTATTTGGGGATAGTTTATCTTCACAGCAGGGAAGCTTCCTGTGGGCTCTGCTCCATCCTTCAGCAAATTCCCTCCATCACAGGCTCCATGTAATTACATTCAGCCTATTGGGGGCAGAGTTTACTTTCAAAGCAGGGGAGGCCTTCAAACTCTGCCCCCCCTTAACTCTATTAAGGGGCAGGAAAGATCTTCAAATTCCCATTCCCATTATAGAAGGAAGGGCCAAAAAACAAAAAATACAGATTTTCGAGACCTTGGGGGCACTACACTTCTAACCCCCATGATGTTAAACAGATAACTGTGTATGTGCGTATATATATGTATATGTGTGTATATAGATATAAATATAAATATATATACACATACCCATAGATAGATAGATAGATAGATAGATACACACAAACACACAGACTATGTGTGTATATATGTATGAATGTTGTACATAATTGTTTTCTTGTCTCTGCCAAAAGAATGCCTGTAGCATAATGCTTTTTGCCTGTAGCATAATGCTTTGCACATAGTTAGCAACGAATAAATGCTTGTACAAGTAACTCAGAGAAATAAATGTGCTATATCTGATTTCAAATTTTTTTATATTTACATGTATATACATATATAAACCTAGTTTTTTAAAAAACTGTTTTAAAATATTTGATACAAAAGATATTTATAGAAAAACAAGGACCAAAGAAATTAACCCAGAAATATATTTATAGAATAAAAGTAGTGAAAGAAAATAGCTAAATCAAACATACTCTAGAGTTTTCAGCTCTAAATCTACAATTCCATTTGTTTTATGAGGCTGAAGGAGAAAATTGCTTTCTGATTTGGCCTTCAGGAATTGGCAAGTTAGCTATACACTGGACTCCTCTGAACACTATAAATTAGAAAACTTCTAATGACATTTCAGTGTGTCACCAAGTTGATAAGACAACACCATACTGGTATGTATTATTCTATGATTTGACAAGTGAAAACAACCTGCACCAAAAATATCAAGAATCACTGCTTAAGGAAAACATACAATTTATCTGCCTTAATGTAAGCATACCATTTCCTTAGATGATCATTAACTAGTAGCTAAATAAGAACCCATGTAAAAGCACTTTGTAAATTATAAAGCATGATACAAATGATTATATTTGATATGTAGAACACTCAATGACGAAAGAAAAAATATACCAAACATGGTCAAGTCTAAGATCTACATCCATTAGTGAATGGATATAAATGAACGGATGTTAAGAATAACCTCCTATTTGGCCATCAAGACAGAAAATAAAAATAATACTGTTTGATATTTTTGCTGCAGTAAATGCTGAGAACATTATGGTCCAAATATGACTTTCAGAAAGTAGCATTAGGATGCAAATTTAGGACTCAAGTGAGATTATTTTTTGGCTCCTTCTAAAATACAATTATAATGCCTGATATTTAGAAAGGAAATTTTCTTCAGTTTAGCCTCTTATTTTTTTCAGTTCACTATTCTAAATTGTCTAATCTTAACTACTGCATTTGGTGGAGAGGGGAAGAAAATTATCAGAAGGTAGAGACTTTACAGTAATAATTTTTTAAGAGCTGGAAGGACCCTAAAATAGTATGCTGGAGAGAATACTAGATGACTGTCTCCCAAGTCTGAGGACCTTAATTCAAAATCCTATATTTAATACATTTGTGAGAGAGGACAAGACATTTAACCCCCTTCAATTCTCTTATCTTTAAAGTCGAGAGGAACACAAACTAAATACCTCTGCAGTTCTAGATCTATGATCCTATGATTACTACACTTTTTTGTATTATTGGTGCTTTTTAACCACCTTTGCCAGACTGTTATTACATTCCCCTGTAATAACAGTTAATCATCACTCCCTATCCCCTAAAAGCTGACAGAGTGGCTTTGTCTAACAATGTATAAAACATTCTGCCCTAATAGCCCCCCACTCCCGCTCTGCCAAAAGGATGTTTCATTATCTGTTCTACACATCAATACATTCAATTCCTAACTAGAATGGAACTAAGAAATCATATGCTCTACTTTTTATCTTACAAATAAGTGAGATCCAGTACTTCACTACAGCACTATATGATTTGACCCTCATACTCACCTTGTGAGGCAGAAGCGATTACTATCCTCATTCCACAAAAGGGTAGTATGTATAGAGTTTCAGCTAAGACTAAGAGAAGTTAAATGATTTGCTCAGGATCACTGAGCTTATAAATGTCTGAGGCAGCAGTTGAACTCAGGTCTGCCTGACTCAAAGTCCAGCATTCTATCTACTCTATGCCCTAGAGGCAGAAGAGCTGGAAGTAAAATCCAAGTCTCCTGACTTTTAGTCTTCTTTTTACAATCTACTGAAACTCTTCAAATATTGTAAATAATAGGTATCCTGAATTTTACATGCAGGGTAGGAGCCCATAAAAGTATTTCCTGTTGCATAATGAGCAAAGCATTGGATTTATTTTTCTTTTACAACTTCTGTTACTCAAAAAAGGAGATAACAGAAGTGTGTCGTTAAGAGACCAAAAAAGGCATGCTCCTAGAAATTAAAGATGCAATTTCCCTGGTAAGCTGAGAAAAAGCAGATTGGTTGTTGAGAAATGGGGCTGATAAATAGCATGCATTTATTTTAGAACAAAAACTAAGCGTTTTCTCACATTTATCTTCAAACTGCAAGCCTCTTGTCTCTAGAAGCAAGGGATTTGAGTTAAGAGTAATGGACTGGCTATAGGAAATAGTAGTCTAGTTTCTGAGAGCTAACTAATCTATAGGGAATAATATTCCCAAATTTTAAATGGAAAAATATGTAATTCTTAAAAACTTTGCTTATTTCTGTTCCTCCTACAGAAGGAGCGTGCTTGTGCCTCTGAGAACGAATCTGGCTCCTATCTTTTAACCAAAGACATATACTAAAGAGTAATTCAAACACTTGAAATTTCAAAGACTGAAAATTCATCCATTTCCCTAAGTCACTATCCTTGATTAATTATACCAGAAGTCACTGTCATGTAATTATTAATTCTGAATTCTTCATGCTTAAAGTATAGCATGAAAAAAGGACAGCTTTGCTTTATTTAAATCTAATGATTGCTCTACTATTTCTTTTGCACTACAGAAAAGTATCTTCATTAACTTATGCAACAGTCACACACAAAGCACTTTTCATATGCAAAATATTGTAGTAGGCATTGGGGATGCAAACACGCAAACGCAAACACACACACACACACACACACACTCCACCATTCATGAAAATAATCTATGACAAATCAAGTGTACTTTGGTTGAAACATAGGATGGTACAGTGGGGAGTTATTATTATTATATAAAATGGAAAAAATAAACTATAGAGGGCTTTCAAAACAAGGCAGTAAAAGAACCTGTGAAGGTTTCTGAGGGGAGGATTACCATAATTAGAAAAGTACAATGGGAAATCTATATTTGAGGAAATCTATATTTAGTGAAAAGAATGGATTGGAGGGGGAAAAAAATCAGAGCAAGATTAGCTTAGGGGCTTTTAAAATACTTTAGAGAAGTTACCTAAACTGGGGTGGTTACTGTCAGAGTAGAAAGGAGGGTACAGATGAAAGTATTTCATATGAAAAAGTGCCAGGACTAAATGAAAGTGTGATTCAGAGAGGAATCAAAGATCACTTGAAAACTGTCAAAATTATATTCCTAAAGCACAAGTCTAACCAGGTAATTCTCTTGCTCAATAACCTCCAGAGCTTCAAATTCCTGTTTGGCATTCAAAGTCATTCATAAACTAGCTCCAACTCACCTCTGTAGCCTTATTTCATATTACTCACCTTCATGTACTATTTGGTCAAGCTAAACTAGCAGCAAACATTCTTGACGTCCTCACTGCATCTCCCATCTCCATGCCTTTGCAGAAGCTGTTCCTCAATACACTCTCTCCTCACCTCTGCTTCTTACAATTCCTAGTTTTAAAAAAGCTCAACTCTAACACCATCTCCCCATAGAGATTTTCCTCATAAGAATCTAGATAAGACTGTGATGAGGGCATGAACCAAGGTGTTACTGTGTGAGTAAACGGAAGGTGTCAGATTTGAAAGACGCAGAAGATGCAGAAATAGCACTATTTGGCAATGACTGCATATATGGATTGAGGAAAAATGATGAGTCAAGGATAATCCAAGGTTGTGAAATTACAGGGAAACTATAAGGAAAGATGTATCATTGAGGAGTTAAAAATCAGAGAGATAGGTTTGGGTGGAAAAATAATGAATTCTGTTTGGACATGTGGAGTTGGAGATGTCTTTGGGATTGTCCAATAGGCAACTGTATCTCAGGAGAGAAAGAGTAGATAAATCAAACTAAAACGAATCTCCAGAGAAATAATTAAACCCCTGGGAAATGACAAAATCTCCAAGACAAAGAGTACAGAGGGAGAAGAAAAGAGAGCTTTGGGCAGAACCTCGAAGAACATCCACAGTTCCAGGGGGGAGGGGTGTGGGGGATGTAGAGAGGAGATATTATATCAAGGGGTTTGGGAATGAAAAAGAGAGGGAAGTTCACATCAAATAGCCTCAATACTCTCAGGAGGAAAAAAAGTTAAAAGTTCTCAGCTGTGAAGAGGAAGGAGGAGATGTGTGAGCCTTGAGTGCCAAAAAGACTTGGAATAGCTTCTATGGGAAGTGAGATGAAGAATCAGAGGAAAATAAAGGGACTGCCCATTGATGTAAAGGCAATAAAGTTAGGTAACATAAATTTATAACGTACTCAACATTATGTGATCTCCTTCAGCTCTGATCAACAGAGAATGAGTTGGAGCAGAGCAGGCAGATAGACGACACGAATAACCTGGTACTAAAGCTTGGCAAGGGCTGAACAGTGATAGGACAAAAGGGAGTAAAAAGACTATGGGGATGAACTGGTTAAGTATAGGGTCAAGATTGGAAGGGGAAGAAAGTTAAGTCAAAACAGATATAACAGACTTGTAAAGTACTGAGAGGCAGTGGCATTAGAGGTCAAGACTGGGGCAAAGGGGGTAGCTAGGAGGCACAGTGAATAGCACACAGGCCCTGAGTCAGGAGGACCTGAGTTCAAATCCAGCCTCAGACATTTAACACACAAACTAGCTGTATGATCTTGGGCAAATCACTGAACCCCAACTGCCCTGCCTTCCCCCCTCCAAAAAGGAAAAGACTGGAGCAAAGAATGGGTTATGGAGGGATGAGGTATAAAGTGAGATGGAATGATAGAAGTTATAGTGTATATAAGTCCGCTATAGATAGAGTAATAACAGAGTTTTTTATTAAAAAGTAGAATTCGTGAATAATGGTGAGATACAGGATGTAACTATCTCAATGCAGAAATGGAATAAAGGAGGAGATTGTGGAATTTTAAGACACTGAGGAACTGGGAGGTTAGGGAGTGAGAGGAAGCATCAATATAGATGGTAAAATCCCCTATTATAAGGACATATTTTACATATGCTTGATTCTCCCACATAATCCTTATAAGAAGAGTATGTAAAATGATCATAAATCCTAACTTTCATACACTAACTTAATGGAGCTTGTAACAATGAAGTTCTACTAATGCATGTTGGCCTCCCTTTGTGAATGTTTTACACAGTTCCATATTAACCAAGCTAGCACAGTGAATAGAGCACTGTGGGCCTGGAGTCAGGAAAACGAGTTCAAATATTAACATCAGACACTTACTAGCTGCGTGACCTTGAACAAAAATCGCTTAACCCTGTTTGCCTCAACCTCCTCATTCATAAAATGAGCTGAAAAAGGAATAGCAAGTCATTTCAGTATCTCTGCCAAGAAAGCCCCAAACAAGGTCAAGAAGAATCTTTTGAAATAAACTGAATAAAACATTATACTTTAAATGAGAACATGGTAATGACTAAAATAACAGCTAAGTCCCATTTTACAAGTTCTCTGTGATTCACCAGGACTTAAAATCTTATAACATCATGTTGCAGAATCGAAGCTCCTTGAGGGCAAGAACTATCTCCCTTTGGTATTTGTATCCCTACAAGAGGTGCTTAATACATTCCTCTTGGTTGATTGCCACAGTGATAATGTTTTCCTCAAATATTCAGCAGAAACTACTAGTTAGAAAAATCACACGAAAACTAGTTACACTTGCTTATTCAGGAATAAAATGTTAAAACACAAAAATGTCAATATTTCTTTTTTAAAATGATGCCGATTAGTAAGCAGACTGGACATCACTATAGGACCCTAAAGGGCTGACTGCTTCACTGGTCATCAGAGTAAGTACCAATTAACATTTGTTAACATATAATTACTGCTCTTTTAGGGTTTGTTTCGGTTCATTCTAGTCTCCCCAAGAAAAGTTCTTCCAGATATGCTTGTTGAAGCTACAGTGATTCCATAAAAGAAACCAAGATAATAGTATACTTTAGAGTCATTTATTACACGAACACATATGAAACCAAATAAAACATTCAAGCAGAATCTGCTAGTTTTAGAAAACTAGAGACTGTATGACAGGGTAGTTCAAAAAGCAGTATCCTGAGATGGGGTACCTTACTGAAACTGATGCATATAATCCAAAGTTTTTATCCAAAAGGCACAGAGATTTCTCAGTGAACAGTCACAAAAAGCCAAGGGTATCAAAAATATTTTCCTTTAAGAAACAGTCATAGAAAAATGCTACTCTTTCATGGCATCTTCACAATGGAAGATTTTCTATTTATTAAGCACCTACTATGTGCCAGGCATTAGACAGAACCCTGAGAATACAAAACAAAAATGAAAGGAGCTGACTTTCAATAGGTGCTCAAAAAATGAAAATGTATTTCCTTAGAAAAAAACATATTCTAAGGACACTAAGTTTTAAAAGGGAAAAAAAAGAGTTGAAACAGTTAGTAGTCCCTTTGAACACCTAGGTGAGTCATGAGTCAGAAGGTTATCTGTTAGAACTCCTTTTTTCAGAATGCTGTGTAAATTTTAAGGTACCATATAAATAGGTTGTTTTTGTCAATATGTTAACTTCTGTGATGTCTAGTTAAATAAACTGGTGATATTCTGCATGGAAAAGAAAAGATCTGCCAAGGGAAAGATCAGAAGAACACATGATAGTGTCTTCAAATATCTGAAGAGCTGTTACTTGAACAATTTATCAGACATTCTGTTTGGCTAACAGTAATAAATTGGTGGAAATTGCAAAGACAGATTTTAAGCTCCAAAGGAAGGACTTTTTTTAAAAAATTAAATTGGAGCTATTAAAAAGTGCAGAAGCTGATTTGGGAGATAATAAATGCCCAGTCATATATATGGTGGTCATTCAGTAGAGATAGGATGACTACTCACTGTGGTTGTAGAGGGGAATCCGAACTGGTAGAGACTGGACTGATGAACTCTGAGGTTCCTAGCAATTTGGGGGAGTCAGAAAGTAAAGAGGAACAATTTATTTTTCCCTTCTCATGGATTCCATAGTTCTGAAGAATTCAGGTGTGACGTACACTTATAGAACCTAAATATATTTTGTGATTAACTTTACTAGTCCAGAAAAACATCTGGCTTTTCTGGCCAAGTTTTCCAACAGCCAACAAGCTATCTATTCCTTAGTCACCTCTCTTTCTCCCAGCTAGTAGCCTTTCTCCCTTTTACCCTGCTCCTTTTCTAAAATGTCCCATACTTCCATCTTCTCTCTGGAAGGTTCTAGGTTAGAAACCTCCAATTTCTTAGTCAGATTGGTTCTCCATCCCTAAATTCACCAGTACTGAACTCAGCAGCACTCCCCTTCCTAGAGAACCTGAGCAGTTTTAATCACATGGACATCTAAAAACTGGAAATGCCTGAGCTACACTAAAGTATGATCTCTAAATTTAATTGCTCACCTACATTACAAAAACCTTCTGGCAGAGACACTACATGTTGATAAATTATGCACAGGTACTACTCTAAAATACCATGTACATTATAAAACATGGACAAAAAGTTTAAAGGATGAGATAAAGATTAAATAAATAATATTTAACTTTTAATTTATTAACAGTACAAAAAACTTTTTGCCTTCATTAAACATATTAGTAGTAGTCACCTTTTTTGCAAGTTATATAATTGAATATGCTTCATTAGTTTCTGAAAATCCCTGTCTATATCCTGATAGTCTAGACGTGTAAATAAGAGGTTTTAAACAATAATTATTCAATTAATTTGATCAATGGAGATAGTCAAGAAGGTGAATATTTTTTAGATCCTTTTTAGACACATAATACAATACATAATACAACAAACCAGCAATAGGTTATAACAATGAACAGTAGTTCATTTACAGTAGTTGCTGATCTGTGCATTGATATTCTAACAAAGTTTTCTGATTTCAACTGAGCAAAACTTTTCTTCCTCTTAAACTCATTTCTCTCTTCTTTTGCAATTGTGCTTATAGATGGAATCATACTTTAACTTTCTATTCATGTTTGTATAGATTCAAAGAACAGCAAAGTGAGCCAGTTTGACTTGACAGTAGAATGGAGGAAAGGTAATTGAGTATAAGACTGAAAAGGTAGGTTTGGATCAGGTTGTAAAGGGCTGAGAAAAATGTCATTTATGTTTGATCCTATAGTCAGTAGGGAACTAGAAAGGAACTAGAAAAAAATTACATGATCATATCAGTACTTAGAAAACTCACTTTTTGGCAGGTATTCAAAGAATGAAATGGAGAGAGAAGATGAAGGAGATAGGGAGACCCAATTAGGAGGCTGCTACAGTAGTCCATTAGAGAAATAATAAAGGCCTCGACTAGGATGGTGGTTGTGTGAATAGAGAAAACAAGAAAGGAAAGAGACGTTGTGGTGGGTAGAAATGGAAAGACTAGGCACTTCATTGGCTATGCTGCAGTAACAGAGAGATATTAAAGATTTTGAACAGGGTGACTGGAAGGATTGTGGTATCCTTGACAGAAATACAGAAGTCTGAAAGAGGAATGGCTTTTGAGGAAAACAGTGTAATAAGGTTTACAATGCAGATGCCAAATCATCTGGGCTTTGGCAGACTCAACTCCATCTCTCCCAAAAAGAAAGGGGGGTCAGGGAGGGAAGGAAAAATGACCTTACTAAAAAAATTATACCAAACCAGAACTTCATATAACCTCCTATGTTATGATACAAACAAAGTTCAAGATACTATGTTTTGAAATATTTCTGGCTTAAAAATGTCTTCTAATTCCATTCTTAAAGCTAATAACTCTAAGCTCCTATAACCTGAAAACATTTTCTGGAAACCGTCATGTTTTATGGGGAGTCTGAAGAATCTTAACAGTTTCATCACTTGAAAATATAATTTGTTTGCTTTCTTACTGGATTCCTAGTACCTTCAAAGTACTGAGCTGAAATGTATAAAAATAAATTTTTATCAGTTGAATAAATGCACTTTTAAAGAAGTTGTTTAAAAGGGAATAAAGAGTAAACATAAGGGAAACTCAGAAAACCAGAAAAAAAGAGGAAGACAAAAGGAACTACCACCATAAGAAGTAATACTAATTTCAAATAAGCAAAAGAACAAGTCACTGCTTCACTGGAGTTGTTTCTGTAGCTGGGGATAACAAAGTAGCAGATAAAATATTTCTTGGTGAAACAAAAATCTTAAGCATAACATGGCAATAACAGCAAGGAAGAATGATGGTAACCAAATGCTCTTGAAACAAAATAATAAAAATCAAGAGGATGGGCGGACCCAAGATGGTGGTGTAGAAGCAGCAAGACCCCGCAGCTCCCACACAACCACCCTGAACACCCATAAAATATGACTGCACAAATTTTAGGGCTCTCAAACTCACAAAAATATAGAAAACACATCTCTCGCGGAAGGCAGCTCGGCAGCAGGGGATCATCACGGCAGGACACAAGCCGAGGCCAGCCCAGACTGAAGGCCAGTCCAGCCTGAAACCAAACCTCGGCCAGGCCAGGCCAGGCCCCAGGGTGGCCAGGAGGAGCCCAAGCCACAGCATGAGCCTACTTCAGAGAAAACCTACTGCACCTCAAGCAATCTTCACATCTACTAAGCCAGGATTAGAGGTCAGTGAAAGTGAGCGAAGCTTTCAAGCTAAATTTGGGGGAGGAAAAGCAGTTCAGCCAATCTACCCCCAGGGCAAGGAAGCAGTGGGTGAAGGGCAAGAACTGCTGTAATCTGCAGCTGCCCCCACTGGGCTGCTTCAGAGCCCCTGGCCTGCGGATCCCACAGAGGGGCTGAGTTGATTGATCAGGGCCAAGTGCTCTTGCACTGAGTGGCCTGGATCTGGATCGTGGTCTTGGGTAGTAGTCCTGGGGAGCGCTTTCAGCAAGCCAAAGCTGGGGTGGGGCTGCAACACCCCCCCCCCTCCAATAGCTCTGGCAGCTGGGAAAACCCCAGCAATTTGGAACAGAGCGTTCCCGCCTGGAAGCAGAGTTCCACAAAGCTAAAAAAAAAGAAACCAACCAATTAATTGACTGACCAACATGAGGAAAAAGGAAGCCAAATAAAACAGCAATAAAACTCCAGAATCCTTTTTTGTGGACAAAAAGGATCAAAGCATGGAATGGGAGGAAGACAACACAGTGAGAACTCCCACACCAAATGCTTCCAAGACACTTGAAGAATGCCTAGAAGCTACAGATAATCTGAAAAAGAACTTTGAAAAACAAATAAGAGAAGTGGAGGAAAAATTGGGAAGAGAAATAAGAATAATGCGAGAAAATCATGAAAAGAGAGTCAACAACCTGACTGAAGAAAGCAACACTTTAAAGAATAGATAAACTCAAATGACAAAAGAGGCCCAGAAAGCCAATGAGGAGAAGAATGCCTTAAAAAGTCGAATTTCCCAGATGGAAAAAGAATCTCAAAAGCATTCTGAAGAGAATAATTCCTTCAGAATTAGAGTGGAGCAAGTGGAAGCTAATGACT
>CM053593.1:235234489-235267983 GCA_028646575.1 Pseudocheirus occidentalis | reverse complement strand
CCAAGTCAGCATGGTTCAGGGGAGTGTCTCAGCCAATAGCATTCTTCCAAGTCACAGGGAAATTCCCCCCTTCTCACCAATGGACAGAGTTCTGGGAATTCACACCTTTTCACCAATGGACAGAGTTCTGGGAATTTGCACCTTATCACCAATGGACAGAGTTCTATACTTAACACTAGGTTACTAGGATCTACTTAACATCTGATCAAACAAATTAATTACCATTACAAAGGGGAGGCTAGGTGGTGCAGTGAATAGAGCATCAGCCCTGGAGTCAGGAGGACCTGAGTTCAAATTTGACCTCAGACACTTGACACACTTTCTAGCCATGTGACTTGGGGCAAGTCACTTAACCCCAGCTGCCCTCCAAAAAAGGGGGGGAGGGGAAGAGAAAACAATATTGATTTAAAATGTTTAATGTGTTGCATTTTTCATAAAAGCTGAAACTTAAAAGACATTTAGTCAATTTGCAGCTTTAAAAAAGGGGGGGGGGAAACTGGAGGAAAAAAATTATTTTATCTTCACTTCATTAAGGTATTTGCTGAGGTAACATGCTCTAGTGTGTAGTCATCCCTCCAAAATGAATAGTTTAACTAGTATCATTTTACAATTCCAAAATGAGAAAGAACTGTGGAGTATGAATGCAAATCTAAGCATACTATTTCTTTCTCTTGGGGGGGAGGGGGTTCTTCTTTCTTATGGTTTTTCCCTTTTGTTCTGATGCTTCTTTTAAAACATGACTAATGTAGAAACATGTTTAATATGATTGTACATGTATAGCCTATATCAAACTGCTTGCCATCTTGGGGAGAGGGGAGGAAAAATTTGAACTCAAAAATAAGTGAATGTCGAAAACTGTCCTCACATGTAATTAGAAAAAATGAAATACTATTAAGTGGGGGAAAATTTTTTAAGACTATTAATAGTGAACAAGAAGACTTTGGCAAACAATACTAAGAAATAGACTCCATTATCTTTTTAAAAAAAAGTCATTTTAAACTAACATAACACTTCACCATCTACTTACCCCAGCTAAGATTTGAAAAACTAGCAAGCAGGTATAGAGTCTAGGTAAGTGAAATAAAATTGTTTACAAATACTACACTTCTATCCCAATAAGAAAAATTGACATTTTAAATTTTTATTTGAAGCATAATACCTCTAACTGTCAATACAGCTTTTTGAGAGCAGATTTACCTCAAACAAAATAGTTCCTTAACAACAGAGGACAAAACAAAAGTTTCATTTAGCTAAAGAAGAAAAAAAAATACAAAGCAAAAAACAAGCCCAGACTCAGAAAAGGGGGGGGGGGGGGGTAATTCTACTATCAGCTGCATGATATTAAACAAGTCACTTAACCTGGGCTAGAAGCACTTCTATTCTTGTGAGCTAAGATTCTAAGAAATAATCTCTATCCTTGAGTTAAAGATGTAGCTTTATTCATCAAGAGACAAATGGATAATATTTAGATACCTACTAGTGGCTGCTACTCCCTAAAGCTCTACCTAAGCTACTATAGTCCCTAACTATGGATGTACTCCCAAATTTCTGTTCTGTTCTGTCACTCTCTCATCAGTTCCCATGGGTTCAATTACTATTTCTATGGTAATGACTACCAGATCTCCAAATCCAGGCCTGGCCTTCCCCTGAGCTAGGTCTCACATCACCAACTATTGTACACTTCAAAATAGGATGTTTCACTGTCAGCTCAGGCTCATCACTTTCAAATAGAATCCATTATCTTCCATTCAAAATTGTATACCTCCTCCAAACTTCCCAATTTCTATAACAGCATCAACATTCTTCAAGTCATGCAAGTTCACAACCTCAGAGTATCCCCTCAATTACATACTTTCCTTCACCACACACTTAATCAGTTAATATGTCTTCTCTAGTCTATCTTAAGTACTTCTCTTATATCCATCTCTCTCTCTCTCTCTCTCTCTCTCTCTCTCTCTCTCTTCCTACTAACAACAGAGAAATGCTTAAATTATGTTAGCAATAAAGTAGTGAATCAGATAGCCCGAGAGATTACATGTAGTTTGTTCTTGATAACCCATTCAGAACTACCCCTGGAAAATTTTAAAGCCCAATCTGGATTTTGACTGTCATCTAGCATATTTCTGAGCCAAGTCCACCTAAAATCAGTAGGTATGTGCTTTAAAGAGGGGAAATCAATTTAAACAGTCTAAGTCAAACATAATTAGGAAGTGAAACAGCTGTAAGGAAAAAATAAGCACCTCACAGTACACATCAATAACATCAGTATTTCAGATGCTTTGTACGATACTTTGAACTGATAATCAAGAGTTAATTAAACAGATAACACACACGTTTGGCGCCACAATGCAATTGGGAAAAAACAAAATATTATCCAAAAAATGAAAGAGGGAATGATACGTCCAACTGAATGTAGAATTCCAGAGAGAAGCAAAAAGAGATAAGGTTTTCTTAAATGAGCAATGCAAAGAAATAGAAGAAAACCATAAAATCGTAAAGACAAGAGATCTCTTTGAGAAAATTAGAGACAGACAAAACATTTCACATAAAAATGGGCAAGATGCAAGACAAAAATGGTAGGGACTTCACAGAAGTACAAGAAATTAAGAAGAGTCAGTAAAATTACACAGAAGAACCATACAAGAAAGATCTTAGTTTCACCAATAATTACAATGGTGTGGTTACTGATGTAGAACCAAATATCCTGGAGAATGAAGTGGTTCTTGGGAAGCATTACTAACAATAAGGCTAGTGGAGACTAGGGAATTCCAGCTCTGCTAAGTCTTTTTAAAACCCTAAAAGATGATGCTGTTAAAGTGCTGTACTCAATATGCCAGCAAATTTGAAAAACTTGACCAGCAGCCACCGGATTAGAAAAGATCAGTGTATGCCCCAATCTTAAAGAAGGATAACGCCAAAGAATGTCCAAATTACCAAACAACTGCGCTCATTTCACATACCAGCAAGATTATGCTTAAGATTGTGTGAGCTAGGCTTCAGCAAAATAGGAACTGAGGAATACCAGAAGTGCAGGCTGGTTTTCAGTCAGAGGAACTAGAAACCAAATTGCCAACATTCACTAGACTATCAAGAAAGCAGGGTAGTTCCAGAAAAAGTCTGCTACTGCCTCCTTGACTATACACACTAAAGCCTTTGACTATGCACAACAAAATGTAGGAGGTCCTCAAAGAGATGGAAGAACCAGATAGTCTTGTCTCCTGAGGAACTTGTATTCGGGCCAAGCATCAACAGTCAGAACTAAACATGGAACAATTTACTGGCTAAAGACTGGGAAAGAAGTATGACAAGGCTATATACTGTCACCTTATTTAATTTACATGGAGAGTATATCATGAAATGCCTAGTTAGACAAGTCAAAAGCCAAAATTAAAGTTGCTAAGAGAAATAAACAATCTCAGCTATGCAGACAGTAACGCTCTGATGACAAAAAAATGAAGAATTAAGAAGCCTCTTGGCAATGGTGAAAGAAGAGTGTATTAAAGTTGGCTTGAAGCTTAACATTAAAAAAAACTAGGATCATGGCAACTAGTCCCATCAATTCCTGACAAACAGAGGGTGAAGAAATGGAAGCAGTGTTAGATTTTATATTCTTGGGCTCCAAAATCACTGCAGATGGCAATTATAGTCATGAAATTTAAAAAAAAAAAACACTCCTTGGAAAGTTATGGCAAATGCGGACAGCATACTAAAAAGCAGAGACATCATCTTGCTGAAAAAGATCTGCAGAATCAAAGCTATGATTTTCTAATAGTAATGTACAGCTGTGAGAGTTGGACTATAAGGGAAACTGAGCACTACAGAATCAACACTTTTGAATTGTGGTGCTAAAAAAGATTTCTGAGAATGCCTTGGACGACAAGATCTAATCAGCTAATACTTAAAGAAACCGATTCAAACTATTCACTGGAAGGATAAATACTGAAGTTGAAACTTAAATATTTTGGTCACATAATGAGAAGACTCATTGGAAAAGACCCTCATGTTGGGAAAGATTGATGGTAAAAGCAGAAGGAGGGTGGCAGAGGATGAGATACATAGAAAGTATCAGGGAAACAATGAACATGAGCTCAGACAGGACTTCGGGAGACAGTGGAGGACAGAAGGGCCTGGCATCTATGGTCCATGGGGTCACGAAGAGTTGGGTACAACTGACAGAATGAACAACAACAATGTCACTGATGTAGTTCCTTCCTCATTTGATACAGCTAACAATTCATTCACACCTCTCAATTTGCACAGCCCTTCTCCACTATCATCCTCTATCAAGAATCATCCACAAATTCACTGGAGCCATTCCTTTTTTTAACTCTTTATGTTTCATAGCTAAATTTATATACTGTTTAAAAGTTTATAAAGTACTTTATGTATGAGGTGTCCCAAAAGTCTTACTGTAGCTTTAAGTTTTAATATCTAAAGTTTTAACAGATAAAAGCTGCACTAAATTTTTGGGACATTCTGTAAATTACCTCATTTGATCCTTAAAACAGTCCTGTAAGATAAGTGATATTATTCCCCCATTTTACTTATAAAGAAATTGAGGTAAGAAATGTGAAATTACTTACCCAGGGTCACAAAGCTATTACGTGTGAGGCAAGATTTGAATTCAGGACTTCCTGATTCAAAATCCAACACTCCAGACTGCACCCTCTGTTTCATGGATAGCAACAAAGGATGAGACTTGTTTACTGTCTTCAATCTGGTCAAACATCTCTCTGATCATGTCCATTGTTCAACTTTCCCTTCGTAATTTTTGACTGGAAATATGATACCGCCTAATCACCATACACCTTCTCAATTCCTATTCTGATGACCCAAAACTTTAATCTTTCCAAAAGTACGGTACTTCATACTTTTGTATGTAATCATACAGAAGCACAGACAGAACTTATTGGTTAAGCATCAAAAAAACCTAACAGTGCTTTTAGTGACCACCCCACTTGTCCCTGAAAAGAGAGCTTTTAAACAATTAAAAGTTTTGGATTAACTTGCATGGTCAATGTGAATACATTAAAACAAATTACCAACTTTTGTTACCAACTGCATAAAAGAAGAACCATAAAAGATACCAAAGAACTATAAAATGAAAAGAGGTGAGCTGTTCATGTGGTTAAAGCAAATAGTCTGCATGTTAAAATGATATTCAAAGTCAAGAGAATTATAAACTTCCTACCACATAGGATCATCTCTCTCTTGTCAAGAATTTACAAAAGTATGTGCACAAGAGTCACACAGAATGGATATAATGAATGGAAAGAAATATTTCTATTGATGAGATCACAGAACTAAAGTATCACATTCAAAGAGGGCCTACTTCTCATGTTAACATTAAGAACTGCCTATACTGCCTTGGGAGGAAAAAGTTAACTATAGTATTTTTTTTCTTGTGTGTGCTAATTTGGTTTAATTAGGTTAAAAGTCCTTTCTGTTAAGGAACTGTCTTTTCCTACTATGTGCATAGACTTCACATAGTCTAGAACTATGGGGAGCACATTATATAGTCAATCAATTCCTGACTGACTAAATTATTAGCTTCAATAAGTATATTTTTTTCTATTGAACTACTTAGTGAATAAGGCCCTTTTTGAAGGTCCTTTCTTTGCTTCCTAAAAAGGCGCAACCAAATTTACTGAGGCACATGCATGAATTAATTCCCTTACCCCTACCACCACTTTTTTGTTGTTGTTCTGAGTGCCAAAATGATTCTAAATCACAACACTGACTACGTCACTCTCTCCCTACTCAGTAAGCTCCAGTGGTTCCTCTTGCCTCTAAAATAAAACGCAAATTCATCTAACATTAAAGCCCAACACAGTCTGGCTCCACAATTTATCCTATTCACACCCATCTTCTCAGACTTATTACACAGAAGTTGCCTTCATAGCCCCTATAACTAAAAGCCAACATTTACTTGCTGTTTTCTGTTCATGATTCTATTCCCCGTGCCTTTCTCTTTACAAAGGCTATGTCTCCCATATTTGGAACACATTTCCTCCTTACCTTACCTTAGAATTCCTAGTTTCCTTTAAAAATCAGTTCTTATACTAGGTCTATGATGATCCCCTCCAGTTGCTAGTTTGTTCTCTATTGCAAATTACTCTGTATGCATTTTGTATTTCCTAATTTGTGTACATATTGTTTATCCCAAATATAAAGTAAGCATCTTGAAGCCAGCAACTACTTCGTTTTCACGTTTGCATCACCACTGTTCTGCAAAATGCCTGGTGCTTCATGATTGAGTATATGAGATTACAAAGAATCACAAAACTATCTGTCTGTCATGTCAGCATCCTGATATTATACATCTGACATGATCTGAAGCCAACAGTCCCTGTACATGTGGCTCAACACCAGGGCTAACTTTGAAAAGAAAAGAATTAAAGAAACATTAAATATTTTTATCAAATTCGGGCACTTTGAATAACTTTAGGAAAACTCTCTAAATTACTGTTTTCAACTAGAAATGTGCATAAATTTATATTTAACTCCTTTTAATTTTTCTTTCAGATTGTCACATAACCTCTCCAGACCTTTCATAAGAAATCTCTATTTAGAAAAGCAACACTAAGGAAAAAAGAAAAGAAAAGAAGATGAAAATTTAGTTATAAGTATGGAAGCCAAAGAGACACAAGGGCACAATTATTTTTAACTTTCAAAAATGTTCCCATTTCTTCAGCAAAATAATGGAAAGGGTATTTTGTTTAAAACAATTTTAAAGTGAAATGTTCTACTCATAATAGAGAGAGGTAATCAGTGAAAAATGAGTAAAGGAAACTCATTGATATTTTAAAGTGACTACCCTATGTTTCAGTATGACCTACTTTGTCACTGAATAATTTTCTCTCAAATTCACGCTTTTCTGCATGGTGACGAAAGGATGACATGTGGAGACATAATTAAGTACCAAAGCTTCCTTCACAGCTTTACTTCAACTTCAATAAATTCATCACAATACTGATTAATTAGAAGAGTGCTAACATACTCCATGTTTCAAAATGCTTCATCAATTACGTCCTGGAGGCTAGAAGATGAAGCATCACTAGAATCTGAACTTTTTTGATCATTCAAAATGCTCACAGCATATTTCCTAGCTCTAATAAAAGCTGTTATATGAATTATAAAGGACAAAAGATTGCCGTCTGAAAATTAAAAAGTAATTAATTTCATGTTCTGATTTTGTCTAATATAGAGCACCTATTGACAAGGTGAATATATGTAGTGAAAGAAATTTGTTATTCTTATATGATAAGACAAAGCAACCTTAATAATGTAGCCTTATCTTCCTTCAGTACATTAAAAATCACTCAGCATGAAGAGAACTGTTTCAGGAATCAAGAGCAATAATAAGAGAATTAAAAACCTTTACCCAAAAAAAAAAAAAAAACCTGTAGGGTATTAACTAAATAAATAGGCTTTCAAAATCTTCCAAATTAAAAAATTATATTTTCATTCCAATGAGTTTTCAGTGTCCCTACTAAAATAGGAGTCTGTGGTAGGCATATTTTTAAGTCCGTATAGTAAATACAACCTTAATGAAATGTTTCTACTGAATTACTTTAACAGGTATAGAAGTATGGACTACAAGAAAGGTCTCTTTCGACTAAAGGTCTATACAACTACTTATATCAAACCATCACTTCAAGTGTAGAATATACTCAAGAAATGTAAGGTCTAACGAGTAGAAGGTAAAGACAAATATATATTTTAAAACTCCCAATTACTAACAAATTAGGAGATTATACTTGTACTGACATTCCTGCTCTCAACCTTAAAGATTTAACTGACAATTAACTTCATAACATCATCAACAAAATGATACTCACTGACAAGAAAAGGGGATCCACCACACTTGTATTTACCTTTTTATCTAGAACAGAAGTAAGTATATGAGATTACGAAGAATCAGAAAAGTGGGTTTTAACATACTTTTCTTGGGCAAAAAGGCCCCATAAGGATGATTAGATGTTTTAAAAGTAAACTGAGAATAAAAATATGAAGATGGGTACAGTTTGTTTCAATTTGATGAACACTGGACTGTTTATTAGATAGACAGACAGACAGACAGACAGTTCTACAATCTCAACAAATCACAATCCATCAGTGCCAGTCAAACCACAACAGTGACAAAGACCTCTGGCTAGCATGTATGTGTCTCTGTTTTATGATACACTTTATAGTAATAATCAAAGAATCAAATAAGTATCTCCATAGGTAATATTTCAAGGAATCTTGAATGACAGCGGCATATGTACTTACTGATGGCTAGTTCTGTTCAGCTGCATCATACTTTGGACAAATGGCACTTTCATCAATTTGTTTTTTCATAAATATTGGATTTTAAGAGTTCAAAGGGACCACTGTGAACCTTTAGCACAAATAATACACAAAAAGAAATACTCACTATAATATTCCTCCATAGACTTTATCTTAACACCTTATTTGAAAAAAAGCCTTTATGGGAACATTTTCAAGGTGGAAGGGTTTCATGCTACCCATGGAAAAGACATAAGACTCCATGTATAACAAGCAGTATGCCACACTCACATGCATCAATTCCTATGCAGGTATAAAATGCAGGATATGAAGACATACCTACCTCTCAGATGCTTTCACAGACAAAGTCAACAAACTCCCACCCTTCAACCTGCTACTAGATCTGTTACTTTATTAACTCTCTCATACCATATTCTAAGGCAATTTGGTAGGTATGACCTGAATTTCCTTATAAATTCCTGCAAATATAGAAACTCTCAATTAATAAGTTCCAAGTCTTCTATCAAGTTCATTTTTAAAAAGAGAGAAAAGCTACTTCCCCCACAATCTTCACTTCTCCATCTTAAACTCCATCGGCATACTACCAAACATCAATGTTACTGTTAACAAATAATAAGAATATATAAATTTAATGCTTCAATAATGTATCAGCTATATGAAAGGTCGCAGCCAGAATCTCCTCTAACCAATGATAAATGATGACCCCCTCCAATACAACAAAAACATAGTCTGACAATTCATTTCTCTCAGAAATTCTCAGGGTATCTCCACACAGTTCTCTCAAAATATCTTTTCAGTCTTTCCCAACTTCAAGAATTTCTCTTCATGTTTTCCTACTGCCTTTTCCACATAAGACATTTAAGAGACAGTCCCTAAGATTCTGTTCCTTTTTGCAAAGACATGTATTCCCAAATATGTGTGAAGACAGCTTATTTAAACTAATCTTACATCTACCAAATAAATGCTTAAAAAAAAAAGGCAACGAACAGTAAGTATAACGGGATCTTTAATTCTCTGAACTTTTCAGTCAATTCAACGACTATAAAGCTGCAATGTACTGTTATCATTTTCAAAACCCTGACTGTTCCCTTCTCAAACCTTCACCCATAATGCCCTAGATGCATGTCTGTGGATAGATTATTCTCAAAGATGCTTGTAGAGACAGGAATAGTAGCTGTTAATACTCTTTGAGTCTCTTATTTGGGGTAATCAAGTTGTTTCTCCCCCCCCCCCCAAAGCTCTGGCATCCTCTATTCCTTCAGAAAATTCATTCTTCGTTTCCCTCAAAATCCTAACACTTCCAGTATGGACTTCCTCTATGTATACTTGGTCCTCTTCCCATATTTATTTTCCAGTTCTTCATACAGCACATATATGACTATCATGTTGATTGCACACATGGTTGCTTCACTCCCACTGATGGTGAGTTTATTATAAAAATCTTTAAAGATATTTTCCATTATTCATAGGCTTTCTTCCAGTTTTATTCTTAAATGTTCTCCAGATGGTTTTGTTAAATAGGATCTCTCACTAAGGTTACTTACTGCAAACTTCCTCGTCCCTGCTCTACTTAGGTAGTCAATTGTCTGATAAAGTGATACTGCTTATAATCTTTGGAGACCCTCTTTTCCTATGATTTTTACAAATGAGTTCATATTAAAAAGCAATGTTGACCTAGACTTTCCACCTCTTTCTGTTTGGTGAGGAGATCAAGGGTTTCTCAGGTGAGACAGTTTTCCACTCTTTTGGTTGCCTGTTATGACAACCAATTTGCATAAGTTAAACTTCCTTTAGCAAAGGTTATAACTCTGTTAATATCTGTTCTTTTACCCATTTCTCATTTTTCAGCATGTCAGATTACAGTTGCCTCAATTACATACCATATCATCTATTCATTTTTTTCTAGTTTCAAATTTATTTTGATTTCTACTTTTAGATATCCAGATTAGTTGGTGATCTAACTATATATAGAAGAATATTTAGAAATGACTATCATACCAATAACCAGTCATTTTCAATCTCTTAAATATAATGCTTTTTTAAAATTTGTGTTATTTGGGCCTTGCCAAATCTAGTAGCTTCCATATCTTTTGTTTAAAAAAAATTTTTGAAATACGTAAACATGAGGTTTCTTTGATCTCTCATTTCTTAGTCATAAACCATATTTGCCAACATAAATTTCACCTATTTTTATCAACAGCTTTACATTTTATTTACCAACCATTAAGATACAAGTCTTTAAATATAAGACTTAAGTAGAAAGGCTGACTAAGGTCTTTGCAGGACTTCTCTCTTATCCTCTGCAAAAGATATTAGTATATTTTCTACATTCATATTCATTAGAGGTCTTTTTGCAAATTCAATACACACTATGTATTATTTAAAATATGATATGGGGAAATACTAGCACATAATTTTAAAGTGGATAATCAAGAACATTTTTAGAAGATATTCATGTGTGCACAGCAGAGAACAAAACACTCAGAAGGAAGCACAGAAAAATAGAACAGTTTTGAAAACTATGTGCAGTATTTACTATGTAGTTTAAAAAAAGTCAGCAGTATGGAGACTTGTGGTTTCATATTGTATCTTCTTTTTGGGTTGTGCCTATGTAAATGGAAATGATTTTTGTATTCAAGTTAAAAATAAATTTAAAAATTAAAATTAAAAAAAAGATAATCATGTGTGGCTTTGGCTGGGCCTGGGGATGGAAGTGGAAATGGCAAAAAGAGATGAGGAAGTGAAAATAAAGAGAGCAGGTAGAAAAAGAGCTCTGGAGGATGGAAGATAAAAGATGAGTAATAAATGTGAACCCAGTATTATAGCATGAAAAGCCAGAAGCAAGATGGATGGTTAAGGAAAAGGATCCAGTGCCAAACAGTCTAAAGCAGGGTTGGAGAACCTGTGGTTTCAATAACTTCTAGGTCCACAAGTGTGACCCTCTGACTGAATCCAAACTTCACAGAACACATCCTTAATAAAACAACAACAAAAATAATAATTTTTAAAATCCCCTTAATAAAAGGATTTGTTTTGTAAAACTTGGACTCAGTCAAAAGGCTGCACCCAAGGACCTAGAAGGCCTCAAGTCCACAGGTTTCCTATCCCTGGTGTAAAGGAAAATAACTGGAAAATAACTATAAAAATAATAAATTGCTCCAGAGCTTTAGCACATATGATATGATTATAAAATAAAACATCCACGTGTGGCTTAAGGCAGCTATAAGTAACTACACTGAAGTCTTACTTCTGTTACTAAATATTTATTGAGCAACACAGAGGTATTAGAGGCAGCCTCCTATACACAAGGCTAGTGGTCAAGATCTCCCAGCACAGCCACTCCAAGACTCGTGATCTTCTTCACATACCACTCTGGACCTCTACACTTTGGCTGAGGACGCCATGTGGTTTCTCTACAGCCATCTGCTGTAACAAATAATAACTACATTCTTGTAACACTTTATACATTATCACATGAGTCTCAAAACAACCCAATGAAGTAGGCACTAAATTATTATTCCCAATTTAACCAGGGGAACAGAGGTTTTGAACCCTGTTAAGCCTAACACTATCCATCCATTAAAGGATAAACAGAAGATAAAACTACATTCTGCTTGGCTAATGTATACAAAATCATTTCATTAAAAAACACACTTGACTATGTCAAAAATGTGTGATTTCACTGCCATGGGCATTCTCCTTCATAATTTGATAAAATAGGTAATGAAAATTATAAGTATGTATTTTACTAAAACACCAAAGAGCTTTATGAAGTATAAGAGCTTTTCTCCACCAAAAGAAATACTCATAATCGAGTCTTACATATCTAAAGCTCAAAAAGGTTAAATAACTCTACGTGATTTTTAAAAGTTCCAAAAAACAAAAATTCCCATAGAAGAATTGATATTTCCTCAGTTTAATTATAGGATTTAACCTGCAAAATATGGTATTACAATCAAAATTAGCTCCTATGTACTAATCAAATAAGATAGCCCAGGGTGGAGGGAAATCAAATCTGTATGGGAATCTAGAAAATGATCCTATTTATAATGCTAAATTTTATTGAGGCTACTTTTTAAAAATTCCTAAATAAACCATGTTCAACACTAATTTATTATTTTATCCTTACCCTATACCTCATTGATTCAATTATTTTATTCTTTTCTTAAAAACAGGATTTTTGATCCTATTTTTCTTTTTAAAAGGAACTTTATATTCTGTCAATAACCACAACAAAATAAAATGACAGGAAATAGAATCATTTGGATTGATAGTGAGCGCCATCTGGTGGCACATGACTGACAAAAAATTTTTTAATTGTTTTGTTTTGGGGTTGAGAGGACTCTTGCTAAAATTAAGAATATGTAGACATGATAGACAAAATACAAAGTATAAAATCTCTGCTTGTACAATCCTGCCAATCATCATGAGACTTTTCTCATTTTTCTTTAATCTTGTGGAACCATGTAAACGGTTCAGACCATGTGGAACCTTGAAAAAATAGGCAAACTCTAAAAAGGCATGAGCTCAAATACTATAAAATGACTTTTAAAAAGAAAAAACAAGAAGGCCTTCTTTAAATGCTTTGCATCAAAATTCATAACTACTGAGAGAAAAATTCCTATAATTTCTAAGATCACTTCTATACTGACTTTTGACCCATAATTTCAATAACGATGATGCTCTTTTACAGTCGTCCGTGACCAGTCTTGTCATAGTAACCAGCAATTGCCTACAATGATTAGTGATTTAAAATTTCAAGTTCCTTATATCCATCTCATACAAAAATGAAAAAATAAGGGGAACAAACTCCAACAACTACATCAATGTTTAAGAAAATGCAAAAAAAAAAAAAAAAAACCAAATACTAATAAGTGCTGTTTCAAATTCCTTCTCAAAACCTTGTAGGCAAAATACAAAGTACAAAGCTCCCATACTTGTAAGCAAAACTGCCAGATATTTGCAGTCCACCTGCCCTGTACTATCTTCCCTGTTTTGGCTTTGGGTACCTGGTCCAAAATCTTTTTGCTAATATTACAACTACACATGCTTCAGTGCCAACTCGAAGATGCCCCCCAAGGCCATTTCTCCTTGGCAGGCACCTGATCATGATCATGGCCACTATGGTTTTTGCTGCTATGAACAATGAATTCTAGTATCAGAAGACCTCAGTAGTCATCTAGTTTAATTTCTTACTTAATATAAGAATGTCTTCAACAGCATTCCTTGGAAATCAATCAAAAACTTCTACTCAGTGTCTATTCTACTTGGAGCTAAGATATAAAACCCAGAAATCCCACCTTAAGGAACTTTATGTTATATAAGAGGGATAACAACACATGCACATTTAAGTATATGAAAGAATAAATGAAATTAAATGTTTACTATGCACCAAACACTACCTATGTGTATAAGGTTGACACAAAAAGAAAATTAAGAATCACTGCTCTCAAGGAATTTACATTCTAAATAGGGGAACTTCAGCTACAGGGCAGATGGAAGAGATCTGGTAATCCTCAGAATTCAGTGACAGTGCAAATGGGAAAGCCCAGAAATCTAGCAGATAAGAAATGGTAGGGTTTGGTGAGTTAGGAGATATGACAGAAAGGCAAGTGGTAAGGCCTAATAGTCCTCCATATTACTAAAAAGATTCTAAACAGTGACTCCCAGCGCATACAAAAATCATATGAGTGGTTATATCTCTCCCCAAGAAGCTGGAGTAACCTAGGCCTATGACTATAGAAAAAGGACTGGACTTAAGTGATAGAAGAGATGAGGCACTCCAAGTTCTCTCCTGCACAGGATGAAAATGGGGGTACATGGAATGGAAAAGGAGAAATAGGTATTAACAGAAAGATTAAGGGGCAAAAAAGAGGAAAAACAAATAGTTGGCGCAAACAGGAAAAGACATGGTAGAATTTAAGTTAAAGGAAAGAAGACTTTATAAGAGGTGGAGGTAAATTTTTTACGGGGGGATGGAGCCAAGATGGCAGAGTAGAAACGACAAAGTGAAAGAGAGGGAAACAAATCTCCTGCTGTCTTAGCTGGCAGGCCAACAGGAAAGGTCTATCGCAGCCCGCTGGGAGCCCAGCAGTTCCAGCCCCAGGGCAGCCTGACCAGCAAGCAGCCAAAGCAGACTTCAGGAGAGTGAATAACCAGCAGTTGTGGCAGCTTCCAGGCTTCTCAAATGTGAAAGACAAAGTAAAAGATCAGTGTGGAACTTCGTTTAAAGGGGGGGGAGGAGAAGAAGAGATGGTAGAGGTGGTCTGGCTGCTGCGCCTAGGTGAGAAGTGGAGAAGGTGCCACGTGGCTGCCTCAGGAGCTCCTGGCCTGCAGATTGTAGGGGGACCATGGGACCATTCAGAGGTCAATCGCTCTTGTTTTTTAACTGCTTGGATCTGGATCACAGTCGTGGGTGGTAGTTAAGAAATGCAAAAAATGTAGTAGAGGCAGAACTGAGGAGTTTAAAGTGAAGCTCTAACAAGTCCAATAATGGAAAGTTCACAACTTTCCAAGATAACATTATTTGTAAGTCACTCAGAAAAGAGGTTGTGAATTGGATGTAGATTTTCTCTATCCACTGTTACCCTATCCATGTCCACAGCTAACAGAATGAGCTGAATTCATTTGTCTCTAAAACCAACAACCATGAAATACGGTCTAGAGAAAAGAAAGGGACAGATGCAAGATTCCTTTCATTTAACAAGTTTAATCAAGCATCTATTAAGTACACTAGATTTAGGTGCTAAAGATACCAACATATAACTAGTGGCTAACAAAAGTTATGACAGGGGCGGCTAGGTGGTGCAGTGAATAGAGCACCGGCCCTGGAGTCAGGAGGACCTGAGTTTAAATCCGGCCTCAGACACTTAACACACACACACACACACACACACACACACACACACACACACACACAAAAACTAGCCGTGTGACCTTGGGCAAGTCACTTAACCCCAACTGCCCTCCAAAAAATAAAAAAGTTATGACAAACACCACTTAATATAAAAAGTTTTGGTTACATTTCTAGTATAAAAGTGGTCACAAAGTAAGGCAAATCCAGCACCAGTTTGAAAGCAGCGGCCACAATTACATAAATGGATGTCTACGATGCAAATAGAGTGAGATGATCTTTTAAATATGAATAGTTCTAATAATAATGAACAAATGCAATTTAATCTTTTTTAGTTCAACTTAAAATCTGTACGATTTGTCAGCATTATCAAATCAAACTTGTAGACAAAAAACATTAAATATTTCCTCTTTACACTGATTTGACCTTCAGAGAATGAAGAGGATTAAGACAATAGATTAAAATGTTTTTCATAATTTAGTCAAAAGTGTCAGGCTTCTATTAAAATAAGAGTAGAGTCACCATCAACAGTTCTGTCATTCTCTCTTGAGTTATGTCAGTAACAATTAAAGCCACTACTTCACAAGGACTTCACAAATAAACCCAAAAGAATCACTATATTCTCTTGGAGATGAAGAGATTTTAGTCCTATTAAAATTAGAGTCCAACATTCCAGGTAGTTAGAAATGTTCCCTTACCATTATCACTTGTTTCCAAGAAATAACTAACCAAAACCACTGGATTCATCTTCTTAATGAGTTCTAACAATCAGAACCATAGCATCAATATTTTTGAAAAAGCAAATGGAGATAAACTTCAGAAATTTTTTTTTAATTCTACATATAGGGCAATTAACTATACTTAAGCTAAGACCAGAAGAGACAGTGATTATTATTATTAGTATTAGTAGTAGTATTCATCATGTCTATAACAAAAGAATGTGAAGTTCTTGGAGGTCTGTGATACTGAAAACCTAGTGCCTAGTCTACCTAGTGGCAGATTAAGTAAGCAGATAAGGCAAGTTACAATTACAGTTAGTGGTTCTAAGAATTTAACTAGAAAGACTGACTCTATGCCCAAACTGAAGATAAAGATATCTTTTAGTAACAATTGTTATTTGGAATAAGATGGCCTACTCAATAAATTGAAAAAGGCAAAAAAATGTTTAACAAACATTAAAAAAATCAAATAAATATAATTCTATAAATGTTAGGAAGCTGTTTGCTGCCTTAGACTTGGAGTCAAGAAGACCTTGAAGGCTTCTTTGCTGTGTGACCCCAGCTAGGGGGCAAATCACTTAACCACTTAAACCCAGGCCCCTATTGGTTTCTGAGTCTCCTCATCTTCAAACTGGTATCACCATCAACTTCACAGGATTGTGCAAGGATTAAGTATCAAGTATCAAGTAAGTAAAGCACTCTGCAAACCTTAAAGCACTATATGTTAGTGAAGTTGCTACTGCTGCTGTTAGCAGTGATGATGATGATGATGATGATGATGATGATGATGATGATGATGACGATGATGATGATGGTGGTGGTGGTGGTGGTGATTGAATACTACATTGTGCTCAAGTATAAATTTTTAAATGCAAATTTTAAAAATAGATTATAGCCAATTAAATTAAATTAGCATGTCCAATAAATTAAAACTAATGAGAGACGCTGTAAGATATTCATAATAGTTATGCTATCCTATACCAATACCCACAATCAACAGGATACATACTTTGCATTATTTTCCTATCAGTGATGTCTCACCTTTTCCTCTACTAATTCAACTTATAACTAAAACACAGAGCAAAATCCAAGCTATTTTTACAGAAATCAAACCCATTATCTCTTTAGCAATTCATATTTAAGAGGAAAACTAATCAACTGGTTTTCCCTTTACCCAAATTTCTTTATATTTTACCTCTGTTACCTCAAATACACACTGCCATGAAACACAAATGAATATACCTATATGGAAAATTACCTATTACTTTAAAAACTCCACAAATTGTATCAGCAATTCAAATAAGATAAATACCGTAGTCAAACAAAATAATTAAGCAAACCCCCAAACTAGTATGAATAAATGTTTTAGCAAATAGTGAAAAGAATTAAAGAATTTTGTCAGTATTATAAAAACAAGACTTCTAGGTCACATGACCAACAAGATGAAAGGCTAGACATTTTCTCTGATCCCTAAGACTTCTTAAACCTCTCCAAAAGAGAAATTTCATACCAAATATAAATTGATTCAGCTGTTTCCAAGGTCTAGGTCAACCAGAATCCAAAAGGTTTAAAAAACAAATGAACAGGGGCAGGTAGGTGGCTCAGTGAATACAGCACTGGCCCTGGAGTCAGGAGGACCTGCGTTCAAATCCAGCCTCAGACTTTTAACACTTACTAATCATGTAACCTTGGGCAAGTCACTTAACCCCAATTGCCCTTTCAAAAAGTAAAAAAAAAAAAAAAATGAAGAACCATATACAGACATCTACTCTGAGCTCACTCAACAACCCTTCCCCTATCAGCAAGGAGGTTACACTTGCTACTCTGAAATAACAGACTTTAAACAAAAGTCAACCCCATATTCCTGTCTCTCCTCATACAATAGTGGTGTCTGCGGTGCGTAAAAACTTCTCAGGCAGTTTTGGATTAACTTTCCCCCTCCAATATTGCTGTCAATCAGCATCCTTATTCTTTGTAAACCTATTTCCCAGCCATTGAGAAACAGTGGCAGGCTTCCCTGTGACTTACCATTGGGAAAGATTTTGGCACCAAGACTTGAGTCCACCTCTCAACCAATGAGAGGAGAGACAAGTAGGGGAAAGGGGTTTGACTGTGTTAGGGTATAAATTCTTGTTTCGTCTTTTGTAACATGCCTCTTCCTCACCATCAGTCATGGGGAAGACTGCCCTCTTCTCCCAGGGAAGAGAATAAACTCCTGTTTTTATCCTAAGACATCTGCGAATTTTTAATTATATTTTTGGATGGAGTTTTTCATCCCAAATAGTGGGTACTCCATCTTTCCAAGCACTGTAGAGATGCAAGCTCCAGGCTGTGGAAGTTTGCTTGGATCTCAACAGAGAGAAGCATGCTTGTCCTACAAAAGATTTCTTTACAAGAGAGCAGAGGAAAAGAGGAAAGTGGGGGATGATACATGTCTGAAATTGAAATAGATCTCAATCGGGGCGGCTAGATGGGTGCAGTGAATAGAGGACTGGCCCTGAAGTCAAGAGGACCTGAGTTCAAATCTGTATTTAGACACTTGACACACTAGCCATGTGACCTTGGGCATGTCACAACCCCAATTGCCCTCCAAAAAGCAAAAAGAAGAAATAGATCTCAACTCATACTCCCATCCACCCTCTTGGAGACTCTGAGATCCAACCCAAAACACAGAAATTAACTTCACAGCATTACTGTTGGCAGTTCTCTGAACTATCAATGACAGGCAGGGAAGAGCCGTGGGGGGGTAGGGAAGAGACACCAACTCCATTAGGGGTGCTCCACTCAACAAAGACTGAAAGAAAGAGCTCAGAATCCAACTTGGGCTAGTTTTGTCACCACAAAAGTCACTAGGGGCTGAGACCTAGGTTGGTGAACCATGAATTGCTCAATGTGAAAGAAGGTTGAGCTGCTTTGAGATCTAGCCCTCGAGGAAACCATCTGAGGGGGCAGAATCAAGACAGTGAGCAATAGTGGAAAATAAAGGTGGGGGGGACTGAAATTAGTGAATATGTCAGAAAGAAAAAACCTCAAAGACTTTAAACATAAGTGTTCAATCAACAAAAGCAAATATGGCTTCCAGATCTATTAAATGAGTTCAGGTATCTAAGACTAAATTACTACAAAACAAAGGCAAATGATCCAGAACTGAGGGACCTCTTCACATTATAAAAAGAACACAGAACACAACACATTGTTCCTGAGTGGTTTAGAAGAAAAATTAGAATTATGATAACAGGATCTGCAGACTGCAGAACAAAAATTATAAGCAGAATCGAAAAACTTTAATCTGCCACGGAAATTCTCAACAAAGAAACAAAAAGAAAATAACAGATGGGGTATATGAACACAAAGAAGTGAAGAACAATCTAAAAAAAGCAAAATAAACAATTAACATCAAAAGAAAATATGTTCATTATCCAACAGAAACATACTGAATCTGAAGACAAGATCACAGGATCATAGGTCTTCCAGAAGAACATGACAAGACAAAAGAAATAAATAAGAAAACTTCCCAGAACTTCTGAACAGAGAGTTAAATATCAAGTAAGAGAATTCATCCATCCCCTCCAGAAAAACCAAAGCTGCAAACTCCACAGTGATTAAATTTAACAATCTAATTCAAAAACAAGTTCTACAAGCAACCAGATCTTCAAATACAAAGGAAAAGAAATTCCACTATCACAAGACTATTTTCCACTCACTAGAAAACACAGGAGGGAATGGAATAATGTTGTTCCAAAAAGAAAGGAGCTGAGGATGCAGCCTAGGTGACCTTCTCAGAAAATACGAACTCAGAGACATTTGAATTATTCTTAGAAAGAAAACTAGACCTGAGGAGATTATTTGCTGCTCCAACACACCACGCAACAGAAATGCAGTAGGGGTGAACAAATGCAGCAGCCAAGGACAGTACAAGCAAGAGATAATCAATGAGGGACTTTTTTTTTTCTATATTAACACGAAGAGACAAGTGTGAAGACAGAAGTCAGGTGGAGGTAAGAGTGAAGAGGCGGGCCCTAGGGCATTATGGACAAAAACCCTGGCAATACCTCACCTACAGGTGAATCATTGTTTTTTGTGGGAGGGTGCATGAAAGGAGGATGGGCAGCAGGAAAAGAGATTAGAATGTGTTGATGTGCCCAGGTCAAATTAAGAGGTAAAAATACTGTACAAATCAGATCTGTATGATGCTGTGCCATATAAACACAATAAAACATACACTTTAGAGTCACCATTTTGCCAGATGGCATAGTTACAGGGGGGCTGAGAGATCTCAATCCTATTCCCAGCTGTCAGTTATTAATTACTTTAGGCAAATGACTTTTTCTGTACAAACCACAAAAACAACCTACAAAAATGTTGTAACACTACACAAGGTTTTTTACCTAAAGGGAACAGATTATTTTTCATTCTTTTAAAGTATCTGGATTCTATTTGTTACGACTGACTGTACTTTGTCAAGAAGTTATAGAATGGAGCTAGGTAACAGAACCAAGAGTTAAACACCCCTACAAGAGTATTTATTTACTTATTCAAGAAGAATGATGTAAGCATAAGACAAAAAATATTGCAACAAGCTAAAGCTGGTGTTGAAAAGTATTTTTAAAAGCCTTATATTTTAAATCTTTTAACAGACAACAAGTAGTTTCTAAAAGTACTTAACATCTGGAATGTTTTCTGTATCTAGCAGCTCATAACTAATTTATTTTCTACTAAGATTTAAGATTTTTGCCTGAAAATTTTTTTTAATTCTTTATCTCAATTTCTAAAATAGGGTCTCTTACAGATGTTAACAGAATCAAACTAAACTTTGTCTCTAAACATTTATTGAAAATTATACTGTAGACAGACTGCTGGACTTGAGAGTTGAGAAGATGTGAGTACAAATGAGCTTCAGACTTTGTAAAATAAAGATAATAATAGCATCTGCCTCACTAGGCTATTCTAAGGATTTATCCTCAGATAAATCAGCTGTAGTCACTGGAGTGAGATGATGACTATTAAGTGCTTTGCAAACCTTAAAGTGTTATATATAAATTCAAGCTGTTATTTACTGTTGTTGTAAAATTATTCTTGACACATTAGAGTTGGACAATAGAAAAACCTAACAATTAACATTTTTATTTGAAGGTGCAAACTCCCTCTTGGTAGATGTGCAATTAACCTATAATTTGCAGTCATAGGTTGCCTTGAGGTATTAAGAAGTTACAAGATTTTTGCAGTGACAGGGCCAGTATATACCCTAAGAAGTATTTGAAGCTGGCCTTCCTGATTCCAAATCTAGTCATCTCTCCCCTCTGCTATGCTGCCTCTCTAAGAACTCCATTTAAAGAATACCAAAATATTCTAGGATTTTCCCCCTAAAGTTTTGCAATTTGTCTGAAATTTAAATTCTAGACTTCTTGGCTACCAGTGTTGTTTGTGCTCTATTCATTTCCTCCTTTAATGCTAGGAGAGCAAGGACTAAAGTGAGAAAACTGAATTGCAATGAGATGTAATATCCACCCCAATCCACACCCAAACTGCTCACTTACCACTTTAGATTCTACAAATTAAGGAGAAGAAAGCAACAGAAGAACTAAGATGTGAATTTAATAGTAGCATACACCAGCTTAGAAATGGAAATATGAAATTAAAGCCCATTCTACTCTTCCACCTTACAGTTTGATTCTTCACTTCATTCATTTATTTCAACTAGTGTTTATTCTGTATTTGTTGGGGCCAGGCACAAACCCTTTGGCTAAGGTTGCATTCCACTGGAGGGAAACAACATGTATACTGACAAGTAAAGTTTTTAAATATACAAAACAATTTCCAGTAGAAAAAAACCTAGCAAGTAGGGGGAAAGGGGTAAGTCTAAGAGTAAAAGACAGCACTTGAGCTACTCCTTGAAAAGAAGCTAAGAGGAGGAAGAACATTTCAGTCTTGGAGCACAGCCTGTTTAGAGGCATGGAGATGGAAAACAAGAATATTTGAGCAGGGAACCAGAAGTAAGACGACAGATTGCCTGAAATGCAGAGTGAGTGAATGACTGAATATAGGTAGAACAATGTGCAAGAAGTCTGAAAAGGTAGGCTGGAGTCAGATTGCAAGGACTCTAAATGTCAAACAGCCATCAGTATTTTATCTTACAGGTACTGAGAAGACACAGGAGAGGCTCCTAAGTTGGGGAGCTGTAGTCAGACAGGAATGTTAATCTGACCCCTCACCTCTGCAAACAGTACCCCCCCAAAAAAATTAGCAGGGGGAGGGGTAAAATAGAAGAGAGAAATGGAGATAACCAAGGGCTCTGGTTCACTAAATTTGGACGTTCAAAGGAACAAACAGGGCACACATAAAAAAAGGGGATTTCCCTAGTAAATATGTCAATGAAAAAAAAATCCACAACAAAGTTTTTGTGGATATAAATTTGTGAAATCTAAATTACACATCTGTATAATGTCACATAATGAAAATCTGTAAAACCAATTAGAAGCAAAGAAACAAAATCAGTATTCAATACAAGAGAAATAACTACTTTCCCGTTCTATCACAAGGTTAGAACTAAAAATGATTAGTGTCATCAATCAGAAAATGTCACATCAATCAGCCCACTGGTTCATTAATCTGCATCAGCAGCAACATTCACAGTCAGTTACCAATTAAGTTATCTTTTAAGATACTTGCATTTGCTACTCAGGACACGATACAGTACACTGCATCTCCCAAGTACATGTCAGGAATAAATGAGACAGCATTACAAAAAGGTCTAACAACAAAATCTGAGTGTCTTCCAAGTGTTACACTATATAGCCAATTAGTCTGCAATTCCACAATACTGAATAACGGTTTGGACTTTTACTTGAAAATTCTGAGGTGTATGAAAAATCTCTTAGAATAAGGAAACTTATTTTTTATGAATGATGTACAACTCTACATAATTCATCTTTAAATATCAAATGGCATAAACATTGGACTCCTCTATTACCAACTTTGTATATTTAAAAATCTTCAAATTTTATAAGTTTCTTGAAAACTTTATTTAAAATTCAGATCAAATAAAAGTATGTTTATCATGACATTCTGCCACAGGCATAACATATGCTATGAACAACAGCATAATTCCAAAGTCATTACAACACAAGGAGATTAGAAGAAATACTTTGACAACACACTTAGGCACAAACCATACCATATTAAGGTTGACAGTTTGGAAATAACAGGAGCAGACACTTCATGCTGGCATAAAACTATCAAGGAGCAGATAATTCAACCAGAATTAAATCACTATCCTGGCCCTAAGGCAATTCAACAAATATTCATGCACACCTACTATGTAAAAGGTGCACTATTTGGATACTGCCCTAGTTCTTGCCCTTAAAGAGTTTATCACCAAGCAGAGGCCTGAGAGAAATGTACACAAGCCCCTATAATGCAAGTATGAATGGGGCTAGAAGGATGGAAGAGTTTGGTGTTCCATGAGATGAACCCTCTCACGGAAAAAAAAGAAATCTTTGGAGATTTATCCATTCTAAATAAGTACATTCAAATGAATGGAGACAGGAGAGGGGCAGGTGAGATTAGTTAAGAGGGAGTCCCATCTGATCGGAAAACAATATAGGAAGAGAAACGTGATGGGTCAAATGCACTTTGTGGAAGTCCCTCATTGCCAAGTTAAGGAATTTGTATTTTATTTGGTAGAGAGTAACTACGTTAAAAACAGACATATATTTTTAAAAGTGAGTTCAGCAGGTACATAAAGGATTGTAAAGTATAAAGAAGGAACACTGAGGGGATTTAGGAGGTTAATACAATGAACAGCCTAGACCAGAGAAGTAAAGAGGGACCTAATCAGTGTTGATTCTCACACCTCACCACTACCCTCTCCTCTGACTGAAGGAGGATTGAGTCAGTGAAGATTACTACTCTGAACATCCAGAATCAAACATAAAATCCTGTTTAGTTTTCAAAGCCCATACCTCACAACACCCCCAGCCTACCCCAACATCCTCTTCTTTGATCCAGTAACTCTGACTCATTGTTTCAACAAGATGCTCCTCCATCTCTAAAACCCAGGCATTTTCTCTGGCTGTTTCCTTCCACCATACTTAGAATGCTTCCCTCCTCATCTGCTCCTCCTGGCTTCAGTGGCTTCCTTCAAGTCCCAACTAAAATCCTACCTTCCACAGGAAAGCTTTGCACCAATGTTCTTAAATTCTAGTGCCTTCCCTCTGGATTATTTCCTATGTAGCCTATGTATAGTTAGTTTGCACATATGTATTTGCATTAGGTTCCCCTTCCCCCTCCCCCCCCCCTTATACTGGGAGTTCCCCAACTGCAGGGATTGTCATTTGCCTGCCTTACCATCTGAAGCACTTTACATAATGACAGGAAGCACTTAATAAAAGTTTACTGCCAGACTGACTGAGTGATAAGAAATAACTAAAATTTGAATTCTACTCAAGTACTTCTCCTGGCTTGGTTTAGTCAACAAGAAACACTGATGATCCAAACTTCTTAAACTGAAACATAGGATCTATACAGGAAATACTGCTTTCAAACAAAGTTTAATTTAAAGCACGTCTTTTGAATTGCTTGCCTTCTCAATGAGGGGAGGGAAGAAGAGAGAATTTGGAACTCAAAGTTTTAAAAAAACAAATGCTAAAAATTGTTTTCATGTAACTGGGAACTAAGATATACAGGCAACAGAATTTAGAAATCTCTTGCCCTCTCTTCCCTTGAGCCATTATTTAAAATGGTGAGGTACTCTCTTGATCAGAGAACCCCACAAAATCATGCAAGTCAAGGGGTTCAAATTTCCGGGTCCACTTCAAGAACACCCGTGAAACAGCCCAGGCTATCAAGGGCATGCATATGCGAAATCTACCAAGTATTTGAAAGATGTCACACTGAAGAAACAATGTGTTCCCTTCCACTGATATAATGGTGGAGTTGGCAGGTGTGCCCAGGCTAAGCAATGGGGTTGGACACAGAGTCAGTGGCCCAAAGAGTGCTGAATTCTTGCTGCATATGCTTAAAAATCCAGAGAGTAACACAGAACTAAAGGGTTTGTATGTAGATTCTCTTTTCATTGAGCATATCCAGATTAACAAGGCTCCCAAAATGCAACAGTGTACTTACAGGGCTTATGGTCGAATCAACCCATACATAAGTTCTCCTTGCCATATTGAGATAATTCTTACTGAAAAGGAACAAATTGTTCCTAAACCAAAGGAGGAGGTTGCTCAAAAGAAAAAGATATCCCAGAAGAAACTGAAGAAACAAAAGCTTATGGCACAGGAGTAAATATGACATTAGAGTGCAAATAAAAGTGAAACGAAAACAAAAAAAAGAAAGAAAGAAATCTCTTGCCCTACAAGAAAGTAAGGTGGCAGGGGAGTAAGGGCTGGGGGTTGGGTGTGCATGATAGAAAGGAAGGTAGACTGGGGGAAGGGGTAATCAGAATGCATGCTACCTTGGGATAGGAGAGAGGGGAGAAAATCTGGAACTCAAAAACTTGTGGAAATGAATGTCGAAAACTAAAAATAATTCATTTTTAAAATTTTAGAAAAGTATTTCTTTTAGTATACATAAACTCAATGAAGAAGATGAAATTTTAAGATTACTTTTAGAAAATAGTATACAATATGAACATAGTGGATGTCCAAATATTCTGGCCGATTCATTTATATCTGAGTAGAAAAAAGGCATTTACTAGAAGGATATGAATTCAGAAATCTGTTTTTAACATGAGCAATAGATGCAAAAACTAACCCTATCATACTATGAAAGCTCAAATCAGTCACTAAATATTAAAATGAATGGAAAAAACACTTATTTAGCACTGTGTACTTAGTACAGTGCTATCTAAGCATTAAAGATACAAACATAAAATGAAGACTGCTCCTGAAATTCCCATTCTGATAGGTTTCCCCAATCAGAATTTATATAAAAGAATTCAACCTATGCAGGAAAGTTTAGCTGCAGGGTATATGAAGAGAGGCCTATTGATCCTTAGGATTAAATACAGTATAGACGGCAAGGCCCATTCTTCCAGATTTCCTATATCTAATAATACAGAACAAAAACAGATGTTCAGAATAAAGGCTTGGGTCTTTATTTAAAGACTTTAAAATTTCCCTTTAAAGAAAGGAAACAACTATAAGGATTTCAATAAAAGACAAATTCAACCTCTGCCTCAGTTTCCTCATCTATAAAATGAGCATAACAGTATCACCTACCCCTTAGGAGAGCAAGGGTTAAATGAGATAATAATTGTAAAGCACTTAGCATAGGTTCTGGCATAGAAAGCACAATTCTCGATCCTACACTTAATAAGACAGACAGCTAGGTGGGAGTGGATAGAGTGCCATGCCTGGAAAGAGGAAAACTTGAATTTAAATGACACTTAATAGTTGTGTGACCCTACACAAGTCACTTAAGCCTATTTACCTCAGTTTCCTCATCTGTAAAATGAGCTGGAAAAGGAAATGACAAACCATTCCTATATCTTTGCCAAGAAAATCCCAAATGAGGTCATGAAGGGTTGGACACAAATGACACTACTGAACAACAACACTTAGTAAGGCAGAAAAGTATTAATCTTTCAAAAAAGGTTTTAGTGAATGTTGAGCCTGGACACTACTTTGGCATTAACTCTCAGTTTATGTAATCAACCAGCATGGTTTTTAATAGAAAGAACAATGGATTAAGAGGTCTAAGAATCTGAATTCAAAGCTCAACTCAACTACTTATTACCGTTTGACAGCAAGTCAATTAACAACTTTGGAGCCTCAATTTGTTCAGCTGTAAAATGAGGGAACTGGATTACAGGATGTCTAAGATCTCTTCCAACTCCAAACTGGTGATCCTATGATCTCATTCCCAAGGCTTTCTGACAAATCAAAAGTTTTATACTAAAAATAGCAAATATTTTTTAAAATCCAAAATAGCTTTGGAATAGATAGAATATGTGTAAATATATTTTTGTATTTTTTGCAACAGATTTATCCACTTAAATTAGCCTCTGCTTAGAATATATTCACATTTGTCCCAGTGCCTAGAATAGTGTCTGGCATATAATTAATGCTTTCTGATTACTACTGAAATTACATTTCTTTCAAAGGGATGCTCTTCAATTGAGGAATGGCTAAAAAAAAAAGTTGTGGTATACAGTAGTAATGGAATCTTATATTATCATGCTATAAGAAATGACAAGTAGGATGATTTCAGAAAAACCTGAAAAAACTTATACACGAACTGACACACAGTAAATAGAATCAGGTGAACGTTGTACAAAGTAATAGCAACACTGTTTGATCGAGAACCATGAATGACTTAGCTATTCTCAGCAATACAATGATCCAAGACAATCCAAAGGACTAATGAAGCATACTATCCACCTCCAGAGAAAGAAATGATATTGACTGAACCCAAAATGAAGCATATTTTTACTTTCTTTTTTTTCTTTTATTTGGGCCATCTTATATAAAATTACTAATATGGAAATATTTTACATAATTGTACAGGTATAACCTATATCTGATTGCTTACCATCTCAAGGAGGAAGGAACAGTATTTGGAACTCAAAACCTCAAATAAAAATGTTAAGAATTTGAAGGAAAAAAAAAACTGGAGAAGCCACAGTAGATCTAGAAGGCAAAACTACATGAGAGGGAGATGAAACCAGTTTGAGATCTTTAAAACTATCACAAATAATTCTAATAAGATAAACAAGAGATGACATTATTTTCTTTAAAAAAAAAAAAAGGTAATTTAGCACTTCGCTTATAGCTTAAGAAATTCTCAAAGACTTAAAGCTGTAAGATATCTTAGAGGTCAATGACTATAGCCCTTTCATTTTAGAAATATGGAAACTGAGGCCCAAAGAAGTGAGATTTGCACAGAGTCTGAGGGAAATAATTAATAATCAATTACTAACATGGCGGGGGGGGGGGGGGGAGGGAGGAGGACAGGGATCTAGGGGTTTTTCCCTTTTTATTACATCATGTAAAGGTTAGATCAAGGCAGCCTCTGAAGGACAGGGCTGATGATGAGACTGGGCTAACATTCTTCTGCATCTTGGGCAGGACCCCACCTATGGAGTCTAATTAAAGTGTAAAGAGAATCTAGGTGAATTCTGTCCATTGATCTGGGGGAAGGGGGAGGAGACTCTTTGTCCAAGAATGATCAAAGTCACACACCCCAGCCCCTCATTAGAATAAATCCACCTATTATTATAATATTAATTCCCTCATTAATTGCTAACCAATTAGAATTTATCTCTGCCTTTCAGGAACATCCACTCTTCCAAGGATATTTAAAGGATGTTCTCTAGGAGGTATCTTTGGTTTTAGAAAAGGCTACTGGTGTATTAGCTAGCCATAATTAATAAATTTATTATTGATTACCCAGAAACTGTCTTTCATCACAGGTCACAGTAAGTTATCAACAACCCGGACTAGACTATGGTCCTCACATTCTAAATCCAGCACTCTTCCCACTATGCCATTCTAGCTCTGTCACACAGGGAGAGAATATTGGAAGTACAGGAATTTGAAACTTTAGTATAATATGCCTTGGGCCAAAAACATCAACTCAATTAAATGTTCAGGAAGTACTACAGGTTCATTGGTTTCACCTTATAAATAAGGAACGGTTTACTGGAGGAGTAAATAACATGCCTCTAAGTTTTCAAACTAATAGTCAAATCTCTGACAAAACATTTTCTCAATCTTAGTTATTATTCTGCTTTTTTTGGTCACATATAATGGCACAGTAACCCAAATTAAAGAATCCTCATGAGAATCTAGAAAAAAATGGGATTTCTTAGGTTATTCCTCCCAGTCCTGGCTTACTTTCTAGGCTTCAAAACCAGGCTTTCTCTGCTTCTGGCCTGTCTTGGAACTTCCCTCAGCACCTGGGGCCTCCTTGCCCAGTTACAATCTACCACCGTTCTGCAAAGTGATCAGCCATTGGTGAGTTCCTACCGAAGCCTCCATTTTGTGTGCTGTCCCAGGCTCACCTGTCTACACTCTACTCCCCGCCCTGTTCCTGACTTTCTGGACTTCAAAACCATTGAGCTATACTAGTTCTCTCCACCTCCCCTGATTTTTCATCTTCCCTGATATGAATGTAAGCTTCTTGAGCACAGACACTGCCTATATTTCTGCTTATATTTGTATCCCTAGCTCTTAGCACTGTGTCTTATACATGCACACATACTATAAATGTTTGTTTCCTTTCTTCCTTCCTTAAGGCTTACCTGTTTTATTCCTATTTAAACCCAAAAAAATTAAATTTGATTTTGCTGTTGTTGTTCAGCCATTTTTCAGCGATGTCCAACTCTTCATGATCCCATTTGGGATTTTCTTGGCAAAGATGCTGCAGTGGTTTGCCATTTCTTCCTCCGGGTCTTTTTACAGAAGAGGAAAATGAGGAAAACAGAGTTATGTGACTTGCCCAGGGTCACACAGTTAGTAGGTGCCTGAGGTTAGTTAGGTTTGAACTTAGGAAGATGAGTCTTTCAGGCCAGGCCCAACACTCTATCCACTGCACAACCTAACTGCTCAAACTGCCACTAACAAACCAGCAAGATCCAAAGTCCCAACATTCCTGATTTGCCTAGTTTCCAGAACATGATCTTTATACAATCTTCTTAGTAGACAACTGTTGTCTATAAGACAACAACTTATAGACAACTCCCTATTATAAAAAAGTAACTTCCTTAGCTCAGCATTCAAAACCCGTAACATTTGGCCCCAAGTTGCCTTTCTATTATTATTTAATAGCCCATGACTTCTATATACTGCATCCGAATTAGATTCCTAGCTTTTACTGAAAAAGATCTTGAGGTTTCCAATCTCCATTACTTTGCTCCTTCCCTCCACGTACAAAGTCCTTCCCCTCCAACACTGCCTATCAGATTCCCATCCATCCTCTTTTGCCTCAAATATCCCTTCCTTTACAGTCCTCTCCCCCTCCCTGTCTAGCAGTATCTGTTTCTAAATATAGCACTTTGTATCTCTCATTACACTTTCAATATAATACATTCTTATTATGGTTATTTTTCTAATGTCTTGTGCCCCTGAATGAAAGCTTCAAGCAAATTTTATTTGTGTCCACATTCTCCTTTTAAGTTTTTACAAATTTAGCATCCATAGCAGCAAACACAGTAAAAATTTTGACTGAGCAAGTCAAAAGTAGACTGGCCTTTAGCAATAGTTTTAAGAAATCAAATAAGAGGGAAGAATAAAGCCAATACCCGTGTGTGTGTGTGTGTGTGTGTGTATTCTCTAAACTGGGGTTGAGAGGGAGAGAGGAAGACAACTTGGAACCCAAGATAACAAAAGAAAATGTTTTAAGCCAATACATTAGTACTGGTAATAATTAAAAGTTAACTGATGATAGATTTTACTTTATTTCCCTAATATGTCCAATATGTAAATTTATGTTAGCTTATATATACTATATCAGTTTATATTCTCAGGAGAGAGAAAACTGAGGGATAGATAATAGATAACATTCCACAAGTTATTAAACATTTTACCATCGAGGCTTTTTCTTTTTGGTTGGCTTACTTTTAATGAGGAAACAATAGAACAGAATTTAATTCTCCAATCTTTTTTTTTTTGCTTTTTTTTTGAAGGGCAATTGGGGTTAAGTGACTTGCCCAAAGTCACACGGCTATTAAGTGTGTCAAGTGCCTGAGGCCGAATTTGAACTCAGGCCCCCCTGACTCCAGGGTCGGTGCTCTATTCACTGCACCACTTAGCCACCCCTATGCTTGCATGTCCAAACTGTTCTTTATATAAAACATCATTCCTTGTTAAATCCGGGTGCTCATCTGCAAATGGATCTGAGGATATTTCTGTGTTCACAACCCTCCCAAACAAGACACTAGCCATAAGATCCTTTGCAGTTTTAAGTTCCAATTTTACAGGGTGATCATTTAATCTGAGCAAAAATAGCATTTGCTCATACACACTAATAAGAGGTTTCTGCTGTGTATACCCTGCCTAAATGTACCCTCCCTATATCTGTGAAATGAAATACCACTGAAATGACTTATTTCTTAATTTAAGGATACTCAGTGGTAAATTCTATGATAGTATCACAACTGCTTCCAGCGGTGGAAAAGGGCTCCCTCTTGTGGAGGAGATCACATGGAAAAGGTAAGTAGTTGGAACCTCTACTATCAAATATATACAAGAGCGAATACAGTTTTTTGTTCAAATTGAGTGATTAGAGTTTTAAAAAGGATGAATCTGAAAGGCTCTTACAGCTAGTACTTAGTTTAAGAAGTTTGCCAACAAAGAAAATTTGCCCTCAGACCCATCTACATTATAACAAAAGTTGTAACAACACATTTATTTAGCGCTTACTATATCCAGAGAAATGTTAGACTGTTAAAACCAAAAATCCTACAGTTAGTAAGATTAATAGGAAAAACTACTTGGCTGATAAATAAGAAACCTAAAACTCTATATGAATCAAAGTCCAAATATGGATGGAAAATGATCCTCCAAAATCTAGCCGTTTGATAGCATCCTAATGTGTTTTGCAATATCTTAACTAATAAATCCTTTGACAATGGAGTTGTATTATAACAAAGTTGGCAATTGTTAAGTTTAATTATCTAAAGCAGTACTAAAATGTATCATACAAGTTTAATGGCATAAACTCCTAGTAAACCACATCAGTAGAAGAAAAATATTTGTAAACTTGACTTTTTATTTGCATTGCTAGAGGTGATAATCAAGGTCAACTGCAGGAAAAATTGCTAAGTTGACAAAGAGATGTTCCACTTCACGGTCTCCTGTGCCTTCAAAACTCCAATAACTCCTCTATACTTTAAAAAACCCATTGCCTTCTCATCCTCTAAACCTCCTCCATCAATTATGTGCTATTTTTTCCACTAATTGATAACACTTTCAGCAAATATGTATTTAACTATATTATCTTAACCAGGTCTTTGTATTTTAAACCCTTTTATCTTGAATTGTAGAATGAAAGGTCCCACATCCAGTCAAACATTTTTAGGAATAAGCAAGAGAAAACTCTTATTATTAGCAGGGAGAGGCCTGGTAATTCGGAAATCAAGCTGCCTTTTTGAGTAATGGAGGTTGAGGAAACAGGAAGAGAAAGACAGACAAGAATTGTAAAGGTCATCCAAGAATTTATTCCTTTCACTCTCCCATCCTTTCCACTTACCTACTCTCTCCCAGAACCTGTTCCATCATCCTCACCCTACCATCCCCACACACAAAAGGCCCCAACATTTCCCTGGAGAAGATAAACAGGGGCTGACCTGGCTGTGGGACAGTAATTCACAGGCTCTGCTGGAGTTTTTTCCTGGGTCTTGGGTAGAGCTGATAGGCTATAGCTTCTTCCAGACTCTTCCCTCATCCCCACCCAATTCCAAGAGAAAAGATTTAATTCAACAAGTACTTATTTAGCACCTACAGTGTGCACAGTATCAAGCTTGAAGCTGGGAATACAAAATCAAAAACAATCCCTAACCTCAAAAAGATTACATTTATTATGCAGGAAAGAGCTTTCTTCCTTTCGGTTTCTCAGCACCAGCCATTAGTGAAAACTTTCAACAGGATAGAGAGGTCAAACATGATACTTGTATTTATAGCACAGGTTGCTTTGCTCCTATAGTTTTATTTAAGATACACAGCCCCAGTTCCAGAGCCTTTGGGGACTGTACAGAGGGACACATACCTGAGAACAGCCCCAAAGGGACACTGCAAACCTGGACACGTTTTTTGAGTCAAGGAAGCAGAGAAGCTGAGAGACATCCCACACATGCCTCACTGCTTGGAGACCTCTCTTGGGGAATGCCCCAATTTGGCATAAGCCCCCTCAATGCTTCCTAGAATACCTAGAGGAAATCTGGAACCACAGCGTCTAGCACATGGCCTTTCACACCTAGCTGACCCTCAAAGGAATAAACAAATGAACTAGCCCATAGATTCAGGATTCTCTTCATAATCAGTCCAGGTCCAAAGGGACCTTTGCTTCATATCCTAAGCCCAAACACACTGGGATTCCAAGGTCAGAGCAAGGAAAATTGCAATTTAAATAAAGTTGCTAAACAGTAAAAATGCTATTAAGTTGTGTCACTGAATGGACAACCACAGGGAAAAATGGGAATTGCTAGCTGAAAGCCCAAAACACCACCACTTTCAGTTTAAGGTCATATTTAGCAAAGCAATAATAATAAAAATCATACTCTGATTTAAACAACATTTGAGAAATTTTTATAATCCCACAGTGATTGAGCAGACCTAGAGTCAGGAAGACCTGAGTTCAAATGCAACCTTAGACATGTACTAGCTGTGTGACCCTGCACAAGTCAATTAACCTCAGCTGGCCTCAGTTTCCTCGTCTGTAAAACAGGGATTATAACAGCACCAATTTCCAAGGGTTGTTGTAAGGATTAAGTGACACAATAATTGAAAAACATTTAGCAGTGTGCCTGGAGAGCACTGTAAACCCTTGTAATGTTAATGAAATCAGAAGATCTTCCATGCCCCTTTCTATTGGCATCTAGTAAAGGCACTTAGCACCTCAAAGGCTTAGCTCCTTACTTCCAGTTAACTCCTTGGGAGTAGTTCACACCTTAACAGGAAGGGGCTAAA
>CM053593.1:235199081-235233989 GCA_028646575.1 Pseudocheirus occidentalis | reverse complement strand
GTGGGAGGGGTCTTACAGTGGGATCAATGTTCTGGGCTGGGGGGTAGGGGCAAAAAGGGGAGAAAATTTGTAACTCAAAACCTTGTGGAAATGAATGATGTAACCAAGAAAATAAATTAAAATTAAAAAAAATTTATTAAGTAGCTACACTAGTTTCTAATTTGTAAAATAAATTAGAGAAGGAAATGGCAAACCACCCCAGAGTATTTGCCAAAAAAAACCCAAAGGGGGTCACAAAGAGTCAGGCATGACTGAAATTTACTCAACAACAACCATGTGTTGCGCATTGTGCTAAGTGCTGAAGATACAGAATTTAGATAAAATAGTCCTTTTTCCATCTAGAGTTTATAGCATAGTAGACATATATATATATATATAGAGAGAGAGAGACAGACAGACAGACAGACAGACAGAGAATGTATGATTATAGTAGATTACAGTATTGCTATTTGAATCCTCCACCATCTCCTCAACATCTCCAAAATTGAACCAATCATCATCATGGAGGTGACTGCATGGCATTGTAGATAGAGTGCCTGCAGTCAGAAAGACACCCAAGTTCAAAATCCAACCTCAGATACTTATTAGCTATGTGAACCTGGTCAAGTCTCTTGCCTTCTATTTACCTCAGTTTCTTCAACTGCAAAATGGTGATTCAAACAACACCTAATTCTCAAGGTTGCTATGGAGATGAAATGAGATAGTATTTGTAAAGTATGTAACAGTGCCTACTAGATAGTAAGCACTATTTAATTTTTATTATTCTCTTCCCTTCCCTTCTCTTCAGCTCAATTGAACAAGAATTTATTAAGTTATTTGTTCTTCATTTTGAAAGAGGACCAACTACACCATGATGGATAACATCTTGACTCCCTCTTGTGTTGAATTTTTTGGAGGGGGGGGTTTGGGGTTTTTTTTGGAGGGGCAATTGGAGTTAAGTGACTTGCCCAATGTCACACAGCTAGTTTTTCTGTTAAGTGTCTGAGGCCAGATTTGAACTCAGGTCCTCCTGACTCCAGGTTGGTGCTCTATTCACTGCGCCTCCTAGCCCCTCCTCATGTGTTGGACTTAATGGAGTTGTACAAAATTGTCAGCCTCACTCTCTTCCAAAATCATCAAAGTCAAGATGACTGGAGTACAGTGGATGACCGTGGTGTCTTTGATGCCTGACCAAGGTCTAAGTGTTCCACACTGCCAATTTCAGCAGCCTTAATGGACACTGGAACAAAGTATTCTCATTTATTGTTCTGCCTGGGGCAGAAATTCCCCAAATCCACCAATAGGTTTGAGGACCATCAGTTAGCCTCAATCTGGTTTAGCCCATCTGCTGAGATGGTTTTTCAGGGTGTAGTTACTATACATGCTACAGCTTCTTGGAGCCACAGATGAGAGTTTAGTGACCAGTAGACACCAAAAAGTGCATGAGCAGCCCTGAAAAGGGTTCAGCAAGCCCTCACACCATAAGTGTTTACTACTTGGTAGCAGTTGTTGGAAGGGGAGGAGAGAAATAAAGATAAAACAAAACAAAACAGTTCCTTTCCTCAAGGAATTTTATTCTCCAGGAGAATAATGTAAACAGATAAGTAAAAGTTATATACTCTGAAGAGAAGAAAGAGTACTAACAACCTAGGACATCAGGAAAGGTTTTTTTCTATCTTAGGTACCAACTGAGTTGAGTATTGAGAACAATCCTGGAGTCAAGAAGACTTGAGTTCAAATCTGGCTTCAGATACTTACTACCTGTATGATCCTGGGCAAGTCACTTAACCTTGTTTGCCTCAGTTCCTCATATATAAAATGAACTGGAAGAAGAAATAACAAATCACTCCAGTATTTTTGCCAAGAAAATCCCAAATGGGGTCATGAAGAATCAAATAAGACTGAAACAACTAAACAAACAAACAGAATGGGAATAATTATCTCAGTTTCTTTGAGGATCAAATGAAATTATATAAGGCTTTTTACAAACTTTGAAGTCCTATAAAAACATTATTTATTTACTATTATTGTTGAAGGAATCTAAGTATCCTAAAGGAAAGAGGCACATTCATGCCAAACTAAATGCAAACACCTAATCAACATAACCCAGAACCCTTGGAGATCCACCAGCCCCAGCTTTCCAGGTAGCTGACATTACAGATATCTGCCATCATACCTGGTCTCCAAAAAATCCTTAAAAGCTGAAATATTGGATTAAGTCTAATAAAATGAAATTTAATGGGCATAAATGTAAATCCTTACAGTTAGGGTAAAAAAAAATCACCATCATAAGTATAAGAAAGAAGAACCATAGTTAGTAAATGGTCTAAAAAAAGATTTGGGTGATTTAATGGACTATAAACTTTATATGAGTCAACAGTATGAGCAGCCAAAAAAGGTAATGAAATTTTGTGCTGCAATCAAAAACATAGCTTCCCAGAATAAGGTGACAATTCCTCTACACTCTGCTTCAATCACAGCAAATCTAGAGTATTTTGTTCAGTTCTAGGTGCCACCATTTGTTTTTTGCTAACTTTGAGTTACACCCAACTTTTCATAACCCTATTTGGGGTTTTCTTAGCAAAGATACTGAAGCAGTTGGCCATTTCCTTCTCCCGTTAATTTTATATATGAGGAAATTGAGACAAACGGGCTCAAGAGACTTGTCCAGGGTCACATAGCTAGTAAGTGTCTGAGATCAGATTTAAACTCAGGAAGATGAATATTTCTTACTCAAGGTTCAACACTCTGTCAACACTTATCAACATCAACATCAACTTAACACTTAGCTGCCCAGCATTTAGTTAGTACTTTAATAATCTGGAGCATAGGGAGTACAGACCAAGACCAGCTGGATTTTTCCAACATTTCCCTCCAAACAACTTCAAAATAATGCACTGAATCAAATTTTGGAGGATCAGAAACCACCAAAAGATCAGAATGAGACATTTTTCCAGCCTAGTACAACTTAGGACATCAGCAGGAGAGACCTGTGAAAGAGAGGAAAGGGGGGAAAAAAGCCTTAAGCTCAGCAAGAAACCAGTGGTGGGCTGGCTTCCAGAGCTCCCAGTCTAGAGACATTCTGGATTGTAGTTCAAGGGTAAAGAAGAGCATTTATGATTAGACACAAGGGAACAGGGGACTTGGTCACAGTCACAGGGCTGAGAAAAGATCTATCACTTGTGGCTGCAGAAGAACAGGAGTTCTTTCTGGGTAAAGACCATAGCACAAACCAGGTGAACTGTGACCACACCTCTCCCCAGTTCCCACTACCCTGAAAGTATGGAAAACTTGCAGAATCTCAGAGCTAAATTGCTGAAAACAGCAACTTAAAAACCCTGAAGCTTCATAGTAGCTCACCCCAAGGTGAGCAGAGCCCAACTTTAAAAAAAAAGTTCAAAGTCAAGAAATAAGCTAGGAAAATGAGCAAACAACAAAACTTTGACCATAAAAAGCTACCATGATGTCAGGAAAGATTAAGACATAAATTTAGAAGACCAACAATGTGAAAACAGCTACAAGCAAAACCTCAAAGAAAAGAGCTAATTAGATGCAAGGCCATTAAGAATTCCTAGGAAAAAAATAAAGAAAAAGATAAGAGTAATAAAGGAAAATTTAGTAGAAGAAATTAAAATTATTCAACAAAATATGAAAAGAAAATTAACAACTTGGTAAAAGAAGCACAAAAAATACTAAAGAAAATAATACTTTAAAAAACAGAATTGGCCTAATGCTAAAAGAGGCACAAAAATTTGCTGAAGAAAAGATGTCCTAGAATTCTTGATGAAAAGACCAGGGCTGAATAGAAAATTTAACTTTAAAATACAAGATTCAAGAGAAACATAAAAGAGTAAACATGAATGAGTAACCATAAAGGACTCAATAAAATTAAACTGCTTACATCTCTAAAAAAACAAATGAACAAATAAATAAATAACCTGGAGCATTGACAGAGAAGGGCAAGCAAGATGATGAAGGTCAACAAACTGAGGAAGTTTAAACTAGAGAAAAGGAAGACTGGGGTTGAGGATAGAGAACATGATCTAGTTGTTTTCACATATATAAAGAACTATCATATGAAGAAGATGGTGGCTCTTTTCAAATATTTGAAGGCTGTCATGTAGAAGAGGGATTAGACTTACTCTGTTTATTCCAAGTCACAAGGAAGACTCAGAAGGAATGAATAGAAGTTCCAAGGAGGGAAATTATAGGCTTGTTCTCAGAAAAAATATTATTACAATTGGAGAGATTCAACATTACAATGGGCTAACTCAAGAGACACCAGGAATTCCATAACTGAAAGTCTTCAAGTAGAGGCTAGAGGACCTCTTAGAAGTAATGTTACTGTGGTAATTTGGGAGATTGAGGCAGAAGGTGGATTGGCAAGCCACTTAAACTCTCTGTGGCTCACTATTTATTTTATAGGTTTGTTTTTGCTTAAAACTTGCCCTTTGTATATTGTCAAACAAATATATATCTATATATTTATACATATATATACACATACATATACATTACACATATAATATTTATACACACATATGTATTTGTATATGTGTGTATATTAAAATAAATAAATATATATGTTAATAATTACTACTTTCCCTGTTGAATATCCCCTCTCAAATCCAAGTTCTTTGGTTAAACTTTCCCCCACTTATACAGATTTCTACTTTCTTTGAATTTCTACATTCAGACCATACAGTTTAGTATTCTGTTATCTGCTCTTTGTTATTGTTCAATAATTCTCTCATGTGAGGTCATCATCTATGTCTATGTCCTTCTTGATGGCTGGAGTCATGTTTTATCCATGTGTTGGGCATATCAAAGGTGTTCTATAAATACTTGATTACCCAGGAGGATGAATGAATGAATGAATGAATGAATGAATGAATGAATGAATGAAACATTTTTTAAGCTGATGGTGTGCATAGCACTGTGCTAAGTGCTGGAGATAGAAAAAGACATTCCCTGCTGTCAAGGAGCTCACATTCTAATAGGGGAGACAACACATAGTGAAGGTTTTACTTGCAAATCAGAGGGGAAAGTCCCTTGGTCCTTAGAGTACAGCAGCAAAGAAGATGGCCATACCTCTTCTTTTATATCATTTCTGTTGATAAAATCACATCAATTTTTGATGTTGAATCATTTGATAAGACCAAGGATTTCAACAGCCAGAACTTTATTTTCTGGTTTTCAGTACCTGTGCTTGTAAAAGCACCTGTAGGAGCAGCTGCCAGGCTTTATCTACACAGGGGTTGCTTCCCAGGATGATGGTTGAGGGAATTGAGGAAGGGAAATGTAAGGGAGTAAGCATTTATTAAATATCTGCTGTATGACAAACATTGTGCTAAGTGCTTTTTACAAATGTTACCTCATTTGATCCCCACAATAACTCTGGGAGGCAGGTGCTATTATTATTTCCATTTTACAATTGAGTAAATTGAGACAAACAGAGGTTAAATGACCCGTCCAGGGTAATATGGCTAGTAAGTGTCTGAGGCTGTATTTGAACTCAGACCTTCCTGACTCTGGGTCCAACATTCTATCTATTGCACCACCAGCTATTGCTGGGCTAGAAACATTGCTTTTTCCAAGGCTCTTGGGTTCATTGTCCTGAGTTATCTTCACCAAGGTCTGATGGGAGATGGTGGTGAATATGGTGGTAGTTTGACTTGATTCCTAACTCTTCCTCAGGGTTCATTGATATTTCAACTAGGCTGGCTTGCCTGCTCTGTGGGTTGCAGTTGTCTGGCAATTGGTGGTAATGGCTGGCCCCTTCTTCCAAGAATACTGGCTGAGAATGGTGGGCTAAAGGCAGGACCAGAGGCCTGGATGACGAGACAGTAGGATTTCTCTGCCAAGGCTACTGTGCTCCTCTCTCTGTTGCTGGCAGTTGGTGAACTGATTGTCGGTGGTAATGAGGAAAGTGGGCCCCTTCTCCACAGTGATTTCTCCCTTCAATATTGACTGGAATATTGGGACTGGGCTGGAAACAAGTCTTGTAGTTTGGGGGACATTGTTATTTCTAAGATTCTTGAATTCAGGGTCCTGAGCTGTCTCCATCAGGGTCAAAGGAGAAGTGGTAGTTTGCCTTGCCTGACACATACTGCCTCTGGTCTCTTCCTCAGGGAACAGACACTTAATAATTATTCCCATTCAAAATACTACTTTAGGATTATGAAGCATACTTTATATTCCCAAAAGAATCCTATGAGAGAGGAAACAGCTATCCAACATCATAAAACTAGTAACTGTTAGAGCTAAATCTAGAACCTAGATCTCCTCTCTCAAGTCCATTGCTTCCTACCAACCACCAACACAAGAGTTGAGTTCTAAATGCCCATGCTGATTTCCCAAAAGGTATGTAAGTAGCATCGTGGCCAATTAAAAAAAAGAAATTCATACGAAAAAGCAGCTGTTGGAACCTTTTTAAAGGTGTGAAAGATGTCCTCAACTGCTTAAAATATTTTAAAATGTCTCCACATCCAAAATAAGCCCTGTCACAGTTCTGACTGAATGCCGTCTCCCTTTCCTTTTGTATTATGTAGTATTATTTTCTCAAATAGCATTTTACCTTTGGAGACAGAGCTTTGTAGATTCTCAGTAAGGAAGAGCAGTATTTTGGTTGCCACTTTTTTAAAGGAATTTTTAAAAAATGAACTATTTTACTTTTTTTAAATGCCAGAATTTATATTTATCCTGGAGTTAAGGAGAAGACATTTATTTTGTTCTATTTATACTGCTTAGTAATTGTGCTACAAATTTTACAAAAAGTTCAAAAGCCTGATCCATTTTCCAATGCCAGGTCAAAACCAAGCTACAAAATATTAGACAAAAATGCAACAAAAGGAAACTCAACAGCCCTACTGTTCTTCAGACAATTTACTTAAAGCTGTAAACATTATCACAGGATAGTCTTGTCTTTGCAGTGGCCGTAGAGCTCCTGTCAATCAGGTCAATATCTTCTTTTTTTTTTTAAAATTTAAATTGATTTGTTTATTTACTTTTAGTTTACGAAATTCAGTTCCACAGTCCCTTGAGTTTCAAATCATCTTCCTTCCATCTCCCCACTCCTCCCTGCCCAACCCCTCTCCCCTCACTCCATGGCACCATGCAATCAAGTATAGGATCTGCAAATACTTTCACATTGGACATTAGCCTGGTTGTATAGAAGGGTTGTAACCAATGAAGTGAGCAATGGGAAAGAAGAAACAAAACCAAACATGGAAAGAATGATAGCATGTAGATTGTTTCAGTCTCCATTTAAACTGTGTCCTTTCTAGATCTTTCTCTGAATGTAGACATCTCCTTCCATCCTGAGACTTGTAGAGTTGTCTTATCATTGTGTGTTGCTGAGAAGAGTCCAGTTTATCAACATTGTATGTGTTTGTCACACATACAATGTGTCTGTCATTGTGTATGAGTTTTTCCTGTTTCTGCTCTTCTCACTTAGCATCAATAAGCCTCTCCAGGTAAATATGAAGTCCATCTCCTTCCCATTTCTTACAGCACAATAGTATTCCATTACGTTCATATACCACAACTCTAACAAACTATTTTAAAAGGATTATTTTGAGGCTGATAAAAATAATAGTTCAACATGATGCAGCTGAAGCAGAGAACTTGGGTGTGAAACCTGACTCTACCACTTAGCATCCACATGGCCTTAAGCAAATCACTGAACGACCTTGGACCTGAGTTTTCTCCCTTGCAAAATAAAGGTGTTAGACTGAAGGACCTCTAAGGTATTTTCTGATTTTAAATGTTTCAATAAAGGCAGTTTAAAGTTTACAAAATGTTTTGTGTACGTTGTGTCATTTGATTCTATAGGGTTTTATTATCCCCATTTTATACTTGAGAAAATGGAGGTTAAGTGACTGGCCCAGGATCTTACAGCTAATATGTATCTGAGGCAGGATTTTAAACCAGATTTTCCTTACTCCAGCCCTTTATCCTCTAAGCCACTCTGACATCAATGTATAGGAGAGGTACCCCTTATTAACCTCCTGTTATTGTAAATGAAAAAGAAATTTCTGGGGGAAAAGAAAATTACTAAAGTCATCTTCCAGGAAGAGATGGAATACCTGCTGCAATTATGGATCTGAGATAACAATGACCACAAGGAGGTCCCATTCTCAAATGATAATGGGGACAAGAATCCCACCCTAAAATAATTCTGATGTTGTAGGTCATAGAAGGAAGTATCTAGATGGCTCAGGGACAGAGGGCTGGGCCTGGCGTCAAGGAGACCTGAGTTAAAAGTGACCTCAGACACTTACTAGCTATGTGACTCTGGGGTAAATCACTTAACCTTGGTTTGCCTTAATTCATTTGAGAAGGAAATGGTAAATTATTCCAGTATCTTTTTTTTAATTATAAAGAAAAATTTATTACTCCAGTTTGTTTGTTTTTTTTAACCAAGAAAACCATATGGCTAGTATTGGCATGGTCCAATGGACCATAGTCCACAGGGTCATGGAGAGTGGGACGTGACTGAATGACAACAAGGCCGTAGAAGAGCAATTTATTTCCCTTTTAGTTTTCTTGTTAGTTTTCATGTGTTTTCCCTGGATACAGTTAATTTGATTAAAATTGGCCAAATGTCCAATCATTTGTCAATACTCATTAGCCCTCTGGCTAGTCTCTCAGATTGTTAGTCAAACTCAATTTAGAAAAGACCAACTGTTTCATTGTAAGCCTAAGTGAGGAAAAGGACAGAAAGTAATTTTATTCATCTGAGCATGGGTCCCCAGTGAGATCTTCTGAGATGAATCCAACTTAGAATTTTACTTGGCATTATCTAAACTCTAATGGACCACATCCTACTGTGAGAGTGAAGTAACCCAAAGCAGAAGTGAGGTATTTTTGCAAAGTATATTAACACTTTCATTCTTCCACCCACTGCAACAAAAACACTGGAATACTCTTGTAGAAATGCCTCAGCAGCCATTCAGACTGAAAATAGTCTAAGGAAACAATTCCTAGGTGAAAACTGGTCATTTTAGAAAATGTATTCGTTCAGTGCTTTAAATATTACCTTAACTGAAAATTCGAATACCATCTCCCTCAATAATCTTTTTTCATCCAGAATAGTTTATTTAGGGATAAAGGGATATAGCCATTTAGGTTTATCAGAATACCTTAGATTGTTATATCCCCTAAGATTATTAATTTAGTAGAATCACACACAACTTGATCCTTTGTCTTGTTTGTCCAAGAATATCTTGGGTTTCTTTACCTATGGGGATGCAGATTGAAAAGATAATTTTTAAAAAACACTTCATAAAGGGACTTGCTAACAAGTTAACTTTAGTGTTTTTCCATCTTCCAAGAAGAGTTTTGTTCGTACTAAATTGGAATATACTGTGCTCTTAGTAATAAAGATTCAAATAGATTGGTGACTCATAGTATGGTATTTGTATGTGTGCTTGTGTGTGAGAACAAGAGGAAGAAACAAACAGAAAACCACACATTAGCAAATTCAAAAATCAAAAAGCAAATCAATTGTATATGTGCTCATTTGTGAAACAATGTATTTTAGAAGTTCTCATTTACCAAAACTCAGTTTTAAATCAGATTAAATATTGGGATGTTTTATACAAAATGTTTTCCATAAAGATAAAGTAAATATGCTCTATTTTCCATAGTATAACTAAATTAAACCTTATGAAGTTTAAAGTATAAGTATTTGGAGACAAATGTAATCATTCCCAAGTATTCTTTCCCTTGTAATTGCATATGTAGTTCTAAAGCATTACAAATAGGATAGGCAATGGGCTGGACCTGAGATTTCATTGGCATAGGGAACTTCCTATTTCTGTCGATGGTCAGCTTCACAACTTATTGTCTTAGTTGTCTAGACTACTGTCACATTATCAATATAGTTCATCAACAGAACTTGAACTTAGAGTCTCCTGCCTTTAAGGATTGCTTTCTATCTACTATGCCAGGCTGTCTCTCACATCTTACCAGCGTAACAGAGGGAGGAAAAATCCCACCAACCTTTCATTTTTAGGCAGTTTTCATTTGTGTTGACTTAAGAATAATTTATTTATAACTTCTACTCATTAGTTGTACCTTTTGCTTTCTGGTACAATGCAATTCCATTAATATTTGTTAATTAATAAACAAATAATAAATGGCTATTGAAATTAATCTAATTTGAGCATTGTAGAATAGGTCACAGAATATCACATTTAGATGTAACCTCAGAAATGATAGATACCTCATACTGACCAAAAATACCTTCTACATCATCCCAAACTAGTAGTTCTCCAGTCTCTGATTTAAGAGGTATTATTTACTGCCTCCTATTCTAAGTTCACGCTAGTTTTCAGAGGCTGAAGTGACATTCTCTCTTCTCCATCTCCTATTATTTAGTGGCAAATGCTTTCTAAGTGGGTCATTACGTGGTTTGTCAACAGACCAAAAGAAATGAAAAAACAAACCATATCCTAGAAAATATCCTAGAAAAATGTACTGAAAGCTATAGTAACAATCAGCTGGATTTTGGTTAAAAAAATCATGAATTAAAAATATAGTTCCTGTGGTTCTGTCAGATATTTGCACATGAGATATGTCCTTATCTGGTCCTATAGATTAAATCTTATGTCAATTACTTGAGGTCATACATACATCACCCCCTGCTGCTTAAGTTATGATCAGATGGAAGCAACACAAAAAGAGATGATTTTCTCCATTTTTTTATTCCTGAAAAAGTCCCATGTCTGTTATGTGTTGGTAAAGGCTTTTCAGTGTCCCTGCTTCTCAAGAGTCCTAGGCCAATGATGGTTAAGAAAGGAGTAAGCTATATATTGGATTGGAATGTTTGATTTTTAGCTTTATTTTGGCTGAGGTCCATGAGACCCTTTTGTTTCTATAACCTCAGAGATGTGTGGGTCATAAAACAACTCCTTTTTGTGTCCAAATATTTATTATCACAGGGTTATAACTTTGGGGGTATTTGGAAAAGGAGCCTCATGGCTCAACAAAAAGCCAAAAAAAAAAAAAAAAGGAAAAGAGGAGGTGTCAGGGGACCCATGGGACATTACCTAAGAATTGCTTGTATACCTTATTTAATTCAATTCACTTAACCCAGCCTCCAAACTTTAGAATATGTTATATTGATGTAGTAAATGGGTTAATCATTGACTTTGAATCTTTGTTCAGTCCTTCATATATGCAAAACTGGAAGATTTGCACTTATGAGATGGGCATATGACCCGATCCAGAAGAATCACTAACTACATTTCCTAAAACAATTCATTCCATTTTTTAGTTAACTCTAGTTGTTTTGAAGTGTTTTTATACATGAGAGGGCAGCTAGGTGGTACAGTGAATAGACTGTTGGGTTGAGGGTCAGAAAGTCTCATCTTCCTGAGTTCAAATCTGGATTCAGACACTTACCAGCTGAGTCACCCTGGACAAGTCACCTCACCATGTTTGCCTCAGTTTTCTCATCTGTAAAATAAGCTGGAGAAGTAAATGGCAAACCAATCCAGTATTTTCCCTGTCCCATCCCCAAGAAAAAAACCACAAATGGGGCCACATATACAACTGAAAAATGACTGAACAGCAACAAACTACATGGAACCAAAAATCTGTCTCAGCAACTTTCATCCATTGTTCTTCATTTGGCCTTTTGAGGAGAAAGGATAAGCCTAATGACTCTTAAAACAGCTATTAAGGGGGCGGAGCCAAGATGGCAGCGTAGAAGCAGCAAGGTCCCGCAGCTCCCACACTACCACCCTAAACACCCATAAAATATGAGCCCAGACAAAGTCTAGGAAAGTCTAGGACTCTCAGACTCACAAAAATACAGAGAACACATCTCTCGCTGAAGGCAGCTCGGCAGCAGGGACTCAGCACTGCCGAGAGAAGGCTGGAACAGCCGGAAGCCGAGACCACGGCCAGACCCAGGTGGTGGGAAGGAGCTAAGCCGAGCCCTGCAGCCAGCCTGCAGACGTTCTACAGCCTCCAGCACCCCCACATCTGCCAAGACGTGAGGAGCAGGACGGGAGAGGCAGCTCGCACCCTCCCACCACAATGGAGCAGAGACCCAGCCAGCCCAAAACCGCAGCCTCGGCCAGGCAAGACCTCAGAGCGGCCAGGAGGAGCAGCGGAGCCTCCCAAACAGCAGCTTGAGTCTACTTCAAAGAAAATCTAAGGGGATCTTTAAATCTTCAGATACGGTTAGTGAAAGTGAAACTTTGAAAATTAAATTGGAGGTGATAAAGCAGTTCAGCCAATCTGCCTCCAGGACAAAGAAGCAGTGGGGGAAGGGAACTGCTGGATCCACCCCAGCCTGCAGAGCAGCAGGGGGGCTGAATCAATTGATCAAGGCCAAGTGCTCTTGTGTTGAGTGGCCTGGATTCGGATCGTGGTCTTGGGTGGTGGTCCTGGGGTGCACTTTCAGCAAGCCAAAGCTGGGGGGACTTGCAACACCCCCCTAATAGCTCCGACAGTTGGGAAAACCCCAGTGATTTGGAACAGAGCTTCCCCCCTTGGAAGCAGAGTTTCACAGAGCTAAGAAAACCAACCAATTAATTGACTGGCCAACATGAGAAAAAGGAAGCAAAATAAAAACAATAAAAAAAAAACAGCTATTAAATGTTTGAAGACTGATAATATGCATTCCCCCAAGTTCTCTCTTCTCCTGAATAAGCATCTCTATTTCTCTAAACAGATGCATATGCCTGATGCTCACCAGTCTTCTTCCTATCCCAGTCTCCGTGTGTAGGACAGTCTGTACGTAGTGCTTCTAAAATTTGTTCTGACCGAGGCAGAGAACAGAACTATTACCTCTCTTTTTCTGAGTACTGGCCCTTTCAATATAGTCCGAGAATACATTATCTTTTTTAGGTGCCATGTCAAACTGTTAACTCATATTACGTTTACTGTCCACTAAAACTCTCATACATTTTTTACAGGAACTACTATCTATCTGGTCATGCCTTTCTCCTGTCTAACAGTTGTTTGGAACCCAAGTATAGAACTTTACAATTTATTCCTATTAAATTTTCATCTGATGGATTCAGTTCATCATTCTAGCCTCTCGAGATATTTTTGGATCCTGGCTGTTATCCAATACACTAGCTATTCCTCTCAGCCTCATGTCATCCGCTGGTTTAACAAGTCTTCCTTCTATGCTTTTATCCAAGTCATCAATAAAAACGTTGAACAGCATAGTCCAAATAGATCCCTAGGGCACTCCACTAAAGACCTTTCTTAGAGCTGACATCAGCCCATTAATGACTACTTTGTGGGCCTGTTCATTCAATCAGTTCTAAATTAATGTAACTGTGCTGTCATCTTCTTGTCTGTGGGGATTTAAAGTGCTCTTCTAAAATCTAGGCATATTAATAAAGGCAGTCATGTATAGTGAAAAGATTGTTGGACTTGAAGTCAAAGAACCTGGGTTAAAGGTCTAGTTCTGCTATTAAGTAAATATGTGACTTTGTCCAAGTTGTATAGTATCTCTGGCCCAGTTTTTTTCATTTGTAAAATAACTAAATGACAACTTTTCAACTCTAAATATAACATCCTTTGTCTACACCACTTCCCTGATCCCATTGCTTAACATGATTAAGCTATGTTAGTTTTAAGTAATCACTGATCCCCTCTCTAAATGCTTACAAATCGTCTTTTTTAGTAATGTGTCTTTTAGTTTTGCAAGGAATAGAAACCAAGTTCACTAACCTATACTTTGTAGACTCCACTTTGTTCTCCTTTGTAAAAAATGAAACAATGGCCTGTGTCCCATTCTGCAGTATTTTCCCTGTCTTCCAAGATCTTTCAAAGGTAGCTCAGCAATCATATCTTCAGATTCCTTTAGTACCCTAGAAAGCAATTAACCCAGGCCTTAGTGACTTGAACTCATTGAAGGTAACTAAATACTGTTATACCATTCCCTACTCCACTTACTTTGGATTTCCCATTGATGCTAACTGGTTCTGTTCTATCCTCCCCAGTCTGAAGCACCTTTTTCTTAGAAAAGATAGAAACAAAGAAAGAGCAAATTAGTACATCCTCCTCTTCTTCCATCATCTGCACCCCATCAGTTACTTTTGTTATTCTTATTTTGCCCCCTGAAAAGGAAAACAAATTACCTTTTTTCATTCTTAGCATTCCTAGTAGCCTTAAGCATTCCAGATATAGGACCTATTTGGACATAGATCAATTTGTGAGAGGGTCTCAGTCACCTGATTCTCCTTTTCCTGAGCCAGTTAGAAGAGAAACAATCAGTTGTTTAATATGTCAAGAGATCCAGGCAAGGAAAAGAATTAAGAGAAAATGATAATGAAGAATAACCCCAAATCTCTTTGAAAATAGAATAAGGGACTTGGATCTCAGATATAAACAGTCTTGGTTTCCCAGCTTGTTCCTACCAGCTTTGTTTTAGGGATAAGAAAAGGGAGAGGGAGGGAAAGAGATGAAAAGAGGGTGGGAGGAAGTGAGTGCTCCAACATCTAAAATCACTACAATGTCATTCTTCTTTACCATATTTGTAGTATTTCTCATAATCTTTACTTAATTCCTTCTTCTATCCATATGGTCAGTCTCCATAACAATATCACTTCTATTTCTTTTCATTGATCCTTATTCAAATGTTCTGTACCATATTTCCTCCATCTGGTTCCTATATTTCTTCTCCCCCCTCCTTTCCTACTTCCAACAGTTTATGTACACTTTCCAAATATAATGCTACCTGAGTGGGATACACCCTCTGTGAAGACTCCTCAGTGTAGAGACAGAGAGAGAAACTATCTTGAAACCAGAGACAGACTTTTGTAAAACCATGCACACCTGAGTCCTGGTTTCCTAAGAAATTCTACAACTCAGGACCCTTCCCCCTCCCTTGATGCCACATCAGCATTAAGCCCCTTAGGAGTCTTTCAGGACCCTTCCCCCTCCCTTGATGCCACATCAGCATTAAGCCCCTTAGGAGTCTTTCAGGACCCTTCTCCCTCCCTTGCTTTAGTGTTTGCCAAATAAGGACATGTACATTTGGATTGGCTATACCTTGTTTCCCTGTTCTTTGTCTTTTTCCACACCTAGACTGTAAGCCCACCTCCCAGCCAGTGGGAATAAGGGACAGTGGAGGGAGGGGGTTTGTCTGCATTAGGGTACAAAACCTTACTTTGTCTTCTGTAACAGACCTCCTTCCATCAGTCCATCCTGGTGGAGGTGACACCCTCTTCTCACAAGAACTGAATAAAAGCTTCCTGTTCTTACCTTGAGACATCTCTATAAGTTTTTATAAAATTTGAGTAGGGGATTTTTTGGGGTCCTCATACCCCCCACACTACCTTATCAACCCTTTTATCTATTCTGTTTCTTTTGATAAGGTCTCCCCTTATACAGCCATATTCCACTCATAAGTTTCATTACACGAAATATCAGTGATACTTACGAGCTCAAAATTTGTCTTCTTCTATTAAGTGTTTAATTCACTTTGCACAATTACATGTAAATGTTTGAAGTCATGGGTTTTATTACTGCCTTTCTTTTTCATATTATCTTCTTTGAATTTACTGATTTTCTCTTCTGTTTCATTTCATCTTATATTGTACCTTATATCCTCTAAGGTTTTAGACTTAGCGTCCTTTATCATGAGTCCTTCAATATTGTCTTGGATCATTGTATTGCTGAGAATAGCTAAGTCATTCACAGTTCTTCACTGAATAATATTGCTGTTAATCTGTACAATGTTCTCCTGGTTCTGCTCACTTCACTTTGATCAGTTCATGTATTTCCAGTTTTTTTCTGAAAACATCTAGCTTACCATCTTTTATAGCACAATAACATCCCATTACAATCATATATGAGAGAAAATATTATTGTTCTCTTATATTAATAACCAATTATTAATTGAGATTAAAACATTTTTTCTTTCTCTTTCCTCATTCAGAAATAAACCCCTCTCAGTTGTATAGCCAGTCTTTGAAGGACATTACTCACCTTGCCTAAAATTGTATTACACCTAGATTATTTTATCCAGGTAAAATTGTTACCCCACACAACTAGAAAACCTTGCAAAGAGAATCTAATCTAGATGAATTCCAGACAATTGTGTTCTACTCAGATAGTCTTGAATGAGAGGTAGATTCCTTTGTCTAGGCTGCTTGGGTGGGGAGGGGCTGGGAAGGTGGTCTGGGAATAAAAGTGACATGAAGTCAAGTCCTTCTTAGAATAGGTCTGCTTCTCATTATAATATTCATTCTCTTATTAAATGTAAACCAGTCATGGTTGATTGCTGCCTGTCAGGAACACCCCACTCTCTCAAGGGTCTATAAGCATTGAAAAGCCTCCATGATTTGTCTTTTAGTTTATAAGAGAAAGCCAAATGACCATTCTTTTATATTATTTCCTAGCCATAGTAAATAAAATGATTAGTTACCCAGAAATTATGTCTCTCAACCTTTTTTATTTGTCACATATACCACAACTTGTTTGGCCATTCTCCTGTTGACGGACCATCCCCTCAATTCCCAATTCTTAGCCTCCACAAAAAAGAATTGTTATAAATATTCTTGTACAAATAGGTTCTTTTCCCTTTTTCGTGTCTTTAGGATGCAGTTCTAACAGTGGTATTGCTGGATCGAGGGTATGAACAGTTTAATAGCCCTTTGGTCGTAGTTCCAAACTGGTCTCCAGAGTGGTTGGATCATTTCACAACTCCACTAACAGCGTTTTAGTGTCGCACGCAGTGTTCCCACATCCCCTTCAAAACTTATCATTTTCCCTTTTTATCATATTAGTCAATCTGATGGGTGTGAGGTAATATCTCAGAGTTGTTTTAATTTGTGTTTCTCTGATCAATAGTGATTTAGAGCATTTTTTTCATGTCTATAGATACCTTTGATTTCCTTGTCTGAAAACTGCCTGTTCACATCCTTTGACCATTTATCAATGAAGAATGATATTTATTCTTAAAATTTGACTAGGTTTTCTTATATTCTGATTGCATAGTATAGTGAACTCTCTATTCATCAGTAAATTAAAGCAAAACATTCACAGAAACCAAAGTACAGCATTCACAATGTCATAACAAAACAAGTTATCGCTAAAGTGGCCACATAGTTTTCACCAAAGTAGCCACCTAATTTTAAGCAAAAGATATCATTCAGTAAGTCTCTAACTCAATCATCCTTAAGGACCAGGCCTCCTTAAGGGACACAAAGTAAAAAGGTCAAAGTTCTCTACCTCTAGGTCATAGTAAATCATAATCTTCTCAGTCAGCATTAGGTACCCAAGAAGAGGTCTTTTCACCTTGACTTAGGGCCAGCTCTCAGATTCCATGGTTCCTCTTCCATGGTCCCAGCTCCTGCCCAAATCTATCCAACTGTCACTTATATTCAAAGGCAGGCAGTTCTCAGCTCCTTGTCCAGCTCCTCATCCAGTTCCCATTCCACCTTGAAGTTTGCAGTGTTCAGTCCACCTCAAGTCCTTCACAGTTCCTGTTTCTGGGACAAAGCTTAACAGAGCCGCAATAATACTCATGCACATTGCCGGCACCATCATCAATTCAGTATCTGCCTGTGAAATCAACAGAGACCCACCAGCAAAGTATGGGAACTCAATACACATCACAAACAAAAATCAACACGGACAGAAGAGACAAACAGGGTGCTGCCACCACAAATGTTCTCTCAGTGCTGCTCTCTCCTAGCCCAGGCTTTTCCTTATATATGGTCATTAAGCTTCTCCCTGTTCTGCCCCTTCATGTTGCATCAGCAACAAGGGTTCACAAGTCCTATTTCTTAACAAAGGCTTGATATAATCATGGGCAGGCTTAAAAGAAACTTGAACTGAAACAAGGTGCTAAATAATTAAATAGCTGAAACAAGATGTTAACTACTTCTTTGCTTGCCATTATAGCCATTCAGTTCAACCCCTTCATTTTATAGGTGAGGAATCTAAAGCCTAGAGAAATTAAGTGACTTTCCTAAAGTTTCAGGGATAGAAAATGGAAAATCCAGGATTTGAACCGAAGTCATCCAGCTCCTAATCCAGAATTTCTTCCTCTGCTTCCAATGCACAGGTACATTTTTTTGGTGCTTACTCCAAGCACCAAGATGACCATTATTGGTCTGCCACACACCAATCTGAATCTGTTTAATTCACTGAGGGAGGCAGTGAACTCAGCTAAAATGCTCATCAGCATCTTTACCTATTCTGTCATATGAAGAACAACCTGAGAAGACTTTATCCGGGTGGCAAAGTAGATAGAGGGCTGGGCGCCTAAATAAAATCTGACTTTAGACACTCGTTGGGCAACTCTCTTAACTTCTCTGTCTCAGTTTCCTCATCTGTAAAATGTACTAAGGGAAAATACGGTACAGAAGAAACTTGGATAAGAATCAATGAAAAGATGTAGAAGGGATATTCTTATGGAGACACAATACATAATAATAACATTTACCTTCTAGGGTTGTTGTGAGGGATAAAATGAGTTTTTTATCTCTTGAAAAATCCTTTATGTCATTATGTTTATCTGTAAAATTACAATCATAACATCACCTACTTCCAGGACAATATCAACTTCTATTAAACTTTTTTTTGACTTTTTTTTTGGGAGGGGGGGAAGGCAGGACAATTGGTGTTAAGTGACTTGCCCAAGGTCACACAGCTAGTTTCTAAAGAACTCTGCATACCTTGAAGTGCTAAGATTAATACTAATTATTGTTATTATTATTATTATTACTATCTCCAGCATTATCTAAAAATATCTACACAAGGGTAATTGCCTTTTGAATCAAAGGTTTCCCCAGTGTCTATCATCTTTCCCTGAATCCCTGAGCTCTTGTCTTTTCTTATCAAAAAGCAATTAGGGGTGGCGAGGTGGTGCGGTGAGTAGAGCACCAGCCCTGGAGTCAGGAGGACCCGAGTTCAAATCTGGCCTCAGACACTTGACACAACTAGTTGTGTGACCTTGGTCAAGTCACTTAACCCCAATTGCATTGCCTTCCCCCTCAAAAAAACAAAAGAAAGCAATAATACCTACTCTCTACATTTTACCTAATAAGTACATACATAATAAGTAATTTCACACACATATATATTTAGAGAACAGAGATATTATTATTATTAATATGTCACTTAACATCCTTGGGCCTCAGTGTCTTCACCCAGGAAGGAGTGTGGAACCATAGAAAGAATATTGACTCTGAGATCAGAGGACCTGAGTTAAAATTCTGTTTCTGATTCCTACTAATTGTATAACATTAGATCAGGGGTGGGAAAACTACAGCTGGGAAGCTACAGCCGGGAACCTACATGTGGCCCTCTGGGTCCTCAGATGCAGCCCTTTGACTGAATCCAGATTTCACAGAACACTTGGGAGGTAGGTCTATTATTGTCCTCATCTTACATGTGTAAGACAATTCTCTTAACCTCCTTATGCCTCAGTTTCCTCACCTATAAAAATGAAGGAGTAGAAGAGACAGTTTCTGAGGGCCTTTCTAACTCTACTGCTCTGATCCAATGACATTGTAAAGTCTAGCAGATAGGTCAGAGAAGTATGTCCCCAAATGCCCAAAATCTTCACTTCCTGTTTCTATTTATACTGTTTACTTTTCTTTATCTCTTGAAAAATCCTTTATGTCATTATGTTTATCTGTAAAATTACAATCATAACATCACCTGCGTCCAGGACAATATCAACTTCTATTAAACTTTTTTTTGACTTTTTTTTTTGGAGGGGGGAAGGCAGGACAATTGGGGTTAAGTGACTTGCCCAAGGTCACACAGCTAGTAAGTGTGTCAGGTGCCTGAGAGTGGATTTGAAGTTAGGTCTTCCTGTCTCCAGGGCCAGTGCTTTATTCACCGTGCCACCCCTTCTATTAAACTTAAAAAAAAATTATTTCGTAAATAGGGAGTGACTGCTGGGACCTATCTGATATTTTCTGCTCAGGTGCCTTTGTACATTAGCTTCCTTTTAGTCATTCCTAGAGTAATAACTGTGCAATTTCAATTTTTTCTTTCTTCTCCATATTGGCCAAGATTCAATCTAGCCACTTCCACAGATGCTTAAGTTGGGGACAATATTTTGTAGTAACTAGAGCGCTAGATGAGATCAAATACTTTTTAGTGAATAAATGCTAGCCTAGGATTCAGGAAGGCCTGGGTTCAAATCCTGTCTCAGATACTTCATTAACTGTTTGCAATTGTGAACAGGGTTTCTTTACTGTGGGAATAATAATACTGCTACTTCTAATAATAAAATGGGGAAAATAATATCTATATAATCTACCTCACTATATTCTTGTGATATTCATGAATAATGTAAAGAGCTTTGTAAATTTCTAAGGCTAACATAAATGTCAATTATTATTAAGAACAAGAATTCTTGCCAAATCTTAATTTAGCAGATTGAACTAAACCACAACCAAAACCATGAGAATAACCTCAAATTGAAATGCTGCCACCCGTCATTAAGAATTAAAAAATAAAATAGACATTTCCAGAGAGATATTTTCCATGAACTCACCTGGGATATTGGGTTGTCAAATCTGCCTATCCTGTCTGATCATTTTCATGGCCATTTAGGAAAAAATGTTATTTGTTATAGAGCAGAGAGCTCATAATATTGTTATTGTTGGTGGTGGTCTTTTATTCTTAAAGAAGACCAATGATCTCATGAGGGTGATGTCTCCCTGAATTGGATTTAAGGGAGGCAGAACTGTGCAAAGTTGTCACTCTCTCCTCCAGAGTCATTGAAGTACAAAGGCAAGATATAAGTCAAGACAACTGGTGATCACGGTCCAGGATGCAGCAGTGTAATGGTAAGTGTTTAACAACCAGCTCTTCGTAAAAAATGTACACCTAATACACTTTTAAGTTTATTCTACATTGTTAACACTTTCTCCATCACTTTCTTACATCTAGACAATCAGCAAAACAATAAATTAAGCCCTGATTTTGCAGCATTTGCTGGTTTCCAAAGTGTAAATGCTTCCACTGAAAATTAAACCATAGATTCTTATGAGCCAGTACAAATGGCTCCAGCACACTTCTGGTACATTCTCTCTTGTCAAAATCCCCTATAGCCATGTTGATGGAAATTATATATAGAGTAACAGAATCTTAAAACTTGAAGACTACAACATGATCTAGTCTAACCCGCCTCAATTGGGTCCAATTTCATTAATTCCTGTCTTCGCTATTTGGAACTTAGAATAAATAATTTCCAAGATCATTTTACCAAGTATATAAACTCTTTTTTTGGTCACAAACAGTCTTTTTGCAGTCAGGTTTTTGTAACATATGCCATTTATAAACTGGCATTAGACTGTATGTATGGCCATTTCTGGTATGGCTGACCTTAGTTGTTCATAATGACACTGGCAATTTGGGGGGAGGGGGGAGAGCAATTGGGGATAAGTGACTTGCCCAAAGTCACATGGCTAGTTTTTGTGTCAAGTGTCTGTGGCTGGATTTGAACTTGGGTCCTCCTGACTCGAGGGATGGTGCTCTATTCACTGCACCACCTAGCCGCCCCAAAACTGGCAATTTTAAACCATTACAAGAATGAAGGAATTTGAAAGGTAGATACCAGATGTCTAGAAAGACATGATCCCTCAGATACAACTTAGCAGTTACTTCCTTGTCACAAATTACATCATCTTTCCTTGTTTGTCTTTTCCTAAGGTATTTTTGGTTTAATAGTAGATTGAAAATTGACTATAACGGACCTGACTAGGTGGTTACAGTTAACCTTACTTTTGAAAGGCAGCAAGCTAGAGTCGGGAATGAGAATTCAGATCCCACCTCCGGCATTTGCTAGCTGTGAGACTATAGATAAGTTATTTCACTTCTCAAGTCATTTGTAAAATGGGAAAAATAAAATCTACAATGCTTTCTTCACAAAGTTATTGTGAGGTTCAAATCAGATAACATAAGGATGTTGAAATTTTAAAAGGATAATGGAAACTTAAAAGGCACATTGAAAACGATGTCTGTGTTCTTCTCATCAAAAACACTTCTGCAAAAGGTGCTAGGTTGTTTTTGTTTTTTGTTTGTTTGGAGGGTGGGGGGCGGTACAACACCTGCATCACGGAGCAAAGACTTTCGCCATCCTAACTCTGCTAAAAGGAAGGACTTTTCTGTGGAAGATGTCTACCAGTCCTACAGTGGCCCTAGAAGAGCTTTTCAGAGCTATTTAGGGTAGATCTATGAGATGTCATAAGTAACAACACAACGTGCGTCAACTGAGGGGCACGTAGACTTGGGTGGTCTCTCATTAAAAGAGTGATGATAGTTCCTGGAGCCCCATCAGTCAATGGCAATGACAATGACGTCCTAAACTTCACCAAGAGATTGTAAAGGGTAGAACTGGAAAACCATGAGGCACAGCTGGTAACTGGAGAACTGGAACTGAGAACTAAAGAGTTTTCCATTCTGGATACAATATACAGCACAAGTTCCAGATATTTGTTCTTTTACCCACTTACACATAAATTTATAAGATACTGGACTCATTTGAGTGTTGGTTCAAAAAACAATCCTGTTACATGATGTTACCTGTTCTAATTCAATACTTTCATAAAAGGTGGTTGATCAGGAGACCTCTGATAGATTGAGTCCCTTTCAACACACTCGACAAAATTATGAGATGTAAGGGTATTGTGGGCTTTGCCTGAGACCGGTCCCTCAGTGGGTTAGGTCTAATTATGGAAAAATGAGACTTGTTCAAATAAACATTTTTTTGGGAAAAAACCAAATCTTAAAAAACTGTTTTAACATGTAATTGGGGGGAAATTTTTTTAATTATATATTTTAAAAAGAAACATTAGCAAGCTCTGAGTCAAGGAGTCATCTCAGGCATCTCTGGAAAGAGTTAAAAGAAAGGACCCAAATCTTGCTAGAGAACTGCTCTTCACATTTTCCTTTATGCCTCTTCCATAGTGCAGCAGAGAGGGAAGGAGCTGGTATGTCCTCACCCCGTTGTGGCAGGAACACTATCTAACAAAGTCCCTGACACATGGGTTAACTAGCTTTTTCTCTAAAAAGCAGGGAAACTAAACCTAGACTTGGGAGGTCTAGGAGAGTAGGCTCCACTGACCTTCAGGGGTACCCCACAGCTACATGAGTCATCACACCCTTTCTGCCCAACACATTCTTCTGCCTGGTCTTTTCCAAGGGGAGCTATATCTATCTGACCCTGTTCTGAGTACCTTTTCCAAGCAATTATGAAGTAAACTTTCACTGTTGTTGTACTGGATGGTTTAATTTCACTCCATTCCCAATCCTGAGCCCCTGGATTGGCTTTACTCAGGCCTAGCCTGAAAAGTCTCCAATTAGCAAATGGCATCATGTAGCACAGGGTGAAATCCAGAGGAGAAACCACAACCATCACAGAGCAGGCGCAGTGAGAAACATGTCCAAGAGAGACTCTGTGTCCATGGGAGCAGCATGACAATACCACAAGAAGAAAAAGGCCATTAGGATCCTATGGTGCCAGGGATGTGGCTTGCCTTGGCTATTTTTCTTTTTTACTTTTTTACCTCTCTTCTTGTGTGCTCTAGGTAGGTTCACTGTAGTGATATTTGTTACTATTGCTCATGCTATGCCATTTCAGTAAATGCCTTTGCTTCGAGTTAATTTTATCCTCTGGTGTAAAAGAAAATGCATCGGTAAGGTTATCAAGATATAGTTTTAGGAATGTAAGCCCACAGAATATCCTTTGGGGGACTCAGCCAGCAAATGTAAATTGAGGGGAGTAGCACAGAGGGAGTTATACATTTTGCTATTTAATTTACTTTTTCCTGCCTGGTCTGTGAATACACACTAGGTGGGGGTTCTATCGAAGTATTCGCCTTGCTTTCACATTGAACCCAAGTATGTATGAGTCCAGAGCTGAAGAGTAAATTCATTATTCTTATGTTCTTACTTATGACTATGTCATGACTTATTCCCTATATAATTTCCATGAGGGTAGACACTGAAATTCATTCCTCTTTGTTTTAGTAGACTCAATAAGATTTTATTAAGAACCTATTCTGTTCTTAAAATTTTTTTTAATTTTTGTTATTTTTATTTTTTGGTTTATTTACTTGTAGTTTACAACATTCAGTTCCATAGTCCCTTGAGTTTCAGGTTTTCTCCCCCTCCTTTTCTCCCCCCCCCCATCGTGGCAGCATGCACTTGGATACAGGATCTACAAATATCTTCCCATTAATCATTAGTTAGGTTGTAAAGAAGGATTATAACTGATGGAATGATCAGTGGGAAAGAGGAAACAAAACAAAACAAAAAAGAAACAGAGCAAGTAGTTTGTTTCAATCTGCACTCAGACTGTGCATCTCCTTCTCTGGATATGGATATGTCCTTCAATCATGAGTCTTTTGGAGTTGTCCTATAACCTTGTATTGCTGTGAGGTACCCAGTCTATTGAAGTTAGTCATCACACATACATTATGTCTGTGACTGTGTACAAATTTCTCCTGAGAATCTACTATGTCCTAAGCACTGTGCTAAAAGCTAAACACATAGTAGGCCCTTAAATAAATGTTTTTAATATGAACAAATGAAACTAAGAAGAAAATAAAAACCAGCCTATTGAATTTGAAACTTTTTCCAAAATCAGGATAAATACTCTTAATTTTTTTTTACTATCTATTTCTCCCTCTCCCTACTCTTACTAGTTTATGTTCCCTGATTCTATGCATTGTGATTTTCTAGCAAGGAATTCTCACTTTTCTTTTTGCCTTCTCTTGAGAACTTACGATCATAAGAGTCCTAGATTTGGAAGAGAACTCAACTGTCATCGAGTTTAATCCTTACTTAAGAGCAAATATCTTCAATTCTATTAAAACCACATCCAGTTGTTGACCAGTGATCAATCCAATATAGAGAAAGGGGAATTTTAATTTTTTACTGTATAGTTTAATCTAGAAGAAAGGATTAAGATAAGAGAATCAGAGAAAACCTATAAAACAATCTGTTTACATTATATGTTGGGGGAAGTTTTTTCCTCTGCTTATATTTATTACACATGTATGGTTTTGCTAGTCATCCAGATGGAGAATTTTCTCTAAAAGAAATACGATTTTGTTAGTATGAATTTGTTTTCTCTTAAGAAAATACTGATAAAACTGTATGAAAATGATTTGTAACTGAGCCATTAAACAGTTGATATACATATTTATTTGTGTTCTCCATGTTTTACAATAAGATATGCTGCTAAATGGGTCTCAGAACATAATGGATTACATGAAGAAATGAATACAGCAATGATAAAGTGGAAAAATCCTGGGGGCAAAAAGGCACTTACTAAGTTAATAGTGTAGCCCTGATGATCATATTTCCAGGCAAGTCAACTGTAAATCTCTTTTCAACAGTAATGCCATCAAACTCAGCAGGGAGTTAAGAAAATACATAGGATAGGTACATATCTTTAGAAGTTCATGAAAGTGATTAGCAATTCATTTTCAAAGTTATAAAGGCATCTGCTTGAATGTTAATTTCTTATATTTGATAAGTTTAACTTTTTAAAAATAAGTAGAATAAAAGTGAAACAATGCTGTTGTGATTATAATGATCAAGTTTGGTCCTAAAGAATGAATGAATGAGCATTTACAGTGAGGTACAGTGACATATGCCTGTAATCCTTACTACGGAGGAGGCTGAGGTAAAAGCAAACTCAGGAATTCTGTGCTATGATACAGCCAATGCCAGTGTCTGCCCTAAGTCTGGCCTCAACATTTATGATGGCCAGGAACAGCTCAAGGAGGAATAAGTTGGTTCAGGTTAGAAACAGAGAAAGTCAGACCTTCTTTGCCAATCAGCAGAAGGATTGGGGTCCAGCTAGACATAGTAGGCTTTCACCAAGAAAAGATATAGAGGGGAGGAGACTTATGGGTGTGGAACATTGCACATACTGTCAGCTTCAGTCATAGTTTTGCTAAACCACTTTTTTTGCTTTTTTTTTGTTGTTGTTCTTTGTTACAAGAGATGACTCACTGGGTAGGGAAGGGAGGCAGTTATTAGGAAATAAAAGGAATTAAGAAAAACCCTAAAGATATCAGTACAAAATTTTAAATGTTTTTTTTTGTTTATTACTTTATTTTTAATTTATGGAATAAAACAAGCATTTCCACAACATGGTGTAATAAAAAAAATGATTGCACATGAAACTGCAAATCTATTATGTACCACTTGCTATTCTTTAAAAATATTTTATTTATTTTTAGTTTACAACATTCATTTCCATAAGATTTTGAGTTTTTAATTTTCTCCCCCTCCATCTCTTCCACCCTTCCTAAGATAGTGTGCAATACGATATAGACTCTACTCATAAATTCATATTAAGCACATTTTCACATTAGTCATGATGTAAAGAAGAATTAGAACTAATGGAAGGAACTATAAGAAAGAAGAAACAAAACAACAAAAGAAAAGAAGAGCAAATAGTATGCTTCCATCTGCATTTAGATGCCAAAGTCCTTTCTCTGGATGTGGGTAGCATTTTCCATCATGAGTCTTTTGGAATTGTCTTAGATCCTTGCATTGCTGAGAAGAGCTAAGTCTATCAAAGTCAGTCGTATAATGTGGCTATTATTGTATACAATGTTCTCCTGGTTCTGCTCATTTCACTCAACATCAGTTCATGAGTCTTTCCTAAATGTTTTGAAAGCAAAATATAACAGCGCAAAGGACTCTCCAAAACTTAAAGTACCATGTGTACAAGTTATTATTGGTGTTAACAATTTAAATACCAAAAAAGAAATATTAAATCTGCACACCTTCTTTTCTGTATTTTAAACTTTTTAACTCAACTTAAATTCTAATGCTCATTTTACCACTAGTTAACCAAGTGATATCCAGGCCTTGGTTTCTTCACCTAACAAAATGGAGGGAACTGAAACAGATCCAAGAATTACAGTTAGAACGAGCTAGAGGAGATGTCAGAGGTCTGGTCCAATTTACATCTGAGCAGTAACTCTCTTCAAAAGATCTCCAACAAGTATTGTCTAATCTTTGCTTAAAAACCTCCTGGTATGGAGAATTTACTACCTTCCAGGGTATCTCATTCTGCTTTTAGATAGCTATAATTGTTTTTAAAAATGCTTTTCTTTATCATTTTCTTTTCCTCATATTAAGCTGAAATATGCTTTTCACCCCATTGTTCTCTGGGACTAGGCAAAACAAAACATTAAGGAGTAGTTGGATGGCACAGGCAGAAAATATGCCTTAAAAATAAAAAAATCTGAGTTTGAATGCAGATTGAAGCAAATTACTTGATCTTTTTCTTTTGTGTTTTGTTTTGTTTCATTCCTTCTTTCTCGTTGTTCACTTCATTGGTCATAATTCTTCTTTACAACCTGACTAATGTTTCATGTGAAGGTATTTGTAGAGCTTATATTGGATTGCATGCCTCCATGGGGGGGGGGGGGGAGGGTAAGAGGAGTGGGAAGGGAAGAAAATTTGAAACTCAAGGGATTGTGGACCTGAATGTTGTAAACTAAAAGTAAACAAACAAATTTAATAAAATAAAATTTAAAAATAAAAAATAAAAAATCTGAGTAGATCATTGAGTTCTCTGAGCAACCACATCAGTCTCTATAGATGATTTTCTCTTTTGGATTTTCTCTTTCCTTCCTCATTCTGAGAATTTGTATATGTATGATCATAGAGCTGTTGCTCCTTAGGGGGCCCTACCCCTGACGGGGCTATGGTCTGACCTCAAGAATGCATGACGAATCACTTAGGGTGGAAAGATGGGCCACATCCCATTGCAATAGTCAATTATGGAGCTTATCTCTAATATAACCATACCTACCCTTATACCCCAGTTTAAGGGGTAGAAGAAAGAGGAGACACTCTCATTGGCTTTAACAGCAGCAATGAACTTGCTGTCATGGTCTCTCCAAAGAAAAGAGAGGTGGGGTGGGGGTGGATAGCAAAAATTATCCCCAGGATCTATCAGATATAAAGGTCAAGTGAAAGTTCTAGGACTATTTTGCATAGACTTCAGGGAGGAAAATGCTAGAAAGAGAGGGGCAAGGAGGCAGTATTCAACTTTTCTGTGCAGTTTTCCATCTTGGTACCATGTAGAGAGATATCAGGCACCTAGGCATTCCTCCTTCTCCCTGTAGTGGCATACCCAGGATGGCTGCTAGCACAGGTTCTTAGATCAACTTTACTAGGAAAGATAGCTGTTTAAGGGGTCAACAATCTTTTAAAATTACATTCATTAGTTCAGAGGAAAAGTCAGACTTCTGAACTTCAGACAAAATACAAGCAGAGAAATAAAGACCAACAGACAAGGTTCTGACTGCCTGAATCAACTATACATCCCTGGATCCAGAGAGCCTTTACATCTGAGCAGACAGGGAGCTCTGAACATATGGCTACTCAGAATCTCGACCAGGGAATAACAAGATCCTTCTCATAAGAGAGCCCCCAAAGCAAAATATCAACTCAGAGTATATATTCACTTCTCAGAGCCAGAAGATATCACAACCTTCAGGACTCAGTGCCTAATTAGAAATTAGAAAAAGATGAGAAAGTCTTCCTACAAACAAGTCTCCCCCTAAGCAAGCTTCCTTTAGTGAGACCTCTTAATGGCCAGGGAAGATCTTAAATCCTATTGACATTACACTCCACCTACTTTCCCTCCTCCCACCCCCCATCCCAGTACTTCCCTTCTGAGAGAGTGACAAGATGCTATTTTGAAACTGCTGAGGTCAATAAGGGTGTTTTGTTGTGTTGAGTAGGACAATGACTAGTGACAACTTGAGAGCCTCTCAGAGATGTTACCTGTCTCCTTTGCCTCTAAGTTGTGGAAAAATACTACCCCTTTAAATGAGAAATGCCTCTGAGGTCCCTCTTCCTCCTTCCCATGACAGAGAAGGAGTCTAAGCAAGAAACACTAGTTTCTGCTCCTTTGGTCAAAATAGCATCTAGGGCTAGGTGAAGTCCATTGCCCTGGTGCCTTTTTCCAGTAGTCTTCACCCTTCAAATCTTTTGTTCTTTTTTCTGCTTATGTATTGTTTATTCCCTTCTATATAAAATGAATTAATGGTCACTAACCTTAGTTGCATAATCAATGTTAGCAATGTGAATAGAGTATTGGGGAGAACCAGTTTGGGAAAAATAGGAGACCTACCTAGCTTGTAGAGTGAGTCATAGGAGGGGAGATCCTAGAGTAATGATTTCTCCCCACTCCTCCTTCCCCTAGGAAATCATAAACTTTTCATGTAATCTTGGATATGCTTTAGCTAGTTGTAAATTGATTTATGAGAGAATATATAAAAGAGATTAAGAACCTGAAGTGAATCAATAATCCCCTAGACCAAATAAGGCCCTTGGGATAGAGATGAGCCAGTCTGAAACAAAGGGAGAGAAAAGGTTACTTACCATATGTACTACAATGGATCCCTTTTTAGATTCCTTCATCAGTGTACATATTATTGCTCCCTTACCTAGTGTCCCTTTTAGCATTTTACAGCTGAACAAGGATGTTTTTAGGGTGACACTACCCCTAGCACGTTCATTCAAAATCATTATCATAGTTTAAAACATATGTATTGAAGCTGTCCCACATGTGTAGCATGGGATGTCACTGTGTAGCTGCCTCAAAGGGAGGCAGAATAGACATCTCTAGCCTCTTCTTGCTCCACCTTTCTCCAAGTGAGACTTTAATTCCTGACAGGTGGGGAAGCAGCAGGTTGGGGCCAGAAGCTTGGCCACTTTATTCTTTTTAGAGAGAGATAGTAAAAGGCTAGAATTATATCTATCTATTCGCTTAGCTATTATTAGTCTAGGGGATATAGTTTGCAGGTTCAAACTAAACTTCTGATTGCTCTTGATTAATGAAGAAAGGAAGACCCAAGCTTTATGATCCAAGGCTTGACTCCCTTCCCACCAAATATCAGTTCTATAATGATCACTCATCATAAGTAATAAAGAGACCCATTGATCCAAGCCAAAAACAAAACAGAAATCAAAGAAAGTATAAGTAGGAGAATATATAACAGATAAAACAGAAAGAAGGATCCCTCCCATTGTGAGAGAGGTAACTCAGCTCAACTGAGAGAGAATTACAGATCTTACCCAAGAGGAAATTCCCTGAAGTCTCTAGTGTAGCAAGCTGGGAATAGAAACATAACAGAGGCAGGGTGGCTAGGTGGTGCAGTAAATAGAGCACTGGCCCTGGAGTCTTGAGGGTCTGAGTTCAAATATGGCCTCAGACACTTAACACTTACTAGCCATGTGACCTTGGGCAAGTTACTTAACCCCAACTGACCTGTCTTCCCCCCTCAAAAAAAAAAAAGAAAAGAAAAAGAAACATAACAGAGACTACTAGTTCCTTTCACATTGGCTTCTTCCTAGTCTTATTCTCATTGCAGGAACCTGAAGGGGGGGTTGGTATGGTTTATCTTCTTTTGTTAAGCTGGAAGCCATAAGTTCCCAAAGAGAGTCTGAACCCAATGAGAATCTGAAGAGATTGAATCTCTCCCCTGTCCCACCCTCAGCAACTCTCCCTGCACTTCACAAAACTGTAAGACACTGATCTCCACCAATGAGAAGAGAGTTCAATACCAATGGGAGTTGAGACTCAGGTTATATATGCTTTTTTTTTAAAAAAAATTTGGAGGGGAAAAGGCAAGGCAGTTGGGGTTCAGTGACTTGCCCAAGTTCATACAGCTAGTTAAGTGTCAAGTGTTTGAGGCCAGATTTGAACTCAGGTCCTCCTGACTCCAGGGCTGTTCTATTCACTGCACCACCTAACCACCCCTACATATACTTTTTATCAAATCACCTTTGCCAGGTTCATTACTTTAAAGAACATGCAATCAAAAAGTTAAGAAAAAGCATAAACATAGTAACAGCAAAGTTACTTAAATACTGGAGACTAGAATTCTTCATCAACTTCTCAGTGCTAGGTGACATTCAGTCAGGAGCTAATCAATAGAAATTCACTCACAAATTAGTGTAGTTGCTCAGGATGTACTGATAATAAATATCAGCTTGCTGATGAATGCAAGAATGTCGGGGTACCCTGGTGGGTGTCATCAGTTTCAACTCAGTCATCAGTTATGTCACTTTTCTACGTCAAGAATAGGTATGTACATCAGTCAATACCTCTCTTTAGTAATGGAGAAAAACATCTGTTGGTTTTTTTCCAATGAGAGGTAGTTTTGTCTGACTTCAGAATTCCCCCAAAGACAAATGGCATGGATAAGCTGCTTCATACCAGATCTCTACTACTCTCTTCCCAGTCTAAGATTTTGCCCTGTCAAATCACCTACCCTCAAAGTGCCACTAGAATAAGTATGTTCTGTGCCAGTGCAAGTGTTTCATCACTGGACAGCAGCACACCCACTACATCCTTCTTCAATGAAAAAAAAGTAGTCCCTATAAATTAATTCAAATACACAGACTTCTGCAAATATATAGCATAAGCAACACTGATAGATAACACACAGTCTCATTCAAGGGAGATTGGGAAAGATTTCTTGTTGAAGGTGGGAATTTAATCTGGGACTTGAAAGAATCCAGGGAAGCCAAGAGATGGAAATGAGTGGGGAGAGCAATTTCTTTATCTTGCTTTCACCCACAAGTGCTCCACTAGCAATAGTTTGGATATGGAGGATAAGAGAGAGTTAAGGATGACATGTAGGTTGTAAGTCTGGGACCAGGTGAGTCAATTTTGTCAACTGATACAATAATTTTGTAATGGTTTTTAATACTTTTATTATGATTTTCTATAATTTTCCTATCTGTGTAAATGAATCCTAAATACACATAATTACAAGAAGAGATTATCATTTTACTTACAAATGAAATTTTTCATCCTATTTTCCCTATTATGTGTAAATGCACATGTTGATACAGGTTAGACTTTTGAGTTATTTTTAGATTTTTGGCTCTGCTAGTGTAATTAGGTGATAAAATTCTTCGCATCTGCTCTTTGGGTTTCGAGAAGGTTCTCTCTCTTAAGCTATAGATAATGATCAAGATTCCACAAGCTCCTCATGTAGCAGGAGCATTCTACTGTGTTGAATAAACTCCCAGAAGCTATATTGCTTCCTGTAAAGTTAAAAAAAAAAGACTTAAGAACCTGTAATGACCAATCATGACTTCAGAAGACTGATGATGAAACATGATTCACATCTTATAGTGGTGAGATTATAGTGGAGAGACTGTAGGGGGGAAAATGCAACATATATTTTCTGATTAAACCAATATAACATAAATTTGTTTTTCTTGATGACATTTTTTAAACTAGGAAGGACTTTATTTTGGAAGGAGGAAAGAGAGTTGTGTAGAAGAATGGGAGTAGTAAGAGATGCAAAACATAGAAGAAAAGAAAAAGAGTATTGATGGAATATTTAAAAACACAAAAGAGTTCAGAAGCTGACACAGATAAGTGGGGAAATGGTCCTATCATGTTAAATTTAACCTAGATTTTTAAAAATCTGTAAGTAATAGATTCCTGATTTCTATGCAATCCACTTTTTCAAAGACTTTTTTTGGCAAGTGGAAATGGTTATATTTATTAATGATTTTCTAGTTCACATTTTAAAAACTTCTAAAGAAAAATAAGCTTTCAAAGCCTCAAATTATTTGTCTAAGGCATATGTAATACTTTTTTTTCTAAGACTTTTAATCTTCCTCATTCTGCTAGTGAGCACAGATGCTTTGATTACAGAACAATGTATAGAGGAAACATGCCTTTTTGTCACTGTGTAGGAGGTTACTATTTAAATTACTTCACATTTGAAAGTGGAATTCTTTGTCTTAAAGCCAAGGAAAAATCAGAACAGAGATTTTTCAAATGACTTTGAGTAGAAAGAGGGGTGCTTCTTCTAATTATTGGAATATTTTAAAATAACTAAGAAACTAATCTGGAAAGGTTGGAGGCTCATTCTGTCTTATTGATACCCTTTATTTTTATTGTATAATAATTTCCCAATATATTGTTCCCCATTCCCATATAAAATCCTTCCTTGTAATGAAGAAAAACAGTTAAGTAAAAACAATGAAACAATGACTGCAGCTATCAGAACCTGCAGCATTCAGCATCCCTAGTACCTTGTGAAGGTACTATCTCTATCTCTTACCTACCTTCTGGAACCAACATTAGTCACTGTGCTTAATCTTAAGTCAGCTGCCTTTCTAGGATTTTTATTTACATCAGTGTTACTATTATGTGTATAGTTCAAATGGTTGTTTGCTTTATGTCAGTTCATGTAAGTCTTCCCATATTTATCTAAATTTCCTGTATTCACCATTTCTTTAGGTCAGTTGTATAATAATGATTAATAATCGACTTCTTATGGCAAAAGAAATAGTAATTCCATCACATTTGTATGCTGAAATTGTTCATCCAATTCCCAGTAGAAGGCTACCTACTTTATTCCCAGGTTTTGCTACTGCAAAAAGTGCTACTTGATCATTTTGGTAATTGTGAAACCCTTCATCTGCCTTTGGTCTTCTAGTGATGGATGTCCAAATAGTAGGGTCTTAGAGACAAACGGTAGTAAGGAGCAGTCAAAAGTGTGGTAGTTTTTCTCCCAAGTTCCAAATTGTTTTCCAGAATACAGCTCTACTAATGATTAGTGTGACTGACTTCCCATATTTCCTTCAATACCTACTATTTTTATCATTCATCATTTTGCCAGTTACATGTTCTAGAGCTATAGAGGTGAAATCTCAGAATTCTTTTCATTTCTATTTATCTTAGCATTAATCATTCTGATAATTTTTATATAGTTGTTGATATTCCAGATTTGTCCTTTTGAAAATTATTCTTTGACCACTTGCAAGTGTAAGACTTTTTCATATTTAGAAGCCATGACTTTTATATTTATAGGGGAAGGGAAAATGAAGGGAATAAGCCTTTATATAGTGCCTACTATGTGCCAGATAGTGAGAAGAACAGATGGCACTGCAGTGGGCTTATAGGACCTTTCTGCACAGACCAAAAAGGCAGTCCTAATCCATGGTCCCAAGAACTCAAACTCTAGTGTATATAATTTTCCTTGAAGGGGTGTAATAGTAATCAGGAAAAGGAAATGTATGGAAGGGACTTAAGTCAAAGCTAATTTTTCTGAATATAAAAGATGACAGAACTTTAGAATGTCATCCTTGACAGTTATCTAAGCAATCTCTTTCCCAATAGATTGTAAAATAAAAACAAAAACAAAAACTGTCTTCTACAATGGCTAAAGTTTCATTATGTTGTTTTATAAAGAGGAGGTAGTTAATTCATAAAATGTTTTAGTCCTTTGTTCTACGTCTAAATTTTCCAAAAAACCACATACTAATGGCAAAGTATTCCTATATTTGTGGGAAAAAATAAATGATTCCATTTTTATTTGGCATCAGAATAAATTGTCTATCTACCAGTAATAAACTTTCTCAATTTGTCAACCACAGAAATTTTCAACAGACCATATAGTGAAGTACCCTTAGAAGTGGCCAGCCACCCTAGATGTACCAGATTTTAATCTGTATTATAAAGCAGCAGTCCTCAAAACTGCTTGGTACTGGCTAAAGAATAGAGTAGTGGAATGGAATAGAATGAGTACAAAAGATTCAGTAGTCAATGATTATAGTAATATGCTGTTTGATAAGCCAAAAGACCCCAGTTTCTGGGATAAGAACTCACTATTTGACAAAAACTGCTGGGAAAATTGGAATATAGTATGGCAGAAACTGGGCATAGACCATCATCTAACACCATACACAAAAGTCAAGTCTAAGTGGGTGCACGATCTAGGTATAAAGGCTGATACTGTAAATAATCTGGGGAAGCGAGGAATAATTTACCTGTCAGATTTATGGAGTAGGGAAGACTTTATGACCAAAGAAGAGTTGAAGAGCATTATAAAATGCAAAATGGATAATCTCAATTACATTAAATTGAAAAGTTTCTGTACAAAAAAAGCCAATGTAACCAAGATTAAGAGG
>CM053593.1:235159875-235198581 GCA_028646575.1 Pseudocheirus occidentalis | reverse complement strand
CACCCAATTCATATAAGTCCAATATCATTATAATACGTTACTTGGTTCCAAAATTATACCAAATAATACGAGGGTCTGTAAATGCATGTTTTTGCTGCAAGGTAGCGTCGAGTAGCTGGTAGCCAATGTCCAGAATGGTTCGGAGTGCAAAGGGTTAAAAAAAGATAAAAATTGTTTTAACAAGTAATTGGAGGAAAAAAAAGTAAAATCTTATTTAAGTGATAAGGAAAAATTAACTTTGTTTCAGAGTAAGACTCAAATCCAGGCCTTTTTCAGGTGAATAGTAAATACTCTAATTTGGCCAAATTGTAAAGTAAGAGACAGAAAGCAGTGACAGATAAAAGTTATAAAGTTAAACTTGTATCAGTAAGTAGAATGACTGAATGCTACAATCAAACTTTATTCAGCAGGCATCACTGAACAGTTTACACCAGTGGTTCTCAACCTGTGGGTCATGAACCTTTTGGGAGTCTAACGACCGTTTCAAAAGGGCCACAGGGGTCACCTAAGACCACTGGAAAATACATATTTCCAGTGGTCTTAGGAACAGAGACACTGCTCTTCTATCTGTATCCAGGCAGGTCCACCCACATGCAGATACGCCCACAAGTGTATTAAAGGGGTCACAGCATTAGAAAGGTTGAAAACCACTGGATTACACAGTAGAGTGATACCTGTGTATATTAGCAAAACTAATCTGACCTCCTCAAGACAAAGGCTAGATTGGAGAGAAGAGTTTTTATCAATGGTCACCTAGGAGAAGACTATATTAGACTAAACAAGAAGCAAATCACCTTAAGAGATAATACAAAGGCAGAACTGATAAGCCTCAGCAAATGATTCCATTCAAACACTTAGTAAAGCTCTTCTATATAACATTGTGCTATGACATAGCCCCTGCCCCAAGGAGTTTACAGTCTAGGAGATTATGGTCCATATATGTAAATACATATAATAATGGAAAGTACATGAGAGTTACACAGTATTTACAACATAAAGCAATGAGGTTGCTGTGTGACCCCAGGGTCACTGGAGGTCAGATGATAACATAAAGATATAGCTGGAAACTACAGGAAGGCACCAGCTTATGGAGTTGACTAATTAACAAAGGAGTATAAACTTTATTCACTGAGCTGGAGAGATAAATTGAAGGGCTTTATTACACAGGAGTATAAAATGTATAAATATTTATACATCAGATGTATAAAATGTCAAGATAGGAATACTTTAAAGCTACTATAATAGTTCAGGCAGTTTGTAAATAAGGCTTAAAGTAGTATGATACCAATCATCACTGAAAGAAATGAGAAATGTGAATGCTGAGGCATTGTTAAAGATTCCTAAGAGAGAACAAGGCATGGGGGAGATACATGTCAGGACTGGAGGAAGATATTGTCCCAATTTTCAAAAAAGAACAGAGGCTATAAATACACTAGTCTAGTACATTTGACTCAAATACTAGCAAAATTATAGAATGCTTTAGTAAACAGATGGTTAGTGAACATCTAGAAAAGAAAGATATGAACCACTGAGTCAAATTCAGCTTCATCCAGAACAAGTCATGCTAGACTTACCTTCTTTACTTTGCAGACTGGTAAATCAGGGTAATGTTATTTACACTTATTACTTGGATTTCAGAAAAACATTTAATGAAATCCTTCATGCCATTCTTAAGGAAAAAAAAAACAGAAAAATGTAGGCTAATCAATAGAGCAGTTAGATGGAGTAGTACATGATAGAATGGCTTGACCCAATTATTAATAATTAACAATTCCAATTGTCAAAACCAAGTATGGTATAATGATGCACATCACTAGTCCCTGTTGCTGGAGAAGTTAAGGCTGGTGGATCTCTGAAACTTCAGAGTTGTGAGATGCCGCAGGGCTACAGCCGATCTTGCATCAATATGGTGAGCCCCCAGAAGCAAAGGAATACCAGGCTGCCTAAGGACCACCAGAAGGCAGCATTAAAAGCAAAGGAATAATAGAAATTTGGGTTCTTCCAACTTTGAAATTTTGTAGTTATATAACCTGCGTCTGAACCCTAACTCTGTCAGTTATTGCCTATAATATTTTGGGCAAGTCACTTAATCTCTCTGTCCTGATCCCTAAAACTAAAGTAAATCAAATTAAAACACTGAGAGGTTTCACTTCTTATCTCAGAGATAACAAAAGATACAAATAAGCTATGAATTGGTCTAACAGTAGTTTTCAAACTTTTTGGTATCAAGATCCCTTTACACTCTTAAAAATTAATGATGACTCCAAAGAACTTATGCTCATGTGAGTTAAATTCAATAAATGTTAGCATAAATAACACTTTTATGAAAAATAATTAATTTAGTGAGAAGAGTGGAATAGTTTCACATATTTTTGCCTGCAGTGTCATTTCTGCTTCTGAATTCAATCAATTGTGATGTTGTTTTGGTTGAAATATATTAAAAAAAAAATCCAGCCTCACATGTAGTTAGAAGCAGAAGGAAGGTTTTAATAGCTTTAATATTATGTTAGTGTTATTATAAAAATATTTTTGCCCTCAGAGAACTCCTTAAAGGGCCTCGAGTACCCCCAAAGGATCTCTAGTTTAACAGTTCTGGAAAAGAATATGGAATTATGGGGGAAATGTCACTAAATTGTTCATATGTTTTGCCCTTCTCCTCCACAGAGTTCAAAAACAGAAAGGTCACCCAGAAACAAAAATACTCAGAGCAGCACTTTGTAAGAGGAAAAAAACTAAAAACAGCATAGGTGCCCACAAATTAGGAAACAGATAAATAAATTTTGGCATCTAAAAGGAATATTAATGCATTATAAACATCAAATAAACCAAAGAAAGCAAAATTTTAAAAAGAATAATATATTTGATGCCTATAATAAAGACATTAGGACGCAAATTAAGTGCAGTGACCAATCTTGGTTCCAGAGGACATATGATGAAATATTTCCTTACAGAGAGGTGGTAGACAACAGGTACAGAATGTCGCGTATTCTATTATGTTTGATTATTGTGTCATTTTGTTTTAATTGTTTTTCTTCATTACAATTTATTCTTTATGAAGACTAGTATGAACAATTTTTTAAATTGTAATTTTAATGTAATTTTTAAAAAGCATTAACAGAAGATTCATAAGCAAAATGAAAGAATCAGATTATATGACCTTTAAAATACCTTCTAGCTCTAAATCTATAATCCTAATCTCAGGGTGTAGCTTGGAAGATACCACCTAATACTCAAAAATATCTGATGGATTTCCACTATAAAGTGTAATTTAAATTTGACCACCATCTATCACCATCGACCTACCTTTCCCCACCTCTGTCCTACTGTAAACTAAACAAATCCTTAGCTCCATGGACAATGGCCTACTTATTGCTCTATAAAATATGCTATTGAACCCCATTTGGAATGTCCTTCTCCCAAATCCTTTTGTAATTCAGTTCATTTACACTTCCTTCACAAAGTCTTACCCCTTTGTGATCCAGAATTGTATCTATTTATCTCTCTACTGGTCACTTGCACACAGGTTCAGGACAACCTATGATAATTTGTGTGATGTTATTTATCTCTTCCTGAACATATCCTATCCAAATGGTAGTAGCATATTGGCTCTACAAAAAGTAGAAATATGTCCATGTTACATTTAATCTGTACTATTAACATTTTCTCCACCTCTTTCTGAAGTCTAGACAACCATTAAATCAAACCTTAATTTGTAGTGTTTGCTGACTTCTGAGGTGTAAATACTGACACTAAAATAACAACTGACACAAATAAATCTGAGCTGGCCAAACAATACTCTGGCCAACTGGATTCTTTAGAATTTTTAAAACTTTTTTTTGGAAGGTAAAAGGGAAACAAGCATTATTTTCTGCCTCCCACTTCCCTGCCCCCTTTAAAGGGGGTAGGGGAAAATCATACCCACTAACAAATATGAAGTAAAACAAATTCCTGCATTGATTATAGCCAAAAAATACATCTCATTTTGCATCTCTAGGCCATCATGTCACTAACATGAGATGAATAGCATGTTTCCTCATCGGTCCTCTGGAATTGTGGCTAGTCCTTCACTAATTAAGAGATCTCAAATTTGTTTTTGATTTTATGATACTGCTGTTAATGCATAAATTGCTCTCCTGGTTCTGCTCAATGTATTTTTCATCAGTTCATAGAAGTCTTCCCAAGTTTCTCTGAATCCATCAATTTCATCATTTCTTACATACAAAGTTGGTCCTGAATTCAAATGCATCCTTAGACACTTAGTAGAAGCCGTATGACCTTAGGCAAATTTCTATCAGCCTCCATTTCCTATGTAAAATTACACCTACCTCCCAGCACTGTTGAGAGAATATTTGTAAAGCATTTTGAAAACTTAAAGCACTTCATAAATACTAGCTATGATTATTATTCTGTTACATTCATATGCCATAATTTCTTTAGCCACTCTTATGTTGATGGGTACATCCCTAAGTTTCCAATTCTTCGTTATAACAGAAAGAGTTGCTATAAAATTTTTGTACGTACAGGACCTTTTCCACTTTCTTTGATCTCTGGTATCACCAGAGTCAAAGGAGATACCCAGTTTAGTGACTTTTTGAATACAGGCCCAGATTTCTTTCCAAAATAACTGGATTAACTGACAATTCTGCCAAGAGTCCACCAGTGTGTTCGTTTTTACTGGAGCTACTTCAACAAATGTCATTTTCTCTTTTGTCACCTTTGTCAACTGATGAGTGGAGAGGAAACATTCAAGTCATTTTAATTTGTATTTTTCTAATTATTTGTGATTTAGAACATTTTTCACATGTTTGCAAGTCCTTTATACATTCATTAAGCAAATGATACTGGCTCTACATTAGTCTTACTTTACATATGAATCAGAGATCATAGGAATGAAGCATGCAATTTAGAGACAGACTTTTAAGATCATTTAGTCTAGCCTCATTTACATAAGCTAAAAATGCGGCCTAGGGAGGCTAACTTGCTCAATATCACAAAGGCATTATATGTGGCAGAGCTGGATTTTAAACCCAGGTCTTTTCCCTCCAAATCCAGTGCTCTTTTCACTAAATCATGCTGTTCAGACACCCACATGATCATATTTAATTAGTAATTAGCTGATAAAAATGGTTACTACTGAGCTGACTTCGATCAAAAGGGAAAGGAGGAGAAGGTTAAATAATTAGTGTCTAAGGAAATCCTTCAGCTTCCTGATATCCCTTACAGTATACTGAATAGATGCGCACTTTCAGCCCTCCCAATCTCAAGGAATAATATAACATTTTTCTGTTTATATCCTTTATCTGTCATGGGTTGTCTGCAGTAGAAGCTTTGACCTTCTAGTCTCATTTTTTCCCCTAGTTTTTAGAGTATGCTGAACCTTTTTGGAACCCATAAGCATTTCAATGATTTTCAAGGTAATTATGAAATGTCTACCCTTTTTTGGCAAGTAGAATGAACTCCTGGTAGACTATGATTTTCTTAGAACAGGTCAGCATAACAGTTCAGTCAGTATTCCTTCTGTGTCTCAGATAATAATAATTTTGTCTTCCTCATTAAATATTTATTGAACCAAATTCAGCTTGTGTTTGGTGCTGAGGCTAGAAAAGAAATAAAAAAACAAAGCTCATGCCCTCGAGGAATTTGGAATCCAGTTGGGTTCTAAAAGACCTAAGAACTCTAATCAATGCAATGACTAACCATAACTTCAGAGAACTGATGATGAACCACTCATTGACAAAAAGATGATGGATCCAAGATGTATATCAAAACATACTTTTTGGGGCAGGTAGGTGACACAGTGAATAGAGCACTCAGGAGGACCGGAGTTCAGATCTGGTCTCAGATACTTAACACTTACTAGCTGTATGACCTTGAGCAAGTCACTTAATCCCAATTGCCCTGCCTTTCCCCCTCCAAAAAAAGACAAAAAAATACTTTTTCAGACATGTCCAATGATAAAAATTTGTTTTGTATGACTATACACATTTCCTAAAAGAGCTTTTTCATATTTTCCAATGGGGGTGGGGTGGAAGGGAGAAGGGATAGAGATACAAAAAGAAAAGAGGGCCATTGAAGTATATTTTTTTAACGCACAGAAGAGAACAAAAGGTCAGAAAGAAGCAGATCAGTAGAAAAGCTGTAATAAGTTACATTGCTGAATTTGCTATACATATGAAAAAGCAAGGTGTATTTATTAAAAGATAAAATCATCTTCTATTATACTATATATGAAAATATTCATTTGCTGTTAATTTTTTTTAATTTACAAGAAAATAACGGACTTTTAGGTCAATTTGACCTTTTCACTATGATTGCATACTTTAAAATAATCACCACTAAAAATTTTTTTAGTTTATTTTTTAGTTATAGTTCAAGTTCCAAACTGTCTCATTCCCTTCCTCCCCACCCTGCACTAGAGAAGGCCACCATTTGACCACCAGTCTTACCTAAATACTTCATTATCATAACATGGAAATGTCCCTGAACTCTTAAAAGTTATTCCAGAAGAACCTAAGTTATTTTTGTATGGCATATGTAGGAAGTATATTTGGTATATATAGCATAGTGAGAAGAAAACCGAAACAGACATATGTCACAACTATGCGATCCTGGGTAAGTTACTTTATCTGAGACTCAATTTACTCATATACAAAATAGGAATAATAATAATACACTATCTAGAATCCAAACTTCACAAAACAAATCCCCTTAATAAAAGGATCTGTTGGAGTCAGTCAAAAGGCCTCACCCAAGGACCTAGAAGGCCACTATGTGGCCTTGAGGCCTCAGGTTCCCCACCCCTGAGGTCGACAGTCAATCTCAAGACTTAGTCCTGGGGCCCAGTTTGAATCTTCTTTCCTCACTTATGCTGGGAAATATTACAGACATTAAGACATTTTTATACAAATGAGACATTAATAAGGAAAATTCTTTACAATCAAAAGCACCAAATAATGAGTCCCCACCAAGCTGTTTTTGGGACACTTAGAGGAAAAGCTCAACTTCTACAAGTTTCAGGTTGTTGCCTATTCTTCCAAGCTCTTAAAAAGAATCATAAGATTTTTTAGATAAGACCTTAGAAGTTCAAAGATTTGAAGTCAAAAGGAATATTGGAGACCATCTAATCCAACTGCCACCTCCAACCTCCAACATTTTATAGATGAGGAAACTAGGTGAAGCAACCTGTCTAAGATCATATAGGGAGTAAATAGCAGCAACAGGATTTGAATCCAGATCCTGACTCCAAATCTAGCACTGTTTCCAGTGTTGTAAACTGCTTCCCTGATTTTCTAGTCCATCCAGTCTGTGAGAATTTTGCTCATGAAACCATAGGGTTCTGCCTCTAATCAATGACCCTCCTCCCCTATACACAGTTTTCTTAGAGCTCAATTCTGGACTGTTGCCCTGGTCAAACTCGGTTGTTAGCTTCTCCAACAAATAATATATTTCTTTTCTCTTGGTAAATAATGCCCAAATGCACCTGAGCTTACATTTCCAGTTAAATTTTACAGTCACAAAATTCCTAGAATATAAAGAGGTAAGCCATTTTTCCCAGCTGTCTCTCTAGATTATGGCTAGATTCTGTTTCTGATTCTGGAAATAGCCATCCTTCTCACTGACAGCCCTAAATTTCAAGGGTTGTAAAATCTTTTTTTTTTTTTTGCTTTTTTCTTTTTTGAGGGCAACGGGGGTTAAGTGACTTGTCCAGTGTCACATGGCTAGTAAGTGTGTCAAAGGCCGGATTTGAACTCAAGTCCTCCTGACTCCAGGGCCGGTGCTCTATTCACTGCACCACCTAGCCATCCCACTGTGAAATCTTAATATACTACACATCTCAACACTCTGGCTTAGCCATAATTACAGTGCAAATTTTGACTTCCCCTAAAGTTTTTCCATTTGCAATATCGTTGCTTTGTAAACAGTCCTCTGCAAGACTGTTACGCTTAAAATATATTTTTGTGGAGTTGAATACAGCACCATTAAGCCAGTTAACTCTGTTATTTCATTTATCCTACAACAAGTTGCAACAGTTCCAGCTTGTAAATTTTATCTCCATTTTTGAAGCATAAAGATATTTTATATTTTCAAATGCCTCTCTCCTCTTTTCAAAATTTCTATACATTATTTGCCTACTTACATCACCAAGTTATTGTGCTGAGCTTACAGATACTGAATTATGTGAAGAGAATAACTAAAATGTTCACACCTTTAAACCCAGAGAGTCTGCTGCTAAGCATATATTCCAAGAACCTGAATGACAAAAAGAATGGTTTTCATATACACAAAAATATTTATAGCACTTTTTTCTAGTAGTACTGGAAGTAGACGCTCGACACTGGATAATGGTTAATAATGAAATACTATCGTGCTTTAAAAATTATGCATATGAGCAATACTATGTGAAATGTGAAAAATAAAATGGTGAAAAGTGAAATAAGCAAAAACAGGAAAACATTGTGGGGATATATATTACACACACACACATATGCATATGTGTATAGCTATATACAGACATATATGGATATATCCATATATAAAGGTATGCGTGAGTTTGTATGTGTGTATATGTGTGGTATGTGTATCTCACTACCACAATCTAAACAGAAAGAACAGTTGAAACTTCATACTATGAAATCAGGATCAAGCTTGGCCTCAAAGAAGAGCTATGAAGAGGTACTCCTCCTCTACTACTTTACAGAAGAAGGAAGGAAGAAGGTTATAGGTGTGAACCACGTATGTAACAGCTTTTTTTTTTAATATGCTATTTACTTTTGCTAATCTTTTTACACTGGAAATTATAGATTATGATAAAGAGATCAACAAAAACTTACTACTAAATTTTTTTTTAAATTTGGCGGCCTTGCCAATTCTGCTTAAATGAACTATGCAAATATCTATGCTGTAGATATTATCCCATAGATTCTGTAATTTCTCTTTTTTTTCAGACTACAGCCAATTTCTTCTAAGTCAATGTGCTAAAATCATAGTAGATAAGAACTTAATTAAGTTCAAGTCCACTGCCCTTTTTATTTTGCACCAAAGTTGGATATTCTTGAAGAGCAGACAAACAGACAAATTAACTATTACACAACTCCCAAAAAAATTTTAGAAAGAAAAAGTATAATTTATTCATTCCTGTAATGGAAAGGGTGCTGGACCAGGAGTTAAGAGGTCCACACTAGTTGTCACCAACAAGCTGTCACTTGACCTTTCTGGGTCTCTTCTTCAGTTCTAAAATACTCCAGACCCTAAAAATTTGATGAAGTTTTCAAAATGACATGCCAATTTTTTGTTTGTTTCCTCATAAGAAGTGGGATTTGGGAAGGGGGGTAAGCTGCTACTGGCAATGATAACGATAAACTATTTATTAAATGGCTTGCTAGGAGCTTGGCACTTTGCTAACTGCTGAGGATAGAAATACAAGATGGCTAGACAGAGGCCCTCTCAAAAAGGAAAGGGGGAGGCAGGAGATAAAGGGAGCCAGGAGATGACGGGAGTCTAAAGCCAGAAAGTGGAGGGGGGGGAGCCCCGCAGGTCTGTGAAATGACCCCAAGTGACATGAATTTCTGGTTCTAGGCAACATTAGGCAAATGTTCCCTAGTCACAGCCAAAGAACTCTAGGCAGAATTCCATACTCTTCACAAGCCATACACACTGAAGCCCATGCAAGCTAATGGTCAGATTCTCTTCCATATACATCCTATGGGTCAACCTTTAAAGTCACACTTTAAAATTTATTAACTAAGGTTAGGAGACAGGGAAAAGAACAAGAAGATAAAAGAGAGGGGTAATTCTGTCCATACTTCAGTTACCTAAAAGTCCTCAAGTCTCATGTCTTAAAACCATATTGTACAAGAACACTGCAAAGGAAAACAACTGTGAAAGACTTAAGAACTATGATCAATGCAACAGCAAATCATGACACCACTAAACTAATGAGGAATCACTCTTTGCATTCTCAGCAGAAACTTAATGTTGAGGTTCAGAATGAAATATATATTTTCAGATATTATCCAGTATATTGATTCATTTTGATTGACTATATTCTTTTTTGTAATAAAGGGTATTTTTTCTTGGAGAAGGGGAAATGGTAATTTAATAAAAGGAAAAGAGCATCAATTAAACATTTTAAGACATGCAAGAGAGAAGTTCAGAAGAAGTCACAGCAAAGCAAAGCAGTGTTGAACTATTATATTAAATTTTATATTACACATATATATATTTTTTAAGAAGCCATTCACAATATTTGCAATGTTATACAACAAAAGTGTCAAATGGTTGCCAAAATGCAATGGAAAATTAACAAAATAAAATATAGATAATATGTGGCCTTCTAAATCAATATGAGATACACAAGAATCCTCGTGTATTGCTTAGTGGCCCCATTTCTTATCTGACACCATTGATAAGCAAGCCTCTTTTTCTATTATTTGTATGAAAATGAATATTGGTTCATATCTGTTGATATTTGTCAAGTTCATGATTTTAAAATATGGAAAACCTACAACCTGTACAGTTTCATTGATTACCAAAATTTTTAAAAATTTATTAAGTTATCTTCCACATTCCTGGCACCACTATATCCCATAAATGCAAAAATAAAAGTTCACACCTTTAAGAAGTTTACATTTTAATGGGTACTAAAGGACATACACAAAAAAAGAAACTAGCTAACACATATATAGTTTTTTAAGGTTTGCAAAGCACTTTACGATAATGCTAATTTTATTAATTTTCACAACAATGCTAAGAGGTAGGCGCTATTATATCATTCCCATTTTAAAGATGAGAAAACTAAGGCAGTGAAATTAAGTGACACACAGCTAGTAAGCTGTAGAAGCCATACTTGAACTGAGGTCTTCCTGACTCCAAACTCAATGATTCAGCAACTGTGCCACTTAACTCCATCCAAATAAATGCAAACTAATTCCTAGATTGCCAAGTGGATCATCCGTCAGAAGTAGCACTTGGGCTATACTTTAAGACAGTGGTTCTCAACCTGTGCATTATGTTCAATTTGTAACAATGGCAACACATCCTGCACACGTCAGATATTTACATTATGATTCATAACTAGCAAAATTACAGTTATGAAGTAGCAACAAAAATAATTTTATGGTTGACGGTCACCACAACATGAGGAACTGTATTAAAGGGTCATGGCATTAGGAGGGGTGAGAACCACTCCTTTAAGGGAAGCTAGGGATTCTGTGAAGCAGTAGCAAAGAGGAGAGACATCCCAGGCATAGGAGACAGCCAACACAAAAGGAAGGAGACTGAAAAATGGAATGTCCTCTCCCAGGAACACCATGCAAACCAGCTTAGCTGTAATGTTGGGGGAATGAAGGTCAATAATGTGCAATAAGCTTGGAAAGGTGGGTTGAATCCAGATTGTGAAGGTTTTAAATGTCAGAAGAATTTATATTTCATCTATGAAACTGCTAGGAGTCCCTGTAGCTTCTTTAGAAGAAACAAAACAAAACTCTGCCCTAGATTTTTCCTCTATTCTTTTAAGCTACTGGAACTTTTGATAGCTACCTCCCAAAAAATGATGCTTAAAAAGATTTATTCATTATTATATGATTAAAAGAAATTTTTAGCATGCATGCAAGATAAACAGGATCATACAGGAAGCACACTTAGATCCCAATCAGTACAAATAACAAATCCTCTAAAATATTATTCCAATTAGCACTATTCAAAATTATAATTCCATGTAAAATATGGTAACTGGTTCCAGTTTCATGGAAATTTTTTTAATTTATCTATTTATTAATGTAATGACAGCAAAGAATAAGAAAGATCCATTTCTGATCAAAATTTATTATTATAAAGAGCAACAGAGGCAGCTAGGCGGCACAGTGAATAGAGCACCAGGCCTGGAGTCAGGAGGACCTGAGTTCAAATCCAACCTCAGACACTTAACACTTACTTACTAGCTATGTGACATTGGGCAAGTCACTTAACCCCAATTGCCCTGCCCTCCCCCCTCCAAAAAGAAAAAAAAAAAGGAACAAAGCAAAAAAATTTAAATTTATAGTTATTGAATGTATTACCTCAAAAAAAGCCTACTCAATGTGAGAACATCATTACTGTGGTTTAAAATATTTTAGCAGTGTAAACTGATATGTTTTATCTTTCTTTAAGTCTTTATATATACAAGGGTGAGTGCAAAAACTCTCCCTATTGTTCCATGAATTTGCATGTTCACATTCTTACACAAGGAACCAAGTGTAGTTGGATGACCTGGGACATCACCTAAAATTAGCAATGCTTTAAACTCAGTATTATCCAACAACAGCTGCACTAAAATTACTTGAAAACTTTTCTTCAAAAGCAGTTTTAGTCATCCACGCTTTCTTATTTAACTGCCAATTATACTCTCTTAAGGCTCAAGGATTTTAAGACAGATAAACAAGCACTGCTTTTAATTTTAAAATCCCCTTCTCTATTACCTCCTAATAAAAGTGTTAAGCTATCTTTAAGACACTTTAAATACAGAGTTTATTCTGCTGATCCAGTCATTCTGAAAGCAATTTGGAACAATGCCCAAAGAGATTTTTAAAAAAGGAAAAGGACTTATATGTACACAAATATTTGTAACAGCTCTTTTTGTGGTGGCAAAGAATTAGAAATTGAGGGGATTTTGAGCCCATTAATTGGAGAATGGCTGAACAAGTTGAGGTATACCTAAATGTAATGGAATGCTACTATGATATAAGAAATGACAAGCATGATTATTTCATAAAAACCTAACCTGCAAGTTCTTACAGGAACTGATGCAAAGTGAAGGGAGCAAGGGAACATCATACAAAGCAAAAGCAATGCTGTAAGATGATAACTATGAATGACTTAGCTATTCTAATCAATACAATGTTACAAGACAATTCCAAAAGACTTATGATGAAAAATGCTATTCACCTCCAGAAAGAACTGATGGAATCTGAATGCAGATCCAAGCACATTGGTTGGTTGGTTTTTTACTTTCTTTACTTTTCTTGGTTTTTTTTCTGTTTTCTTTCAAAACATGAATAACACAGAAATAAGTTTTGCATGATTATATGTGTATAACCTTAACAAACTGCTTGCCTTCTCAATGAGAAAAGCAAGGAGAGAATTTGGAACTCAAAATTGTTTTAAAAAAAAAAAAAAGGTTCAAAATTATTTTTACATGTAGTTAGAAAAAAATAAAATAAAATTTTAAAAGCATACACACAAAAAAAGAAAAAGAAATGAAAGTTCTGAAAAGACATCCTTTTCCAGAATAAGCCTTTTTTATCAACAACAAAAATCTGTTGATCAGTATATTCATGTTATATTTTCTTCAAAACATCATATTTTGCTTCTGCTTCCTCATCTATACTGGCCTCTTCTCCATTAATTTTAACATTATGTATCTAAACTTAATTTTTTGTTGTTGTTGTTTTTTGGAGGGCAACTGGGATTAAGTGACTTGCCCAAAGTCACGTGTCTGAGGTCAATTTGAACTCAGGTCCTCCTGACTCCAGGGCTGGTGTTCTATTCACTGTGCCACCTAGCTGCCTCTTTTGCTCTTTCTAATAATAAATTTGGATCAGAAATGGATCTTTATTATCCTTTGCTGTCATTACATTAATAAATAGACAAATTTTAAAAATTTCCATGAAACTGGAACCTACTCACTGAGCCACGCAGCCACCCCTGAACTCAATTTTTAAAGAGAACCAACCAATACTAGCTATAAGTTTCCTCACCATCATCTTCATTTCCATTTTCTTTATTCCCTTAAACTTTTGTCTGAATGGCTGCTTTGCCAGGAAGAATTGTTTTTTTGTTGCATTCTTTAATCCATACAACTAAGGAGATGGCTCTACTAGTTATACCACTTCTATTCCTTGTAGCTGTTTGCAAATCACAAAAAGCCAATGAAACTTTGCCTTTTCTTTTTAATTTCACCAATGTGCGTCATCATATCCTGTAGCACAAATTTAGACATTTTAACACCTCTTATTTTAGAATTACTATGACTACGTTCAAGACATAGTTAACATTAAATTTTTGTTCTAATTCGTTCTAACAAGCTTTTTCTCTTCTGTTCTGGAAATATGTCCATCTTAAATATTCAATCCTTTTGTTATTTTATTTTAAGGGCTGCTCTTGACACAATTGTTGGTAATACAGTATGGAGCAACAAAGCACATCCACCCACAACAGTCAAGTGCACACTGACTACACAGTGGTGTGTTCAAATCAAGGACCTGGGAGCTGTCTGCCTTTGAACCCAGGCAACAGTTTGGTGAATCCAGATAGGATCTGGGACCATGGAAGGGAATGAAGGGAATCTGAGAGACCACCCGGAGTAAAGCAAGCTGAAAGAAGACTTTACTTGGATACTGTGTACTGACTGAGAAATTGTAATTTACTAGTGACCTAGGGGTGGAGGGCTTGTGTATTTTCTGATGGTTGTATACGGAATGATGACTGAATAGCAATTGTAATTTGGTGCACCCTATGAGTGCACAACTTTGACTACTGTACTTTGTGTTCCTTAAGGAGGTAAACGTCCTTAAGGACGATTGAATGATTGAGTTACTAAATGATTGTTCTGTGTTCCAAATTTTGTAACCACTATGGTAAAAACTATGTGGCTATCTTAATGATAAGTGGTTGTGAATGCTGTGTTTTGATTTTCTGTGATAAGCCGTAACACTGTGAATGCTGTACCTTGATTTCTGTGAATGTTTTGCTCTGATTTGTTACTGAATAAATAGTGTTCACTATACTGTATAAGCAGAACCCTGAAAGCTGTTCGCAGCAGTGTTCTTCTGAAAAGCTGCTCATGCTTGGTTTTACATTATGGCTCACAAATGATGTAATACTATTTTGATTCATATTAAATGCAAGCTGGTATCATTTTATAATTCCAACTAAATAATATTTCACATTATTTGAACTCTCATTAATCATGGCCTAGTAGCATGTCAAAACCATTACCAGAACTCAGTGTAACTGGCTATAGCTTCAAGGCTAACTGTCTATCCATTCCATCACTGCTACCTCTCTTAGTATTATGATACAAAAATCAATATTTTACTCCCTTTTCTGAAGGGTGAACCACCCCAGAATATAGTATTACACCATTCTGAAATTCAGAGTCGAAAGTATTTGTTAAATGTAAGTGGATAAACAAAAACTTCTATAAAATAAACTCCTTTTGATAGAAACCAACATGGTCCTGCTTTAAATGAAATTCCATCTTATAATAAATAGTATTCAAGGTTCTAATATTGCACCCAAGCTTGCTAAATTGATCACCTTTTAGCATCTCACAGGGCAACATTCAGTCATGCTAAATGTCTATGCTTTCAGAATGCTCTCTCAAGGACAGTCAACAGCAAAGCAATCCTTGTAATAATTCTCCAGTTTCTATTCCAGGGGTTTGAGGGGGAAAGGGAATAAGCATGTATAAAGAACCTACTGTGTGCCGGGCACTTTGCTAGGCACTTTTATAAATATTACTTCATTTGATCCTCACAATAATCCTACAAAGTTGGTACTGTTATTATTATCCCCACTTTACAATGGAGGTGACTGAAATAAACATTGGTCTTCTTAAAAGATTTGCCTAGATCACACAACTAGTAAATGTCTGAGGTCACACCTGAATTCAGGTCTTCCTAACTCCAGGCACAGGGATCTAACTACTGCACCACCCAGCTGCCTCATTCCAGTCCCAATATAACATAATGAAAGCATTAGTTTGCTGGAATGCTTTAGGATCCGATACATTATATTCTCTGTGTGTGTGTGTGTGTGTGTGTGTGTGTGTGTGTGTGTGTGTGTAAATAGAGACAGCGTGCTTTAAAGTTCTTTTCAATTTGTTTTTAGTTTAGAGGATGTGATTATAACAGAAACAACACAGGAAAAGATCTTTTATCCCTATGTTCAAAATATCTGAACGCATGCTTCAGAACAAGGCTATTTTATAAATTAAGCTACTCTTTTAAGATATCACCTCACTTAATGAACAAAAATAGCAAAAAAAATGATCAGTTTCAACATTGGTAAAGGACAAGGAAACAGGTCTTCTGTCACACTGACAGTGAAGCTATTGACTGGTATCAGTATTTTGAGTTATGTGGCAACATATAATGGAGCAAAACTAATCACACATACCTAGCAATTCCACTGCTAAAACAATTATCTTAAAGATATAAAAAGTTTTTTTAAGAGCCTATTTGTGCAAAAGTATTCATATTCAACATCTGGCTGAGAAAGACCTAGAGGTTTTTTTTCTTCAAACATAAAGAGTCAGTACTATGATGCAGCAGTCAAAAAAAGCTAATGAGATCACAGACTGAATTTTGATAGTGATAATGACACTTCCTCTATATTCTTCCTGGTCACACCAAATCTGGAGTATTTTGTTTACCTCTGGGTACCACAGTAAGAAAGCAACTGATAAACTTGAGGGCAACCAAGATGTTTGGCCCCAGGCAACAGAAGGGAGTAAGGTGTGATAGTTAAAAAGGGGCAAATTTAGGATCAATGTCCCAAAACAGAAAGATGAGTGTCAGGACACAGAGTTTTCACTCTCATTGGCGATTTTTCTCTTCTTTGTTTTTGTTGTTTTCCCCCCACATAATAGTATTTTATTTTTTCCAATTATATGTAAAGATAATTTTCAACATTCACTTTTGTAAGGTTTTGAATTTCAATTTTTTTTCTCCTTTCCTTCCCCCCACCAGACTGATACAGGTTATACATGTACAATCATATTTCCACATTAGTCATGTTTTGAAAAGAATCTGAACAAAAGGATAAACCACAAGAAAGAAAAAAAGAGAAAATAGTTTGCTTCGATCTGCATTCAGACTCCATAAATTGGTGTACTGTAAATGTATTGTTAATAGAATGGGAAGATCTTTCGTGCCCATGAATAGGCCTGTGTGATGTGCTTTGAGCCTGAGTCACATGGAGCCTGTGGTGTGAGGAGCTTGCTGAACAGGTGGAGCAGGAAGTGGGAGAGTGAGGTGGAGCTGAGAGAAAGGAGGCAGAGAGAGGCAGAGTAAGTAGTGTGAGTGAGAGAGGAGCACTTTGAGTAAGGGAGCTTGTTTGTGGGGAGGACTGATGGAGAGAAGACTTGGGGATGGCAGTGTTCCCTGTATTGGTAATGAGTACCAACTTTTTTACTACCATGGTGGATTTGGTTTTCTGGTATTATGAATATATATCTTGGTTTTGTCTTCGAAGGAGAGTCTGCTGTATCCTATGATTCAAACCTGGAAATACGCCTGCATATTCATAGCAGCCACTGTGGATATCACATTGGCAATACAGCTGGTCATCACACAATGTTGCTGTTACTGTGTACAATGTTCTCCTGGTTCTGCTCACTTCACTCAGCATCCATTCATGTAAGTCTTTCCAAGTTTTTCTGAAATCCGACTGCTCATCATTTCTTATAACACAATAGTATTTCATTACATCACACACCCCAATTTGTTCAGCCATTCCCCAATAGATGGACATCTCTTCAATTTCCAATTCTTGGCTATCACAAAAAGAGTTGCTATAAATATTTTTGTACCTGTGGGTCCTTTTCCCATTTGTATGATCTCTCTGGGATACAAAACTAGAAGTGGTACTTCTGGATCAAAGAGTATGCACAGTTTTATAGCCCTTTGGGCACAGTCCCAAATTGCTCTCCAGAATGGTTGAATCAGTTTACAACTCCACCAACAATGCATTTCTCACTGGAGATTTTCAAATAGAGGTTGGAGAAACTCTTGCTGTTTATGTTGTAGAGGTATATTCCTTTTTGGAATGCATTAACTAGATAGCTACTGAGGATCCTTCCAATACTAATTCCATGAATCTGTAATTCGTAAGAATAAAAAACTAGAAACAATTTATTACATCCAATGATTGAAAAATGGCTATATAAGTACAGAACTTGAAGAAAAGAAATATTATGTTGCCATAAAAACACTAATATAAAAGCATACAAGAAAACTACTGAAAGACCTAAATAAAGTGACAGATTAGTTTATTCAAAATTATATACTGACTAAAGCCATATTAAAAAAAAGCCAAAGAGAATTATACTTCTAGTACACTCAAAAGGCTACAGATCAAACTTATTTTTGTTTGCGTGTTAATTCTTTTAATTCTACTATCCTAAAATGTTATGAGCTTCATGTTCTTTTATTCTTTATTCTTGATCTTTGCCTTTGTTGATTATAAAGTTTACAATTTTAAAAAAGGTTTTTTTAAAGTCCATTTCGACACACTGAAAATGCATACCCAGTCATACGATGGATATTTATACAGTTTTGTTTTGTTTTTACAAGGAAAAAATCATGATGAAGATATATGAAAAGATAAACTGAAAATGTATTTATTGGTAATTTTTTTACCCATTATGCTGGAGACTACCAGAGAGAGTTTCCACTGTTTTGGAGGGTTTTTTTGTTGTGAAATCCTCATATCGTTACAGAAGGCCATATAGTACCAAATTCTCCCTCTTAAATAGTTTTGAGAATACTTCATAGAGGTGCGGAGCCAAGATGGCATAGAAGCAGGAAAACTCCATGAGCTCCCCCAATAACCACCTCAAATACCTATAAAATATGACTCTAAAAAAAATCTTAGAGCCATAGAACCCACAAAGTAACAGAGAGAAACAAATCTCCTGCTGAAGACAACCTGGCAGGCGGGACAGGAAGGGTCCATTGCAGCACACTGGGAGACAAGCCCAGTGGTTTAGCCCCAGGGTGGCCCCTTCCAGCTTCGGCTGAAGTGAACTTTGGGAGAGTGAGTGGATCACCAGCAGCTGTGGCAGTTTACAGAAATATCAACCCATAAATGCCAAAGACAAAGTAAAAGACCAGAGTAGATCTGGGGAGGACGGATCTGCCCTCGCCCCCCAGTGCAAAAAGCAGCGGAGGTTTGCAGCCATGCAGCTGCCTCCATGTGGCTGCTTCAGAGCTCCTGGCCTGCAGATCGTAGGGGGGCCAAGCGACCATTCAGAGGGTAATCGCTCTTGCCTGGATCTGGATCATGGTCTTGGATGGTGGCCCTTGGGTGGTCCTGAGGTGTGTTACCAGTGAGCCAGAGCTTGTTGGGGCAGCAGAGAGAGCACCCAACTAATAGCTCCGGCAGCTGCGAAAACCCCAGTGATTTGGGACAAACTCTCCTCTCTGGAAGCAAGTTCTAGTGTGGCAAAAAGCTCAAAAGTCAAGCAATTGAGAGAATACTTCATTGGAACAAACAACGGGAAAAAAAAAAAACACCATACTTGAAAGTCAAGATGCTATTATTATTAGGTAACAAGAATTACATAAAATCTTACAATTTACAAATTATGTTTCCCATAAATATTCTAGTCCACTGACTCTATGTACTTTGCATACCAGAAATATATTACTTTGTATGGTAAAGAGAAGTAGCTATGTGTTACTGACCATCTCATTTTTAAGTCACAAATACAAATGTGGAACATTTGTACCCTATCATGAAGTAGCACAAATATTATTTTTAAAAGCTTTTTTACAAATAAGGCAACTGCGACTCAAAAAGGTCAAGTAAATTGTCCAATCAATAGAGCCAACAACAGAGTTAAGTAAAGATATATACACTTCATATCCTAAAACATTTTCTCATTCAATTCAGCAAACATTAAATGCCTACTATGAGCTAGGCACTGGGGATACAAATACAAAAAAAAGTCCTTACATTCCACTGGAGGGACATATTATATATAAATACATTATAACTTGAAGAAAGATAAAAGCACTAATAACAAAGAGGAAGGGGAAAGTGGGGGTTATGGGGGTATTAGGCAAAACTTCCTGCAGGAGGCGCCACTTAAGCTTAGCCTTGAAGGAAAATCAAGATTTTAAGAGGCAATGGTGAGGAGGGAATGCATCTGAAGGCAAAGCAGGGAAATGAGGTGGAATACTAGGTATCTGGAAGAGTTAATAGGTCACTACAACTAAAATGCTAAATGCATGAAGGACAATTAACATTGAATAATTCTGAAGAGGGAGGTGGAATCCATCATTAAGAACAAACACCTAAATTATTTTCAGCAGGAGAGTGAAATGGCCAGACCTGTGAATTAGGCATATTCATCTGGTAACTGTTTGGAAGATAGAGTGAGGAAAAGAGATTAGAAGTAAAGAGAACGGGAGGGGCGGGGGATGAGGTGGCACAGTGCAGTGAGTAGAGCACCGGCCCTGGAGTCAGGAGGACCTGAGTTTAAATCCAGCCTCAGACACTTAACACAAAAACTAGCCATGTGACCTTGGGCATGTCACTTAACCCTAACTGCCCTCCAAAAAAAAAAAAAAAAGTAAAGAGAACATTACAAAGGTAAATTATATTACCCAGGCTAAGAATTCATGACAAAATAAACGACCCAAAGGGAAAAGGAGAGCCTCAGTGGACTAAAGCAACATATTACCAATGAGGAGTTGGGTTTAAGTAAAAAAAAATGTACTATGTCAGAAATGTATAATCAGAAAATGGATACACAAGTCATTTTACTGATAGCAAGGTATAACGGCTGGAACAACCCAAGTGCCACCTAGTTATCTTCAGTCAAAAATTTTAAAAATCAACTACAGAATACAGAATAAAATGGCTTTACTATGTTACATATAGATCTTCTATAGAGGAATGATCGAAAGATTGGGATGAGACAGTGTGAAAAGGCACATAAGGAAAGAGATCTGTACCACTTGGAGAAAGTACCCACTTCAATTAAACCACAAATCTATTTAACACCAGAAAAATGTCTAAAACACTTGTATTATATACTACTACATATATATAGCTCCTGAGTACTAAGCTGAATGAAGGAGGTGGTACTGGAACTAATTTGAAGGAAGGATAAGATTTGGGTTGGTAGAGAACAAGCATTCCAGACAAGTTGGATAACAGGATATGTAATAACATTTCTTCATTAAATATTTATTAAGCATCTACTATGTAAAGAGGTATAAATAAACCACACTATAGAAGATTTGTGCTAAGAGAGGTAGTTAATGGAAAATTAGAGGAGTTGATAGAAAATATTAAGTATAAGTCAATGGAGTTTTAACTTGATCCTGGGGTCAAAAGAGACCATTCCTTGCATACATTTAAGAATTAACAATTCACACATCAGACAAATAAAATGAAAAAGCAAACTCCTATTGCTTTAATTTCTATGTAAGTTGCCAAACTCAACAGAATGAACTATCTGGGAATTCTGTATAAGCAAGACCACCTTTTGTACCTTTACATAACAAAATCCTTTTGTATAGCTTAAAAGACAACCTCATTTATGATGAATTCCACCACTTAATGATTTGTAAATTCAAGTCAGTGGTCCAACATCGTATTTGAAACACTAAGATAAAAGAATTTGTGCAGATTCTTAGAATTTAAAAGTATCTGATCTATATATGTTCTTCTAAATAACACTAAATTTGTCTAGCTTACCTCTTCCACAAGATTATATACCATATTGTTATCAGTCTAAAACATTATAAGGCCTGATAAAATGCCAAGCATATAATAAATACTCAAGAAAACTGATAAGCTAAATCTGTCATAAGACTCTTAAGGTCACATGAAAAAAAAACACATTTATTCAATAAAAATCAAACTGCTTGTCTTTCTACTACAAGGAGAAATTTGAGAATTCTGAAAGAATAGCAAAAAAATAATGTTCAAATCAAGGACATACCTTTATTAGGATCAAAAGCTGAATCTTTTACATCCATCACTAAATTCCCTTTCAAAGAAAAGCCAAATAGAGTGGTGGATGATATTTGAAAGTTTAGATATTGCTCATATTCAAATTTCAAAAAAGGTAGAACATTTTATATACTCTGCAAAATTAGCACAACAAATTCAAGAGGTTTATTTATATAACATGCTATTTGGAAAACATTATTGAATACAGCATAAACCCACAAAAATCTTAAATTCATTTGTAAAGAAAAAAACTACAATATAAAAATCTTTCAACATATAAACAGAAATTTTCAGTTTTTCTATATTAACATGACAATAAGGATTAAGAAATGTCAGCACTGGGAGTATTTTCTTGACAATACCATATCACAGAAATGTAAATATAAGAACTTTAATTATAAGGTTTTACTATCCCAGTAACTAGCAATTTAAGTTCATTTAACAGGTGGAGAAGCTAGATGATCATAAAACCAAATTCATCATCAGAGTGAAGAGGTTGGACAGTAAAATATTACTGGGGTGTGGTAAAGGGGCAGGTAGGAGACAAATCTGGACAAAGGTAACCAGGCTTTTCAACCTTCTCAAGCCAGCACAACTACAGCTCTTTGTATAAAACTGAAGAGAAGGATGTGCCACCCACTCATTTCCTCTTTTAAAAAAAAAAATTCTGCCCACAGTATCATGCAGCACTTTTTCCTGTTGAAGGAAAGCCCTAGGATACCTAATCAGCTACAGAGGAAGATAGAGTTAAGACCTAAGAACTCAAACAAGTTTCTGACGAGAAGTTAGAAGACAGTCGAACAGATTCAAGAGAGAGAATAGAGGGCAAAACAATTCTAGTTGAGAAATAATTTCACATCTTTAGAGTTGAACACAAGAGTTCTAAGAAGATTCAAAGGGCAGACTTGATCTTAGCTGCTGTTTGATTCTTATGTTATCTGGTTGAGAGGGTTGACACAGGCATTTGCTAAAAGAGCTGAGTGAGAAAGGTTGCACAACCATTGGCTGAGGATACCTGAAGCTTCCTCTGAGAAGAGAAACTCACTAATGGCAATAGATGGAGGAAACAGAAGCAAATGGCCCCTGGAGACAGAACCTCAGTTGAAGACTATAACTGCTGCACAAAGAAGGCAACAATGATAGTCTGAATCACAGAAAAATGATGGCTTTCTTTTTGCTAATCAGAACAAACACACCCTCTACCCTCCCCCCAAAAGATGTCAGAAATGGCAGAAAGAGGGTTTATTGACCACAAACTCCCTAGTGGATATGACACAAGGTGTAGGTGACCTGAAAATAGCTGGTGGTAACTGAAAAGCAACTGAAACAAAGATGGGCCACCTGCCGAGAAGCAGCAGGGGCAGTCGGCAAGGAGAGGCTGAGCTGGGAGGCCTGCAGAAAGCAGGCTCAGTGTAGACCATCTCCAGGCAGCTACAAGAGCAGCAAAAATCTTCTCTCCCATGGATGCCACATGTATGTGTGAGGTGCTTTACATACTATAAGCCATATCATAAAGGCCAGTTCTTTTTCTTTGCCCCAGACCGGGGATTTCGTCATTGGGGGAATTCTATGGTGCTGAAATTCTTCATCATTGCAAATCAAGAACTCTTCTGTAGCTCAGTCTCCAAGAGGTTCAATGACTTGGGCCCCTAGTCAAACATGTACGGCAGCGAACACTGACTAGGACCTGTAAAGTAACCATGGGTGATCTCATAAAACAGAATGGTCTTATTAAATTGTTCTGGATCTCATTGAGATTAGGGCAACTGGTAACAAAGCTGACAGCACTTTTTGCTCTTATCTCTGATACATTTATCATAAGATACATTATGTACGTTAGCAAAATGATGCCATGGAAATGGGGCAAGATACAGAGTTAGAACCTGGGTAAGAAACTTTTCTCTCCACTTTATTAGCTGGAGGAACTTGGGAAAAGTCATGACCTCTCTGAGACTCATTTTCTTCTTTTTACCTTTTCCTATAACATCAAGGGGCCATACCTCAGAGGTCTCTTCGAGCAAACACCATGAAATGCACCCCAGGCAACAGGAAAGGAATACAAATTAAAAGATATATCCAGTTGGAGTAGAAGGGGTACAGAGGGAATCTGGGAAAGCACAGATTTATCAGACATTGCTCCATAAAAAAAGAGGCAGGGACTCCAAAAAACCAGAAGGTCACTGAGGAGAGTAAGCAAGACAAAGCGAAGAAAAAAAATCTGCTGAGGCACTAGAAACCTGGAGTTCCCACCTCAGTCAAAGGTTCAGCTGTACTCCCCTCACTGTACTAAAGGTAGGTTTTTCTGGGAACCACTGATCCATATGCATGTTTAACTCTGGTTCAGCTAAAGGATATCCTAGGATACTCACCCAGCTAGACAGGAAGGGAGGGTTAAGACCTAAGAACTAAAACAGGTTTCCAACAATAAGTTAGGACAGTTAAACTGATAGATTCAAAAGATAGTAAAGGGCAAAACAGTTCAAGGAAAAGTTTACAAAAGATTAGAGTTAAACACATTTTGTTGGGGATAAGGGGTTTTGTTTTTTTTTTAGATAGATCAGTTGGATAATCAATATCATCCCTAACACTGGGCACTCCCCACCCCACTGGCTGTTTGTACCTGCAGGAAGGAACCCTCTAAAGCCTTGGTTTTGGTTCTACTGCATGTTTTATCAATGTTGTTTCATAATGCCCCTATTAGATCATAAACTCCATGAGGGAAAGAACTATGCTTATTTAAATTTTTTTAACATCCCTAGGACAATACACAGTACTTACTTATTATCTGCTAAATAAAGAAATTAAACTTCTCCCCAGGAGTCTCATATATGCATCACAGCCATTATTCAAAATACACACTGGCAGAAGAGAGAGCTAGAATGAATACTGTAGACCCAATAAGCCCTTTGCTACTACACCACTACACGTATACATGTGTGCTGTACAAAGTGAGTAAAATATAGTTCTTCCTTCTAATAGCTAAGAAAAAACAATGTCTATGACAACTGAAAAACTTTGGGAAATCTCTCATTTTTAAAAAATAGAGGCTGAATTCGATAATCTCAAAGGTGTTTTCAAGTTCTAAATTCCTAAAGTCTACAAATGAAGAGAAAAAGGTAAGAACAATGTTTTAAAGAGAAAAAAAGCAGAATTATCAATAGACTTGGTCTCGTAACAGTCAGTAAACCAGGCAAAACATCCTTTGATGCTTCCTGAACTTTAACAGCTATTAATTCTCAGGTAAAATGGTGAAGATATGATCATCTGATATAGTGAATATAATCTGACTTAGCCAGGTTTAAATTACTTCTCTACATTTAAAGTGATTAGAGAATAAATCATGTTAAGAGAAGACCTGAAGAAAAAAAATATGAAAATAAAGTTGAGATTCCATTACTACATACAACTTCTACTTGTCTAAAGAATGTTAAAGCTAATATTTTAATGTTTTTTGCAAAAGGCAAAATACTAATTCTAATATGCTCTGAAATAATGAATGTAGTCACTGATAGGTATTTTATACCTTACTAGTTCTCTATTGTTTCATGTGTGCTAATCTTATCTGTAATCAAAATGTTCCTAGAATCAGGTACTAGGGTTTATACTTCTAATAAATTGCTATGGATTAAAAGACCAATGCTATAATCCTACTCTGATATTTATCTGGTCAATATCAGGACAGGAACTACTTTTTTAATCAACAACTTATGAAGTTGGGTTAGTAAGGTGTAACATATTTAAAACTTAATTGATAATAATAACAATGACTGTAACTAAAGAAATTACTTTACAAGTTTCTTTATTTCCCATGAAGAGAATTAGGATATGAATGAAAGCAAATTGCCATAGTCTCCACCCAGAAAGGAAGTAAATAACAGACTACTAGGAAAGAAACAGTCTCTATGCATGCTATCTGTAATTGGATTCAAAACTATCTTCCACAGAGCACAAACAGAACACCTTTTCAGTCCAAAGATTACACGTATTATTATAAAACATACTACAGTGCAATGGTATTACACCACGTTTGCTTCGGTCAAGGAAGGTAGCTGTTACAATAACTTGATTTTTTTTTTAAGTCTTGGGGGAGAAGGAAATAATAAGTAGAAAGAAAATTACAAATGGGCTAAGTGGAAGCTATAAGTCAAAGTCCAAGAGTTCCCATTCTAGCTGTCACCAGCCCCTACCACACAGCCTCAGGTGAAAACCATTGACAGCAATAAAACCACAGAAGCAAAACAACTACCCAAAGGTTATACATAGATTTAAGTTAGGATCATGATTTGGGGGAACTTCAAATGTTTGCAGATTTCCCTGGACAACAACCATGATAAAAAAAATATCTTAAACAACATGACACAGACTGCTGTTCTGCTTAGACTCAGAAGGCACACCTTGGAGCAAAACAGAAATTGTAAAGAAACAGACTTGTAAGTTCCATACAGACTTCATATAAGAAAAAACTTCCTAGCAATTAGTGCTGCAAAAAGTGGAATGGGGTGCCTCTCTGGGCAGTAGATTCTTTTTCACTGGAGATCCTGGAAAGAAGACTGTATGAGCCACTTGACTGGAGATAAGATGATCATAGACTTAAAGTTAAAGAAACCTTAGAGGCATGTATTCCAATTCCTTCATTTTACAGATTGAGAAAAATAAGTAGACAAAGTTTAAATAACTTTCTCAAGGTCACACAGGTAGTAAGAGCAGAGCCAAAAAATGAATATGGGACCTCTGATGATTATTAACCCAGTGCTCCTTCCATGCACCCCTCTTTTCTCTCTGGATGACACAGTGAAAGTCTCAGAAGGACTGGAGCTACTAATTTCTGAACTCCTCCGGAGAAGGCATTTATTTCCCAGGGAGAGAAGGCTGTGAAGTCAGCCATAACCATCTTATATCCTCCCAGACAAGATGGAGATGCCTACTGCATAGGAGGTAGAAAGGGAAAGAACCTTCTACCTGTCCTGAGGAAGAATGCATGGAGTTTTCAGAGGTTTGGAAGACTCTTTTCCTTTCTTTAATGAGAAGGAAAATCAAATCTCCCTAAACAGTGAAAAAACCTAGAAGGAAAAGCATCAAGGTCCAACTCTGTGCCAAAAGTGCAGCCAAAGCTAGTCCTCTGATCTCTATCCATTCTCTTTCTTCACAAACTCAATGGTTCTCACCTCTATAGAAAAAATCCCCAAATCTGTGTTTCCAGCCCTAACATCTCAACTGCCTACACATCTCTACATAGATGTTGCCCCCACTACCTCAAACGCAAAATGTCCAAACTGTTATTTTAACTTTCCCCTAAACCATCACCTGAACTCTACCATTTCTCTGAGGAGCACTGGTTCACACTTAAAACCTTGGTATTATCTTTGATTTTTCATCTCCCTCACCTCCCATATTCCCATTGTAATCATTATAGTACAGGTCCTCAACACTACCTTCCTGGAATAACTTCTTTCCCACAAATTCATCCTTTCCCTCATTTTTCATACTACATTTTTCATATTACTCAGCTCATAATCTATGCTAGAGTCCAAATAGATTAATCTCTCTTTCTTGAACCCACCATATAAATTCCTAACTTTGTGTTCTAACTTATTCCAGTGCCAGAAATGTTTTTCTTTCTTCCTTTTATTCACTGTATTACTATTTAGCCTTTAAAGATCAATTTAAATAGCACTCCCTTCATGAAGCCTTCCTTAATGCTCATTGTTAGTAATAACCTGCTTCATTAGACCTGTTAAAGAGTCTGGAATTGGGTTAGATTAGATGACTTCTGGGATCCAATCCAACTCTGGGATTCTGGAATTGAAGATCTGGGTTTAACTTGGGCTCCATCAATTACTAGCTGTATGTATGACCTAGGGCTAGTCATTTAAGCAGTGTATTCAGTTTTCTCATTCATAAAATGTGGATAATGGTATGTTCAAATCAGTAAACATTTATTAAGTGCCTTTATAATTAAAGATGCATTGATGAAAAGGGATCACAGGAATACAGATTCAGATTTGGAAAGAACCTCAGAGGTCATCTCATCCAGCTCTCTCATTAGATGAGAAAATCAAGGTCTAGAGAGAAACTGTCCAAATCAGAAATGTAGCAGGTAGCAAATTTGGGATCTGAAACAAAATTATATAAAGGATCATAGGTCTAAAACTGGAATGACCCACTGAGGTCACCTAATCCAAGTATTTCATTTTACAGATGAAGAAACAGGCATTTTGGCCAAGGTCACACAGGTCATTGTAACGAGAATGGGAACTTGAAGATCTTCTCTCACCCTTAACAGGCCTAAGGGGGAATTTGAAGACCTTCCCTGCTTTGAAAGTAAACTCTTCCCCCTTATAGGTTGAATGTAGTCACATGGAGCCTGTAGTGGGAGGAGTTTACTGAAGGGTAAAGCAGAGTCCACAGGAAGCTAGAGAGACAGTGGGAGAGAGAGGACACTCAGGTAAGGAGATAGAGAGGTTTGTGAATAAATATTGATCTTATATTGGTTTGTGGGAAGGCTAAAGAATGTTGTGGCTCTCTGTGTTGTTATGGCTTCTTAACATCTTTGCTACTATGATGTTTTGTGCTTTTTTTTTTTGGAGGGCAGTTGGGGTTAAGTGACTTGCCCAGGGTCACACGGCTAGTTTTTATGTTAAGTGTCTGAGGCCTTATTTGAACTCAGGTCCTCCTGACTCCAGGGCTGGTGTTCTAGTCACTGCGCCACCTAGCCGCCCCTTTTATCTTTTGTTTTGTGCTTTTTTTTTTTTTTTTTTTTTTGCTACTATGATGTAATAGGCTTACTGGTTTTGGGATTCGGTTTTCTGATGTCTCAATAAATGTTCTGATTCTGTTCTCTATATGAAGAATGTGCTATATTTTGTGATCAAGCACTATACGGGAATATTTGTAGTTACCATCAGTGCTATAAATATTGCATTGGTACTACAGTCATAACCATCATATGTAGAATTTTAACACAGATCTTCTGACCACAGAACCAATTTCTCTCTCCTATATCACATCCAATGTTCTTTCTCCTTAGCCGGGAATTTGAGGAAGGAAGGTGGAGTGGAACAGGGGAAACTAATACCCAACTAACTATAATACAAGCTATAAAATGATTAAGTGCATATGAAAAGTCAAAACAGTGGCACCAGGTCAGATGGTAGAAGGATCACTTCTAGCTGAAAGACCAAGAAAAGCTTGGAGAAAATAGTACCTAATCTGGGCCTTGAAGAAGCAGTGTGGCAAAGGTGCTGAAAGTGATTTGTAAGCTATGATCTATTTATTTTGGAGAGAAATGATTTATTTTCTCATATTAATGATCAATTATTGAATTAGGACCAGAATTTTTAAGAAACTTGTTAAGTTGTTAAGTCTCTGAAGGGCACTGCTGACAGGACTGGCTTAGCTTTCTCAACAGTCTTCTCTAGACCCTACTCAGGTAGAGAAGCCCTTTATGCTCTACTTAGGTCTGAGGAGAGGTAAATTCTTTGATTCAATTGCCTAAGGCTGGCAGTGATTTGGAAGTAAATGGTATGATCAAAGTCAAGGCCCTAGCACTTTATTAGAACAGGCCCACTTCTCATTAAATATTTATTCTCTCTCATTACATGCTAACCAATCAGAGTTGATTTCCACCCTCGGGAACACCCACCCTTCCAAGGGCATATAAGTATGGAGTGGGTTTCATGAGGTAGGTCTAGCATGTGAGAGTGTCACTGAACCTTTTACTAATAATATGCTGGCATTATTAATAAAATTATTAACTACCCAGGGGCTATGTCTCTAGAACTTTTCAAATATCACATTTATAACAGCAAAAATTAGAAATAACCTTTACATCTAACAACTGGAGAATGAACAAGTTTATAATATGTGAATGAGCATTATTGTGCCATGAAAAATGTTTTAAATGGTGACTACAAAGAACCCTAAGTATAGAATGCAGAATCAAAATACAAACTATGACAGCTTAAATACTAATAACAGGAACAAAAGAAAAGGACTGGACCTGTGATTTTCACTGGAAAAGGAAACTGAGTTGAGAAAATTCCATCAATACAGGTCAGTACTTTCTCTGAAACTGCAACAATGACAACAAAAAATGATAATAGCAATAAAATATTCTTTAAAATACAAGGATGGTTGATAAAAGCTCAGTCTTAGAAATTACTAAAAAAAAAAAAAAACAGCTTGTAACTAATAATAAAAATCAAATAGTTTAGTAAACACAAAAATTCCCTTCTTGCCCCATCTGTTTAAGAAACATGGCTATTTATCACCCATGGATAAAATACTATGTTGTTGTTGCTGACTTGTGTCCTACTCTTCACATAATCCCATGGACCAATACCTTCCATGGGTTTTTTTTCTTGGCAAAGATACTGGAGTGGTTTGCCATTGCCTTCTCCAGTGGATCAAGGCAAACAGAGGTTAAGTCACTTGTCCATCCTTTGTTTTCAAAGAGAACCAATGACATCAGGTCAGATGGCGTCTTGACTTTCCAGTGAATTGGATTTAAGTGAGGCAGAGTTGTACAAAGCTGTCAGCCCCACCATCTCTTCCAGAATCACTGCAGTCCAGTGGCAGGCTAAATTCACTCATTCTGCCAGGGAAAGTCTTCACATTCCTAGGATAGAAAGACTCCTGCCTCCCCAACACGTTTCAGGCTTGTTGGCTGGTTCAGCCTGTCTGCTAAGACAGTTTACCGGGATGGGACTGTTGCTGCACATGCTGTATCTTCCAGGGTCACACAGAGAGTAAGTGTCTAAGGATGGATTTGAACTCATCTTGATTCTAGGGCAAGCACTCATCGATTAGCCACCTAGCTGCCTCCACTATTCTGCATGTATACTTTGCTTCTATGTCAATTTTAAAGTACCCAATATAACCTGTAGGACTAGTCTTTGGCCAAATCTCTATTACTACTAGAGATTCCTTTTCTTACCCATTGGAATTTAAGATCAGAAAGCACTTATCTACCATATAGATCTGAAAATAGCTACATTTTCATGACTATAATAAGTACCTTATCCTGGGGTCTCCCTGTAGACCATAAAGTACAAGGAGATATTTGTGGAGCAGATGGAAAAGGAGGAAGAAATGTGGCGAAGGAACAAGAGGAATAGAAGGAGAAAAATCAGCACAATCTCATGAGTTTTATAACTAAACCCACTAGTCAAAGAATTCCCTTTATGGCGTCCCTAACAAGCAGTGAACCAGCTTCTGCCTGAACATTTCATTGCAAAGAATATCATTTCATCACAAATTACCCTATTATGTTTGGAAATAGCTCTAATAGTTTAGAAAGTTAGCTTTCTACTTGGATAAAATCTATCTCTCTATCTAAATTCTACCCATTAGTTTCAGTTTTGCCCTCTATAGTTTTGCTACATCTTAATACCTAAGGCTTTGTGAAAATCCTTCAAAGCAGGGACAGAACAAAAAAAAAGTAGCTATAACTTAGAGTGATGATGGCTTCCTGAAAATAAAGTGGCTATACAAGTTTGGAAGGGATATAGGTTGGTATTGCAACTTCCAGCTGTCAAGCACAGAAACAGTGTCACTAAGAGAGAGTAAGTAGAGACATTCAACAAAGGAATAGAATACACTTTTGAAATGTTCCTTGGACATAAAACAGGAAAGTCCAGCTTTCCTTCACTGTTCCCTCTTTACAACATGAAGGAAACCAGAACCATAAGGGCTGAGACATTAGATTTTGGTGCATACAGGGCCTAGATAAGGGGTGGGAAACCTGTAGCTTCTGTGGCCGTCTAGGCCCTCAAGTATGGCCCTTTGAATCCAAAGGGCACAGAACAAATCCCCTTAATAAAGCGATTTGTTGGGTAAAACTTGGACTCAGTCAAAAGGCTGCACCCAGGGACCTAGAAGGTCACAATATGGCCTCAAGGTCAAAGGCTCTCCACTTCTGGCTAGATTGTTCCTACCCACATGTTAGTTCAGTGGTAGCTGAGAATTTCTGTTCCATAGAAATCAAATGCAAGTCTATTGTTTTACAGAAGAAAGGCTGGAGAACAGGAAGGGTTTGGAAACCAATAGCTGGCAGTGTTTCTTTTGTAACTAGCTGAAAAACTCAGCAAGCACAATGTTTCTTTAACTAACCAGCCTTGGGCAAGGCACAATCTCTCTAGACCTCATCTGGAAAAGAAAATGATCAGATTAGATGATCTCTAAGTTCCCTTCCATCTATGAATCCTATGATTCTGTTTACTCCTGGAATCCCTGAGTGACTGTCACCTATATATTTTTATACGGTTACCTTGCCAGTAACTGGCTAGACAAGTGACCTGAATTTTTCATTAAGGAGCTTCAAATATCTTTGTCAAATCGAAGTCATCCCTTTAACTTCATTCTGGTATATAACCTAGGGAGGTTTCAGACTACTGCAACTAGATTTCATACTGGCATGGTGCCCAAAATTCTCCAAGTGTTCCATAATCCAGAACCAACTAACAGCCAAACAGGGCTGCTCAAATTCCCACAGAGTCAAGGGGAAGACTTGGGAGAGAAAACATAGCTCCATCTGTTTGTTCTGATTCCCAAGTTACCACAGAGTCTTGGTAAGGGCCGGATCAACAGCAGGAAGTTGGCCTATACCATCCTTTTCCTCTTTCAAAAGTGATTTCCTGAACAGTCGATATAAGAAAAGAATATAGATTGTTAACTCATTCAGGAAGATTTTAAAATCTGATTTACAGAATTCTGTAACCTACTGAAAAAAGGAGCTAGGTTTTAGTTTTGGTAAATATGCCTGGAGACCAGCAGATCAAATATATCTTGCTTAAACCTTTTTTTAAAGCTATAAATTTGACTAGATGATTCTACACTGTACTAAAGGTCATGAAAAAACTCAGAGAGGTTCATTATAGAAAAATATTTACAAATATAATGGAACAAATATAATGTTAAGACTAATAATCTAGAACAAGACTAAAACAGCTTATGCTATATATGTTTATGCCTAAAAGTCCTTCTAGGTATGTAATTATATTTTTGTTAATGTTATTTCACCTAAAGTCTGGTGTATCCAAATCCATAACTCTATTACAGGGTTCTACTGCCCAAAACTCAAAATACTAAGTGCCTTTACATGGCACAACTGCTATCAATTTTTAAGTGTTAAAATTACGTGGCCAATTTTAATTAAAACATGAAGTGCTGGTCTCAACAACAATATATTTCACTGTCAAAGAAACTTATATTTTATATAATATTTAGATTGAAATGCAGTGTTTGGGAAGTTTAAAATAAGATAACTTAAAAAAGATTTAAAGATTAAAAAAAGACAAATCATGTCCCTTTCCTCATCTGGAAGGCAGATCATTGAGATGGAATGAAAGGTGGTAGATGGACAGCAGGCTTCAGAGGCAGGAAAGCTTGAGTTCAAGTCCTGCCTCTGACAAACAGTAGCTGTTCAACTATGGGCAAGTCAATTAAGCTCTCTGTGCTTTAAGCAACTTGATAAAACTCTTAAGTTGAGAGGACCTGACCTACAATGGTAGACAGAGCTTCCTTATCCAGGGTTTTCCCTATATCAGTAAATTCAAAGGTCTAGGACACCTCACCCTATATTCTCTTTCCTATTCCAGAGTTCTCCCGATACAAGTAGGGACAAACTACTTATTATTTTGCCCTATGTCACTTCTATCCACCCCAAACCTCTAACAACAACAAAAAAGATAAACACAAAGAAGTTAATTTTTTGTTCTAATGAGCATATGAGCTTTAAAAGAAAATTTTAGATGTAGTAAATAGCACCAGAAGATGCAACATCAGCTCCCAGTCTCATAAAATTTTAGAGCTGGAAAGGACTCTACAGGTTTATTTAATTCAGCACCTCCAAAATGCAGATGAAAAAAACTGAGGCTCAGAGAAATAAAGGGCCTTGTTCAAGATAACACATCTAGTTAAGGACAGAGTTTGGCAAATAAGATTAATAAAAACACAGTTTATCAGTGTATCTATTTAAATATATTATTACCCAAAATGGTGGGTAAGCATACTACTTTAACTACATAAACTCAGCTGTTATTTCAACATTATATGGTATATGTTAGCTTTCAAAATACTCCATCCACTATTACTCAAAATGATGAACTGAACAGTTCATTACACATGACAGCATTCTCAAACATGCTATACATAAGTTTATTTGATCACACAATAGGCATACTTAAAATTTCAATTGCCTTCAGAATTGTCTTTAATTTAAAAAAAAAAAAAAGTCACCCAAAAAGGTATATAGGATTAAGAGGTATCATTCAAATTAATATTATATTCAAAATAATTATTCTAAAGGTCTGACGGGTATGCCCACATTCACTAGTAGAGATTAAGAAACTTTCTCATTGTTAGGTTGCTTAGTCTAGGCAAGTACTATCAAGGCACTGAAACATGACTCATGTAGTTAATATGGGGGATGGATAATGAAGCTTCAGGAAAAGACTAGGTCAAATAATGCCCGGAATTTCAAACATTGCCAAGAATAGTCTCCTTCTGGATAAATTTACCTACTTCCTAGTGAATAACACACCAATGTCACCACAGTATTTTTTTTACCCGCGAGCTTCTTATGAAATCACTGAAACATTTTTTAAGTCCAAGTTTCTGAAATGGTAAATAAATCTACCCAAAAAAAATGTGTGCATGTGTGTGTAACTGTGTCACAGCCTGTGACCAAAAAAACCCTCCAACTGCACAAGAGCTTTATGTCTTTTGGACCAATAAAATGCATTCCTAACCTTTAGCAGGCAATTGTCTTCCCCTACCCCCCACCCCAGCACGAGACACTCCTTCAAAGAGCTCCAGCATCTGGCCTTTCAACCTTCCAGGCTGGGAATATAGTTTACCCAGGCTCACTGTGCACTAGTCTCCAAGAACGAAAATTAAATGCCTGTTCATTGACTCGTGATCAGGTTTATCCACCCCCCCCCCACGTGCAAAAAAAAAAAAAAAAAAAAAAAAAAAGACCAGAAAATGCCCACCTAAATCCACTTATCGCCATCTCCCCTCCTCACCGGATCTAAAAATGGGCAGCAAACACCTCTCCTTGGGGGAAGCGATGACAAGAACCCATGCCCAAGCAGGAGGGCAGCGCTAATACCCAGAGGCCGGGCTGGGGCATGGGCGCGAGGAAAGGACACAGCTCTTGGAGGGGCGGGAAAGGGCAAGTCCCTCGAAAGGCTCCTTCTGGTGACAACATCCCCAGACCCCCCGCCCCGCCTCCTCCTCTCCACCTCTGGATAACCCTAAGTTCGGCAGACCCGAGGTGACCCCAATGCCCAAGCAGATTCCGGACACGAGTTTCCTCCCGCACCAGCAGAGGACCAAGGTCCGGCCGGGGAAGGGGTCACGACGGCCACAAGCTCCCCTCTTCCCAGCAGGCGGCGTGGGGGCGGAGGGCGGGGCGGGAACAGGGTGACCGCGCCCCCAGGCCTGAAATCCCCAGCTGGTGAACAGGGGCCGGGTAGGGCCGACGGCTCGCGCCCAGCGGGGCCCGGAGCTCCGGACGCCCACAGCCCGCCCCGGCCCTCGGTCGCTCGCTACCTTTGGCCTCGCAGTCGGCGCAGTACTTGTTATCCTCCTCCCGAAGCAGCTTGGACAGGATCAGCTGGTGCTGCTCATTCAGCTTCTGAGCCTTCTCACGGCACGAGCGCGTCGCCATCGCGGGGGATCGGGCAGGGGAGCGCGGGGCAGAGCCGAGCCGAGAGCTGGCGCTGGGGCTGCGGGGAGGCTGCCGGGGCCGAATGCACCTGGCACCGCCAGGAGAGAGCCCGAGAGGCGGCGGCAGCGGCAGCGGCAGCAGCAGCAGCTACAGCGGCAGCAGCAGCAGCAGCGCCGACGTGTCTCCGCCTCCTCGCAGCACGCCGGGCCCGCACGCACAGCCTGAGCCGGCCACCGGGAGGGAGGGAGGGAGGAAAGGAGGCGAGAGCCGACTTCCGGGCCGGTTCGGAAGGGAGAAACCCGGATCCCCGCACCCTCCCAAAGCCGGCTGGGCTCACTGCGCACGCGCAGGGCTCCCCGGGATCCACCGGGGCTGCGCTCTCCGAGCAGACATGCGCAAAGGCCTTCTTCAGGGATTCTAGTCATTCCCTTTCCCTGCCCCCAGGGTCATTGGGCCAGGCTGTCAGAAAGATGTATAGTACTGGGATTAGATTTGTAGTTGTTATTCAGTCCTGTCTGACTCCTCCTGACCATTTGGGGTTTTCTTAGCAGATATTAGGGTGGTTTGCAGTTTGCTTCTCCAGCTCCTTTTACTGATGAGGAAACTGGTCAAGGGGGTTAAGTGACTTGCTCAGGGTCACACATCTATTACATGTATGAGGCCATATTTTGAACTCAGGAAGATGAGTATTCCTAACTCCAGGCCAGTCACTGACTGTATCCACTTGGCGAGCTAGCTGCCCCATTTTAGGTTTGGGGAATTTGTAATCTGAGTTCATCTTGATTGATGAACTCTGAAACAGGACCTTATTGAGCACCTACTGTATCTTAGGCAATAGCAAAAAAATTTTTTTTGATTTTTTTTAAATAAAAAAAAAACCACAGACCTTTGAGTCAGAAGTCCTAAATTCAACAGTAGTCAATTTTCTCCTCTTTAAAACCGGTATAGTTGGGGTGGCTAGGTGGTGAAGTGAATAGTACCTGCCCTGGAGTCAGGAGGACCCGAGTTCAAATGCCAACTCAGACATTTAACATAAAAACTAGCCATGTGACCTTGAGCAGGTCACTTAACCCCAACTGCCCTCCAAAAAGCAGAAAAAGACAAACCTGGTATAGTTAACAACTTGCTGAATTGACCTCATAGAGTTCAATGGGGAAAAAAATATCTTGTAAAGCATTAGAGAAGTGAGCCACTACTATTTTTTGGATTATCAAAATATGTGAAGTTTCCAGGTACAAAATTGGTATAACTATGAAATTCTAATTCCAGAGTCCAAATGATTACATGAGATTGACTTTGATAGTTAATTTCCTCCACATTTTAGTAGAGCTAGAAAGGTAAAGAATTCCCCCAGACCATTTACAGACAGTTCTCACTTTACATAAATTTGCATTATGCAAATTCAACTTTATATAAAGAATTCTGAAAGAACTCTGCATTCTAAAAAAACCTCTTTAACTTTACCACACAAAACTATGTTCTCTCCTTTCTTGACCCTCTGCTCCATGATCCACAGCCTCCAAACCCCCCAGCCCCCAAAAAAACCCAAAACCCCCTCCAAGTGAAAGCATAATGGACTAGAGAGACCTGTGTCTCTGCTGGACTAGGGGCTTGGCTTGGTTTGAGACTTCGGTCTCCAAGAAAAGAGACCTTTGCTTCACTAAGCCCACCTAAGAATCTGTCTTCCATCCTTCCTAGCTTGGAGCCATTTGTGTTCCTCCTCCTCCTCCTGTTCTTCTCTGTTCCTGGATCCCATATGTTCCCCCCATTCTTGCCACTCTCTCATGTCTTCAAGCAAATTTATAGTTCGTAAAAACTGATTTACTAGACTATGTAAAGGTCAACTGTGTAAAGCAAGAACTGTCTGTACTCTCATCTTCTTTTACAGATGAGGAAACTGATCAGAGGATGATAAGTTTAGAGTAGAAGAGATCCATGGAGCCTATCTAGTACAGCTTCCTCATTTAACACATAAGGAGACAGCCCCCTGAAAAGCTGAAGTGACTATCTATAGATCACATTACTATTGAGTGACAAAGCTAGGATCTGAACCTATATCATGTGACTCTGGATCCAGGATGGTGTTTCTTCATAAGCGACTATTGCCAAGATATTATCACCTGGTGATCTACTGTCAGGTGTTGGCCAAATTTAGCTAAACTAGTCCTCAGTCAATAGACATTTATTAAGTGTTTACTGTATACCAGACACTGGGCTCAGACTGTAGCTACAAAGACTGGCAAAAGACAGTCTCTATTGTGAACTGGGGAGGTAGCACATGAACAATTGTGTATGAGCAAGATACATACAGGTTAAATTGGAAGTAATTATTTGGGATGAAAAATACCCTTCATCTTTAGTGAAAAAATAAGCAAAGAGATCTCTTAGGATAAGAATGGTAGTTTATTCACTTCCCCGGGAGAAGAGGGTGGTTTTCCCATGACTCATCATGGAGAAGAACTTAACTTAGTCGAGCCCCTTTCCCGACTGTCTCCTCTCTCATTGGTGGAGAGGCATACTTCACCAAATTCTTCCTCAGCTGGGACAGCAAGAAAGGAAGGGGAGGAGGGTCCAAACAAGGCAGGAAAACAGACAAAGGAAGATAAAAGTGATTGACAGCAGCAATGGAGGAGGAAGGAGGGAAGGGAAAGTTAAGAACCCCAAATTGAGAAGTTTTCACTCATCCCATACATAATCAACAGAAGACATTAGAATTAAGGAAATCCTGAAAGGCTTCCTGCACCTGATAGAATTTTAACTGGAACCTGAAGGAAGTCAGGAGACTAAGATGAGGAGAGAAAGTATTCCAGGCATGTGAGAAAGCCTGTTAAAACTGCCCAGAATCAGAAAATGGAGAGTGTTCAAAGAGCAGCAAGGAGGCCAGACCCCAAAGCTACTCTTCAGACAGGAAAAAATGCTAGATGTTAAGTCAGAGTACCTGGTTCAAATCCTGGCTCTGCCATTTATTACCTGAGTGACTCTGGTCAAGTCACTTAACAGTAAAGTCCTGGGACTCAATTTTCTCATCTATAAAATAAGGGTAAAGTTAGACTAGATGACTTCTAAAGTCCCTTCAATTTCTAACTCTATAATGCTTTTCCAGCTAGTCTAGCTTCCACAGAGAACCACAGTCAGTTACTAGGACAAGAGGAGACATTATACTTAATTGGAAAAATTGATTATACATGGAGCAAAGTGAGCTAAAATTAACTATACTGAAATGAAATTCTCATTTCACGCCTGTTCTGAAATGAGAATTGAGATAGTGTGTATCAGACACTATCTAGTATCTCACTAGTGTGACAGAG
>CM053593.1:235113669-235159375 GCA_028646575.1 Pseudocheirus occidentalis | reverse complement strand
TCATTGAATCTGGCTTGGGGAAGGAATGACATAAACTCTAAACTGGGTATCATGCCACACAGGAGAGTAGGGGGCATGGGGATGACAGGAAGGACAACAGAGGGGAGGGTAGGAGCTGGGGGAGGGATGCTGGAAGCACACATTTCAGTAAAGGGACAGGGACAGGGTAGAGAGTGGAACAAGGAGGGTGGGATAGGAAGGAGGGACATATGATCAGACTGTCACAATATGTCCACTGTGAAGATGTCCTGTGTAATTACACATGCACAGCCTGTATTGAATTGCTTATCCTTCCAGTGGGGGGTGGGTGACAGGGGAGGAACTGAGAGAATCTAGAATCTAAAGTTCTGCAATACATGCAACTGGGAATTAAGATGTGCAGGGGCTGAGGTAGGGGGACCCTAACTGCCCTACCAGAAAGTTATAGAGCAGATTGGGGGAGGGGCTATACAGTGGGATCGCTGTTTTGAGGTTGGGGTAGGGGAAAGACAGAGAGAAAATTTGTAACTCAAAAATCTAATGGAAATTAATGATGTAAACAAGAAAACAAATAAATTTATATTTAAAAATATTAAACGAGTAGGCAAAACATAGTTACCTGATTTTTGAAATTGTTAAGCTATAAATTTGAATATACTGTATTATCTCATCAAGAAGGCGATCAGTCATGCTATCAAAATCAGCAAAGGTGTCATTCTAAAGAAAAGCAAAATATATAAATTAGTTATTTGTGCAATTTTAAATAATTTTAAATGTACAGCAACTTCTAGCTAAATATTAATGTATGCTTTTATATATATATATCTATAAATCTGATCTCTCTTTGGTTCACTTTTTTTTTAAGAGAGCACTCACTAATTATATATACATTATAGTCCAATTAGTAAAAAGATTGCTTTTTGGTTAAAACATACTATGGCATCTTAAAACTGAGGGAAGGGACTTGTCTAACCATTTCATTTTAAAATTGAGGAAACTGAAGACCAAAGAGGTTAAGAGTTTTCCAACATCACCAAGGCGGTAAGCAGCAAAGCCAGGACTTGAAACCTGGTCCTCTGACTCCAAATTCAATGCTCTTTAGCATTCTCTTTTAACATCTTTTTAACAACCCTCATTATATTTGCAGAAAAAAACAAAAAACAAAAAACTTTTTTTGCGGGGGGGAGGTAGGGGAAGAGCATTACACTTGTAGAACTATAAAGTTTAATGAATGAGTTCCATCTACATACGAACTCTAGAATCTTAAGCAGAATGCTTAGGAATATACTGAAAAGACATCAATGAACTGGCAAATGTAAATAAAAAATTCGCTTCATATTTATTTTTTATTTCATGAAATTTTGGAAGTTTTCAAATAGCTAGAAATGAGTTTATAAAAGAAACACATTTAATATGGCTTCCTATGAAATGGTCATATGTCATACCTGATTTCTCTCAGACATAAGAAAATCTATTCGTCCTCCAGGAAGTCCAAGTTCAATATATGTTTTAACTAATCTAAGATCTGCACTGTTACCTAGAAACAGAAAAATTCAAGTTTAAAGAAGCAGTAGAAGTATACAGCACAGTATCCTGTATTTTTCTACTTTATAAAGGGAATTTTATAGCCTGTATTGATGTCAGTGAACAGTTTTCTGAAGTAGCTTCAACTTTGAACACTTCAAAACTGACAATCAAGCATTTAGATAACGCCTACCAGCAGTAAGCAAATGAATAGATTTGAGTTATGATATAATGGCATCATCCTCAACTTAATGGTGTATTTCTTTAGTTATTGCTGCTGTCTTGGTGAGGGTAGCATACAAAGCATCAAAATTGTATTTTGTTGTTGTTACTGGTTATACAAAGCAAATCAGCTGGGTGTGAACTTTAAGTATTCTAGATCGTTATTTAACAACTTCATAATACACCCTGGAGCTAGTTTTAGCTATGCCATTCTCCTTTTGGAAGTGAGATGAAGTAGTAATGATGGAAACAGCATGGTATAGTAAAAGGAGTTTTAGGCTTTGAGTCAGAAAGACCTGAGCATGAATCCTGATGTGACAAGCTGAGACTCAGCCTAGTTTCTTCATCTGTAAAATGGGGATAATAACGAGACCTATATCACCAGGTTGTTGTAAGGATCAAATAAGAAGTATATGTAAAGCACTTTATAAACCTTAAAGTGTTATGTAAATGTAAGCTATGATTATTTTTTCCAAATACATTTTTACAAGAACATAATTGAAAAGCTCATCTGTTAAAATATGTTCCATAAAGCAGGAGAGCTGTTCCACCTAGGGTCAAAATTAAAGATATTTTAATTAAATTTTTTTGATTTTGTAGCCATTAGAAGCATCATGAAATTTTCCAAATTTCTAATCTTTTCATCTCTTTCTCTTCAATTCTGGACTCAGCTTACCATTCACCTGGGGTGTTGGTCTAAGATACCCGTACTAATAGACCAAATCTATGAATTGTCTTCCCAACTATCACAATCTAGACAAGAGGTAAAATACCATCCATAACTTGAAAAAAATTATGAATATCTGCTATTTTCTCTGGTTTCAAAAAAATCCTTAGGCAAGAATCTGCAGGAAACAGTTGCTGCTGTTGTCTGTCCATTTTCAAAGACAACCAATGACATCATGGGGTGATGTCTTGATTTCAGTGTGAATTGGATGTTAAGTGAGGCAGAGGTGTGCAAACTCATCAGACTCACTATCTCTTCCAGAGCTATAAAAGTCCAGAGCAAAGAGAAAAATCATGACAACTGCTGATGGTCTATGATGCAGTGATGAGTCTGGTGTTAAAATATATAGCTAGTAAATATCACAAATTCTAGTAACAAAGCTCTTTTCAGTTTCAGCAGTTTAAAGGTTTTATTATCAAATAGAGGTTTGGTTTTTTTGGGGGGGTGGGAGGATGGAAAAGAGGGATTTATAAGTGAAAGGACATAAAATAACCAGGTCTAGATCAAATGTTCCTTACTCCTAATCTAAGAGATTAGCCGCACAGTATGAAATAAAAAATGTATAAGTGTTTACCATTTCAAGAAATGCAACAAAGTGAACCTGAAAATAATAATAAAGGAAACTTGTACATCCTTTTACAAAATGATGAATTATTTTGTAGTATGAACAATCCCTAACTGATCTATTTTATAAGTCCTACTGATGTCATACACATTTCCTCTAGAGCTTCCTTAGCTTATTAGTTCAAGTATTTGATTGTAAATTATCAACTGAAGGAAAAAATCTATTTATCATGGGAACTGAGGTACACCTTTAAAGAATTGAGCTTTGACTTTACTTAAATATGTAGAAAAAAATTAAGTACTTTGTAATACAGTAACATTTCATTTATCCTGAGATCAGATTTTTAGCAATTCTGGATGCACAGAAGCTGAATTTGAGTTTTATTGATACATTTTGTCTCTATTGATGTCTTTTGACTTTTTATCACAGACATTTCTAGATACATGCCCCTGTTCCTCACCATTGAATCTGACCTTGTAATACAGGAAAGTAGTAAAACAAAATCAGTGGATACAGTGACCATCTCTGACAGTGTAGGCAATGTCTGTACCCACAGTTCACCTGCTCTCCATTGAGTTTTGCCTATCTTCTAGTATCAATGTTGGTCATTATAATTAATAAACCTATAATTAAGTCTGGTTATCTAGTTTCCTATATCACAACAAATTAGAAAAGGCATATATTAATATGCTTGGGTTCCGTTAGAGGCAGCTTGTAGACTATAGTTGGAAGTGAAAGCTGACAGATGGTTAAGATATGGAAAACAGCAATTCAAAAGTGGACACAGAAAAGTTTTCTAATATAGTCCAATACAGACATAGTATGTTAATAATGTTGATCGAGTCATCCAAAAATAGACAAATATTTTTAATGTACTTTGTTAAGAAGGAAATACATCTGAGTAAGATGCTAATCCAAAATGACTAAAAAGGAAAATTAATGTGATAATAATACTTAATAGTACTTTAAAGTTTATGAAACATTTCGCATGTTATTATATTTGACTTAACAACGACCCTGTGAGGTACATGCTATTATTATCCCTACTTTAAGATTGGGCAAATGTAAAGCTTACATGACCAGCCCAGGGTCACATACTCAGTAGGTGCTGAAACAGGCTTGAATTTTGGTCTTCTTCCTAGCTCCAAGTACAGTACTTTAATCTACTATCCTATTTAATTGCTTGAAACCCAGCAGATTGTCTTTGACAGGTCCCTTTCCAACGATGTCCAATCACCGTGGTATTACTATTTTATATAAAATTGTAAGCATGCTTCTATTAGATTGAGTAGATTTTATAAAGGCATCAGTATTATATCGACTTAAACAATTTAAACAGATCAGATTGGAGAGCAAATAATACAAGAAAATTATCATTTTCATTATAAATAAGACTAATTATTTTTATCAATGCTATGGTTGCACACACCATCTAAACCATGGACACAGACAATGAGATGTATTCCATCTTCTGAACCATCATCCTCTTCCATGCTGAAATAAGGTACTGAGGAAGCCAGCTGGAGAACATCACTGTACATAAATCCAGGCAGCTTAAGTTGTCTTAATTCTTCCTTTGCCTGAAGGAAACTGAAGCAAAATATATAAATTAATACCTAATTATAGTATATTATATTTTTAGTAGCAGGAAGAAAACACTTTGGGTCTATGGAATCACAAAGTAAATATGGAAGACTTAAAAAAATTTTATATCATTAAGCTCCAAATATTTTGCCAATAATCTTTCCTTTTCTTTTTGGAGAATTCTAATTCTAATCAAATACAGTGAACTCAAATGGTAAATCATTTAAGGATAATACTAGGAGTGAGGCCATACACTTCTAAATTTCTAATTAAAATTTCAGAAGAAAGCTTGGGAGAGACAATTGAAATATGACACTGCTGAAAGCTTATCTGTTAAATATACCTGTTCTTCATATCTCATAGCTACAACATCTATTTGGTTAGGCTGTACTATATCTATCTTCCTTATAACAATGAATGGTGTGAAAAAACCTTGTGAGGTAAGGGGATTGTTACAACATGAGCATTTGGTAGTGATACTCAGTTAAAACTATGATAAACCAATCTCTTAGGGACTATAAACACTAAACCTTATCATACAATATTTATCCTTGATCAACAGATTTGAAAGTAGAACCAACTTTGTGTAAAACAAACATTGGTCATTACCTAACCACCTGTCCCAAGCATATAAAAGGAGGATCCAGATTTTGTAGACGACTGCTGAATGACCTAGGGAGAGTGATGGATCTCATGGAAGGCTATAGCTATCTTCAATACCACAGAAATGGCTTTTTGAACTCAGAAGGTGGGGAAAAGAATGCTATATAGCTCTCTGGTACACTAGTGTTTCTTTAATAATTTATGTGGTTTAGAAGCATAATAGTATTTTATGAACTTGCATTTACTGTCACAAAATGCTCACAGAATGAAGTATTCTTTGCATTCTGGTTATGACAGAACTGCAGACTGACTTCCAGTCATGTGTCAATTCAATAAACACTTATTATACTCAATTATGTGCAATGCAACACAAAGATACGGAGGTATGAGTTTAATACTCTTGAGAGCAGCAATTTTGGTAGTAGCAGAACTTAAAGAATATTTAGTTTTATTCCTGATAATCAAAACACCAAAATGTATAAGTATTTATTTGTGGGACAATACTGTATTTATCTTAAGAGGCAGCTAGGTGACACAGTGGATGGAGCACAGAACTTGGAAACTAAAAGACCTAAGTTCAAATCTTACTTCAGACACCAGACTCTGGGTACTTGAGTCACTTGATCCATGTCTGCCTCACTTTCCTTATCTGTAAAATGGGGTTAATACCTACCTCCCAGGGCTATAGAGAGGATAAAATGAGATAAGATTTGTAAAGAATTTCACAAACCTTAAAAGTGTTATGTAAATCCTAGTAGTTGTTGTTATTCAAGGTGTTTGTGTTGGTGAAACAATAGCTAAACAGGTTACTAATGCAGAAAAAAAAATCAGTTTATCTAGGAATACAGTTAAAATAAGTATTTTAATTTAACTGCTGGACTGGTTGTCCTTATTGTTGTGATAAGATGTTTTACTTGTCTCCCTGATCCTTCTTCTCAGCTCTTCTCCATCAACTTTATAAGCTACAGAACTAGTATCCACACAATGATAAAATTATGTATTTCTACATACTTTGTAGCCTTAGAACTTCCTGATCATTTCCTTCCTTTCTACAGTGGCAGATGATTTCTTTAATCCTTAGGACTTTTTAGTTTCTTGCTAGGGTAGAGTAGGTAGAAAAGGCTGCTAGTTTTGTATTGTGAAAATAGTTTTAACCATCCACAAAATCACACTGGAACATTTACTCTTAGGTAGAAATGGCTTACTTATATCAAGAGAAGAACAATCAATGACTGTGGGAGCAATAGGAATGTCTCTAAGAGATATACTATACTCACCTCTCCCTCTCAGGTGGCTATATGAGTAAATGTTTAAGTTATGTTTGTATTACACAAACTACAGTACAAAATAAGTCATTTCTTTAGCACAATTTGTGGTATTTCCAGTGCATTTAGTAACTCATTTTCTATTTTCCAGGATTTAAACCATCATACTTCTATGCTTTATTGTAAATAAAATTTATTTTTCTTTTCTAAAAATACAAAATTTTAAAAAGCTTTTGGCCTGCTGGTCATTTCTGCAACTAAATATATAGTTACAAGAAACTTATGTTCTGAGGGTAGGAAAGTGATTCCTTCACAAGTCAAACAGTAGGTAGGCATGAAGACTGTCAATAGTTCACATACTTATTAACTAATTTAATTCAATAAGCACTGTATTTCAGCACAGACTCTTCATGATCTCTAATCCCTTTCTTTCAAAAGTTCACATTTAAGTAGCTCCATAAAGGTATTTAATTTAAAGAAATATACCATTGGTCTATTACTTACGCTTGTATTTGAGGTTTGGGTGAATTTTCATACCAGGAAATTGATGAAGTAGAGCTGTATGAAGTGCTGCTTGGTTGTTTCGTGATTGCATCAAATTTGTTTTTAGAAGAACACTTAATACTACAAGGAGACTCTCTTGGTGCAGACGGGAAAGACAAACAACCAGGAGTACACATAGCAGGCATATTTATACCATCCCTCAGATATTCACTGTTTATTCTTTCAGCTTGGAGAAATTTCTCTTCTGCTAGCCCATGACTGTTCTCAAAGTGAGCACTTACTGCTCCATCCAAAACTGAATCATCTGCTTCCTCATAATACCCATTTTGAACCATTTCTTGATCCTGCTCTTCCTCCTCTTCCTCTTGCTGAGGATTACTCATGTCTTTTTCAGAAATTTCCTTCTGAGGGCTAACTGGATTGCTGTGGTCAATAGCACATGTATCAGAAATATCCGTACTACTTTGAGAACCAAAATAATTCTCCACAAGCCCTTGTTTTACCATATCAGTACTGCTGGCTGAAGAAAGGTCATTTGTACCTGTGTGAGTTTCCTTTTCAACTACTGGTAATTCTGCAACCATTTGTTTGAAGTCTAATTTTTCTTCATGAGGTCTATCTTCACTAAACTCTACATTATTAGAAGCTGAACCTGTATCACCACAAGTGGCTCCAAAATAAATAAGTTCTGACTTTAGCATAGTCACTTTCTCTGTAGAGATAAAAGGTTCATTAGGACTCTGAGAGTCCTTACCCACCATGTTTAAGTTTGCCTGGGAATTGTGGCTACTAGAGGTATCTTCAACTGAAGCAACCACCTGCAATGGATCTCTTATATTTGAATCTAAGGAAGTTACAGCTATAGGCTCAGTGTCTGAAAGTCCTGAAAATATAACACTCTGCTGCTGCAAAATAATATTTGACTTTTTGTCATCATGGTATTTTGGCAAATCAATCATTCCTAAATTTAACACAGTTTTACTATCACTTAGATGGCACTCAGGTACAACAGATCTCTTAGAATTTTCATCAGGTGACAGTTCATCATCATCCGAAGGTAAAGAATTTATGGATGTCAAGGATGACTGTATTTCACTTAAAGCACTTGTACTCTCTGTACAATGGCTTTCTAAAGAAATTTTAATGTTAGAATCTGGCTTTAGCAAAAGCTGAGAATACATTCTTTCATTATTAGCACCTTTTTCTTGTATGGTTTCAAATATTACATCAGGATTTGGATGTGTTGCAAAAGAACTTGGTTCACTTTCAACACCTGAATCTGAAAATCTAGAGGAGGCATATGTGACATTAACATCTGGTAACTTAATTGTATCTGTACTTACTGCAACATGATATTCTCTTGCAGAAAGACCAGATGGATTACTTTTTAATTTACTTAAAGAATCTCCAACACATCGGCACTTTGTTTCTTGTACAACTTCCTTTTCAGAAACTAATCCTTCTTCTATAGATTTAAATTTATCACTAGCTTCTATAGATTGAAAGTTGGGCAACTGAGAATTATCCAAAAATATTTCATCTTGCTGAGATTCTGTCCATAGCCCTACTGTGACAGTTACTTTCTCTCCCCTGAAAGGATTTTTACTACTTGGTTTTACTTCAATTGTCCTAACTCCTGCTGATTCAGTTGTTTGATGATCATGGCAAACGTCCGATGACCCTCCAGATGTCAGACTGTGATCCACTTGTGTAATTTCATTATCGTCCTGGGAGATATCAAGTTTACCTGAAATGGACAAATTTGCACAAAGATTTAGGCTGCCAAAGTTCAAAGAGGAAAATTGGTTTGGTTGTATATTTTCAATTTTTGTAGGCTTTTGTTCAGTTCTGTCTGTATCAGCTGGCAAAAAGCCAACTTCTTTTTGACTTGTCTGTCTGGTGCAGGTCTTTGTCTCATAATTAAATCCCCTGATTGTGGGATCCAGAACCTCCTCCTTTTGGCTATGTGAAGGCTTGCCTTCAGAACATTTAAAGAGGTCGTCTGATGCTGTACTTTTCAAACATTTGTAGCCTACCAAAACCACACAGTCCTTAGAGTTTTGTTTTATTACTCTTTTGGTGTTTTCAGTTCTCATAGTTCTCATCAGTTTAGTAACCTTAACCTTGGATTTATTTGAATCTTCATTTTTTCCTTTTAGAGACTTTGTGAGCTGCTTTTCACCTTCTGTATACAATATATTGGAGGCACCAGCAGGTCTGATTTTCAACTCTGGGCTAGAAAGTCCAGTTACAGGGCTTTCTTCAGTCTCATATTTATCCATTCTATTGGACTCTGATCTCTGAAGATTCTGAATTCCCATCCAGGGTGCATCTAAGTCTTTTATCCAAAGAAAAAAAGATTCAGGTTTAAAACAAGGTAAGAGAACTCAAATGATTAAGATGTATTTTTTTTTTCTGTATATAACTTTGAAATATCCTCAAAATAAAAATAACCAGAGGGGAAAATGCTTCAAAATGAACAAAGTTTTATGGCATCTACAAATGAGCATATTTTAAACATCATTCCCACCTTGCATACACATTTTAGTTTGGTTATACTTACCGTCAGTGACAGAATCTAAATACCTATCTTCAAAGATTATAGGTAATGAATTGAGATCTCCATCGAGTTCACTACATTCAATAGGAAGGGGTGGAAGAGAGCTGCAGAAGGAAGTGTTTTTGATAGCTGTGCACATCTGTAGATGACTCTGAGCACTGAAAAATATAAACTGGTAGTCAGTACTGTAATATAAAGCCAAAAAATTCAATTCCTGCCTCTAGATGTTCTGTGGTCCCAAGAAAAAAAATCTGTGAAAACAGCTCAGCTACTTTCATAAGGCTTAATGTCACAACTCCCTGGAAAGTGAGGAGTATAGGTCAGGACTAGAGTGAGGGTACCTCTTAGCTAAGGTAAAAATTATTCACCTAATGTATATAAAACCAATAAAGAGGAAACAGTGCTGGTAAGGTTATGTTCTTTTACTAAAAACCTCATGTGGAAAATAAATACCTCAATCCTAGAATGTAAAAGCTAGATACAACAAACTGGTACAAAATATATTTATTTTAATTTTTAAATTATATTCTGCTTTACTAGGCAGCTAGGTATTGTGGATAAAGTGTTGGACTTGGAGTCAGGAACACTTGAGTTTAAATATGCCATCAGACAGATTAACTTGCTGTGTGATCCTAGGAAAGGCAAGTCATTTAACTGCTGTCTGCCTCTGTTTTCTCATCTGTAACACAGGAGTAGGGTACTGATAATTATATTTACCTCTCAAGTCATGAAGATAAAATGAGCTAATACTTGTAAAGCACTTTGCAAACTTAAAAGTACTACAGAAATCCTAGTTATTATATTTATTGTTCTGCATTATTTTTATGTATAAACCTGTGTTGGCATTATTAGTCTTAATATATAAATTTTCCAAACTCTAAGCAGGTTTAAGGAATTAGACCTATCTAACTTACTGTGAAGCATGCATAAAAGAATCACATATAGGCACATTTATATTGTTTGATGCTAGTATTAATAAGATAAAACAATGTGGCTATTGCTTTCCCTTTATCTAGACATAGAAAAATGGTAGTGAAAAGGAATAATGTGAAAAAAAGCAGTAAAGCACAAGGTATGTTATATGTGCCCAGAGTTTAAGGTTAACATAAGGAAGTGGTGGAAACAGAAAATGGAGGGTAGGTTTGGTCGGATTATGAAGATCCTAAAAAGCTAGTGTCTGGATTTTATTTAGAAGTTGGCCTTCTGAAGGCTGATGAGAATATGACAAGACTTACAGCAATGGAGTCAAATTCAAATAGAAAAGGGTCTCTGGGGTGACTAGCTGGCACAGTGAACACAGCACCGGCCCTGGAGTCAGGAGGACCTGAGTTCAAATCTGCCCTCAGACACTTAACATAAAAACTAGCTATGTGACCTTGGGCAAGTCACTTAACCCCAATTGCCCTACCTTCCCCCTTCCAAAAAGAAAAAAAAAGGATCTCTGTGGGTCACATATTAAATTAGAAAACTACAAATCAAACATTTTCTATATTGTATTATATTTTTATTTACTTTGTCTGTCTTGCTTGTTTATATTTGTATTCCTAGCACTTCGGATGGTGCTTGCACATAGTAAGTGCTTTAAAAAATGCTTTAGCATGCCATACATGATCATACCAACACATAATCAACAGGAGAAATGAAACTAATTTTCTACAGATATCATAACTAGACATAAGTTTGATATTGGAGGCTAGTGATGGCTTATTTGCAGGAGATAAAGATATAAGTGAGAATGTGAAAATAAGGGGTTGTGAAAATAAGGGGTTTCTTTTTAACTCAAGCAGGATCATGCATCCATAAAAATATCAAGTACTAGCACTGGGAAGCTGAAGGTTTTGACTGGTCAAGATAGGGATGGATCTTGAACTAAGAATGGGGCTTTGCATCATACATTTGACTGACTTGACTGGAGGTGCAGAATTTTTCTGGAATTTGATTTCTCAGACTCCACTTCTTGTATATTCAGTGAAAAATAACACTGAGTCAGTGAGACAGAAGTTCCATGCAAAGAAAAGTAATATTACTCTTGTAGTATTTTCTGCTTTGTGCTACTTACTGGAGTTCTTGATAGGCAAGGGCTGCTTGCCTTGGATGTTCAAAACAGAAAAATGCTTCAGAAAACCTGCGTACCTGAAAAATCCCAAAAGTTACTGTTAATCAAACACAGGACAACTTCAGGCAAAGAAGATAGTTGTGAACTCTTAAGAATACAATTTGCCTATAATCAAAGTACAGCAAAATGATATTTATACTAACTTCAAATGACAAGAAGCAGTATCAATGGACTCCCATCAATCAAAATGAAATATTATAAGAATATGAAAACAAACACATGCAAAGGGTGCTGTAGGAAGGCTACACTAAGAGTTCTAGTCATAATTCTAAGGGGTACTTGCACACTGCCACACTGAGTATCTCAGTCATGTATACATCTTATTACTCTGTGAATGAAGATAAGGACCTCAGCAATATTGTAAAGTGTGTTGAGAGTATTCTTGACCTTCCCTTTCTTTTCACCTTCATTGTCTAATTTCTCTTCTTTATGAAAAACAAAACTCGGAAAGAGTCTGGAAGTCATTTATACTTTGATGTTCACATTATACTGACACCTCTTGTAGTCATATTTCACCCAATTTCAGAGTTACAGCAGGTCAGGTATCATTTAGTCAAACTTACAGCTTAGCTGATAATGTTCAGTGCAATATTTTGAGATGTGGTTTTTTTCTTAACTGAGGGAGAACCCACTACCTTCTGAAGAAGTCTATTTTAATTCTGGTTATCTCTAAATGTCAGAAAGTTCTGTTACATTTACTTCTTTGCAAGTTTGTTTTCTAAAGCTCAGCAGAACAAGTTAACAGGCATTATAGTCCTTCAAACATCTGAAGCCACTATCATGTCCCTTCTCTAAACTCCTACAGTTCCTTCCACCTATACCTCATACCCTGAATGCCCTTCTTCTGACACTGTCCAGTTTATCAATGCACTCTTTAAAATGTAACATCCAGTAATGAACATAATAAGGTGTGGGCTAACGATGGTGCAGTTTATATAGTAAGGCTATCACTTTCATATTATTATACAGTTTCTCTTAATGTACCTTAAAAACATTAGGTTTTTTTTTTTTTTAATCAGAGTAGTTAGGTAGCACAGTGAACAGAATGGTGGGCCTGGAGTCAGGAAGACTCTCTTTCCTGAGTTCAATCCAGTCTCAGACACTTACTAGCTGTGTGACCCTGGGCAAGTCACTTAACCCTTTTTGCCTCAGTTCCTCATCTGTAAGACAAGGTGGAGAAGAAAATGGCAAACGACTCCAGTATCTTTGCCAAGAAAACCACAAATGGAATTACAAAGAATCACACACAATTTAAAGGAATGAATAAATATTTCACTACTGACTCATACAGAGTTTACAATTGACTATTTCCCATCTGTTTTCAGATGAACTGCTTCTGTCTCACCCTGCTTCCCCCATATTATACTTTTGAAATTTATTTTTTGAACCGAGTATAAAGCTTTATAATTAACCTTAGCTAACTGGTCTTAGATTTGCTCCAAATATTTTAGTCTTTCAAAATTTTCTTGAATACTGATTCATCCAGTGAATTTATCCTATTCTGTCCATCTTTTGTCATCTTCAAATATAAGCATACTATCTTTATGCCTCAAACTTCTTATCTATACAGTTAAAATATTTTGTCTCCATATATGTCTAATGAAGCCTAAAAGTAAGAAACAGAAAGAGAAATTCCATTATTCCATTCTAAATTCCATTTAAACTTATTCTCTATAATAACACAGTCCAGAACTTTATTCCTATCCCTTTTATAGATATACACATTGTCTTCCCCTATAGAATATAAGCTCCTTGATGGTAGGGGCTGTTTAATTCTTGTCTTTGCATCCACAGTATGTAGTATAGTGTCTAGTACATAGTACATGCTTAATAAATATTTGCTGATTAATTCCTTTTCCCCTAAACTATTACCCTGGACTTGATCTCCTTTTCCCAATGGAAATCATCCTGTCGTCCCTCCTGATTAGGAAATACAGCATTGTGGTTCATTGCTTTTGTTTCCTCTTACCTCCAGAGAGCTAAGATAAAGGACAAGGAGCAGAAAGCTGGAGGCAACTAGATGCTCTATTCAAGTAATCCTCAGGAGAGGAAAGACTGGAGAAGAATGAACAGTATGCTTACACATGGAGGAACAAATGGAGAACAGAAGGGCTGTCAAAAGAGCAAGGGAACTTTGGGTTTTGGAAAGTTGGATCTAGGAACTTCATTTTTAACATCTGTGCATGTCTATAAGTTTGTTACCACAAATTCACAAGCATAATTAAATATTAGATGGTGTCAGGGAAAACTAAAAAATGACAGAAACTTTAGGTACTGGGGGACTAGAAAACTTGAGAAAATGAAAAACGGATTTAGCTACATAAAATGAACTGTAGTATTTCACATAAACATCTTACTAGGAAGGTAATGTGGTACAGTGGAAAGAGTGGATTGGGTATCAGAAGACCTAGGGTTTGAATCTGGCTCAGATCCTATTTCTGTGACTTCAGCTAAGTTACTAATCTCTTTGGGCCCCAGTTTTCTCATTTAAAAATGGAGGGGGGAAGAGTTTGGATTAAATAATCTTTAAGGCCTAATTCTAAATCAATTACTCTAGTTAAATGCTGCCTAATTACTATAGACCACAACAATATTTTAGTATTAAAATGTTTCATAAACTTTGTTACAACAAGCAAGATACATTTCTGCTTTCTGGAAGCCCAGCCATTTCCATTAAAAAAAAAATGATAAAGGACCCGGTACCTTCTTTGCCAACAGATTTTCTTTTCAAGGTCCTTGATGTTTGTGGACAAATTCTGGCTTTTTTGGTTGGGGCTCAAAAGATTCTGAATAGTATGGACACTAGTAGTACCATATTTATTCTTATAGAGATTGGCAGTAATATATATACCTTTACTTGATTTAAGCACCTCATGACAAAGGGAACAGGATCAAGCCTAAAGGTTTTGAAGCTGGAACCTACCTTATGACTTTGTAACTTCAGATTCATGAAATTGCTAAAAATGCAGTTTTTCATTACTATCATGAAAATGGATACTCTCAAAAGCATTTTTTAGAAGGGCAAAATAAGTTTTAAAACATACAGTTGCTATATAAATTCTAGCCCCTATCTTTGAGAAATGAAGCAAGAAAAAAAGAATACAGGGACAATGATCAACCACAATTACAGAGACATAATGATGAACATATTACCTGCTTCCTAAAAGAAAGGTGATGGTCTCAGGAAGCATTAAGAGACGTATTTTTTGGGCACAGCCAATGTGAGAATTTGGTGGGGGCTACGGGGTAATGAGGTAAAAGGAATTTAAAAAAATTTTCTAAATTAAAATTTTTAAAAAGAATGCAGGGAATAAAGTGAAATTCTTACACTGCAGAATTTCAAATAACAAAGAATAACATCTTCAAGTGAAAAAAAACATTGATGCTTAAAGGAGACAAATTTCAGGCATCTGAAATATTAATTAATGTAGAATACTTTGATTCCTTAGTATATTCAAATACAATACATGACGTTGCTTTTGCTTAAAATTAACTGGAATTTTACTAGAACCGTATAACCTAAAATGCAAAAGGAGAAGAAACCAGTTGACTATTATAAATAATGAGAAATGTTTTCAGTAGAGAACTTCTATCACAAAAGTAAAGTGCAATTTACTTGTATCTTATGTTAAAAGATGTCAAGTAAGACAAATCAAAGAGTGAAAAATATATCTGAGTTCGGCTTATGTGAATGGGAAGCAAAATTGCAAATATCTGTACAGCTGTGATTTGATAAGCGAAGGAAGCAAGGAAAAATAGGAAACGAGGAAAAATGTTTATGTGAATAATTTCTGAAAGACTTGAGAATCCTCTACTCTGCTATTTCTTTACTGAGTACAGCACATGCAAAAACAGAAACTAGCAATAGAATATTTCCTTAGCAAGGCTAGCCAATGTATAACAACCTGGTATAAAATTAAATATGTTTAAAATGAAAAGAACTGTTTATGTGCTATATAGCTCAGGCTAGCAGGTAAATAATTTTTACTGACAAATTTCAATGGTATTAATCATCTAAATACCAGGAATTAAATTATTTTTAGAAATTACTTTGTTTCACAAAAAGAACACCAAGACCTCCAAATAGAGGTCTTATTATTAATATTAACCAAATAGACCTCCAAAAACATAGGATTTAGAATAGGAAGAAACCTCAGTGGCCTATTTAATCCCCTATCCTCATGCTACAGATGAGGAAACAAAGACTTAGAAAGATTGAACGACTTGTCCAAGGTCACACACGTATTAACAGAAGTGAGATTTCAATTCAAGGCCTTTGACTCCAAAATTGGTGTTTTTTTCCACTCTATCCTGTTGTCACATATTTTGACTTGAAGGAGATTATAAGTTCTTTGAGAGCAGTAACTGTTTCATTTATATCTTTTATTTCAAGAATCTAGCAAAATACTTGGCACACAGTAGGAGCTTAGCAACTGCTTGGTGATTGTGATGTTGGAGATAACTTAAACAGTAAGACACTTTAGAAAAAGCAGTTCATTCTATTATTTTGGGGTTTGTCAGATCCATTCTTTAAATCAGTCTGATTACCTCTCTAGACCAAATGGTAGGAGGAAGAAATTATTTACTTTATATATAACACACACACACACACACACACACACACACACACACACACACACACACAGACAGAGTTAGGAAACCAGGCCAAGGCTTACAAAGTCTATTTGAAGTATGTGATTTACATATTTTAGAAAACAAAATCTGGAAAGCAATGACACTACATGGCTAAAATGTTAAATGCAAAATATTTTATGTAGGCCAAAGACTAAGTTAAAAAAAACTACACCTATAATTTAAAAAATAGAAGAAAATGTACTTGTAATAGTATTCGACACTTAAGAACGTATGCAGAATTAATAAATTTTTAAATCTTATAATACTGATTCAACCAACAGGCATTTATTAAGCACCAAGGAGCTGTTGACAATTTAAAGAGAAAGATGAAAACGTCCCTGGTCCCCAAGGAGGGCAAGAACCCAGAATTTAGTAATAGCAAGAGAAATGGTCAAATTGTATTTGAAAAATTACACAGTACTTTTAACATGTTGTTTCCCCACACAATTTCCTGTGTTGTTTTCCTACAAAAAAAATCTCATCTTTTCAATGAATATTGTTCTCTTAATGATGGTATATTGGTTGTAAATTCTGAGATACCACAATCTTAAAAGAACTGAATGTGCATATGACACAAAGACCACTGAAGAGATACATGGTGGGCAAAAGGAGCCTGAAACATATATTACTTCAATGAAGGTGAAGAAATAGCTTAACAAATGTCATTAAGTAAATGTAGGACCAGAAAAGAAGGTGGGCCAGTCATTTAGCAAGAATGAGATAAGAAATGGATAGCCTGACTATTCAATTATAACCCACAGAAGATTAAACCAAACCAAACCAGAGTCTCTTTAGTATATTATATGCTGATATTATTAGGAAGATCTATAGAAGAACATGAGATAAGAACTGTACAGGAAAAAAAAAGTATAGGTGGTTTGTGAGGTATATCAATGGATAGAATAAACACAAAAAAGATCAGATCCTCTGAGGTATTGGAATAATGAGATTCAGGAAGAACTCAGAAAACCCTCCAAACAGAGTAGACATATTAAGCACACATGCTTGTTCCTTTTTCAAGTGCTTATTAAGAATGACTTTGGGTATGGTTTAATTCCAAAAGGTATTTAAAAACAAAAACCTTGAATAACCACGAAATTAGAGAAACACCCTATTTTAAATCAAAAACCAACATTCTCTCTCACTATAGAGACCTATATGGTTTTTGTAACAAGCAATTTTCATAGGGAAGAATAAGGTTCAAAATTAAGAAAAGAATTAACTTCTTCACTGCCTGAAGAGTAAGAACAGAGAATGTTACAAAAATCAATACGGAAAGTGATGGAACATCAGCTGCTTTCCTATCTTCTCTTCCAATTCTTTAATAAACACAAAGTGAGAATTAATTTTCCTAGGAAGATGTGGCAGATATAAGTAGGGCACTGACAAATGCAGCCAAAAGGACTGGGACTGATAAGAGCCCTTCCCTCTCTCAAAACTCTGTCCCCAAAAACTTTTAAAAAGTGAAAAGTGTAACAAATATTGTTCAATATGAAACACTTTATTGAGTAAAAGATTCATCTTCAAATAATACTCCTTAAGTAAAAGAAGAGACAGGGTGGCATGGGGGGAAAAGGGAGAGAATAAGTATTACACATAGTGATTACCACAGGGCTGCCATTGTACTAAGCACTTTACAAATTATTCTCTCATTTGATTCTGCTAGGTGGGAGCTAGTGCGTAGTGGACAAAAGTGACACAGACTTGGTCAGGAAGAACTGGGTTCATACCCTAAGCAAGTCATTTAACTTCTCTGAGCCTAAAAATCTCTCTATGACTATGATGTTAGAGTTGATTTTCAGTCTTTTCTTTTGGGGAAAGTCCCTAAAAGTCTCTTAAATGGATGTCCTCAAATTCAGCTCTGTTTCCTACTACCATTTTCTTTTTATTTGTATAATAAAATACAAGAGCAGACATAAAAACTCACAGTTGTTTTTGAAACTATTTAACAAGCTATTCAACAGGGTCCTAATAAGGCTTGAAAATCTAGCTTCCCAGAATAAGTAATATATAATGATCAAAACCTGTGAACATCTGCTTGTTGATGCTATTCAGTAGAACACAGACTGAAAAATGCACATCTTTTCAAAAGTATCTGTACCACTTAAGAAGGTTTAGATTCGGATGATTTTTATACTGTCAAGTTCATTGTTTCAGTTAGTATGCAATAATTTAAAACCCTGAAGAAAATCATTACCAGCAGAGGTCACTATACACAAAAATATCCTCTTCCTAATTTTCCTTTGTAGTTACAGTCACACCTAAATTTCACCATGAATATTTACAGGCTACATTTCTTCATTTCATCTAACTTTTTATTATTAAAAACCTGGCTTAAAACTACTGTTCTCTTTAACTTTGAAGGAAAAGAAATTATCTCAAAAGGAATGTTCTTACATTCTTCCAAGGTCCCCAAAACACCACTCTATGGTAAACAATAGAAATGCAAGGAAAAACTTTTCAATTCTAAATAATTTGGCCTCAGGAGTCACTGAGAACATTTCTATGGCAGGATCAGTACAATAACAAACTCATTAGTTTAACCATACCTTGTTAGAGTCTATACCTTCACAACACAATCATTAAGTACCTAGCATGTGTTAGGCCATTAAAAGAGTCTATTGATGCAACTAAAAGGAAAAAATATTCAAAACAAGTGGTGATTCTTTCATTGTCCACCCAATCTAGCTTTCTTCAGATAAATACATTTAACATTAGTACTATTAACATAATATTAACATAACTTTCATGAATATTAATATCAATGTCACCACTTTGTTAAGAGTTTTTGCTGACAGAATACAGCTTTTTAACAACAACAAAAAAACCACACTTTGCTTAAAAAAAAAGTTCTAGTAGGGGCAACTAGATTCAATACATCAGGCCTAGCTTTGCAACTCTGGAGCAAGTCATTTAAACTTACATGCTTCAGTTTCCTGATTTGTAAAATAAGCTGGAGAAGGAAATCAGACACCATTCTAGTATCTTTGCCAAGAAAACCTCAACCGGGGTCATGAAGAGTTGGACACAACTGAAACAACTGGACAAGTCAGATTTTTTCCCTTGGACAGATTTTCCCCAATTATTTCTAATTACTGAGGCTTAAAAAAAAATCTGAAGGAATAATCTCTATATCAAACATGCACAATGAATCCACCATCTTTAAGTAGCAATTGTATATTGTGAAAAAGCAGACATCCAAATAAAGAAATCATAAGACTATCACGCAAACATTTTCCCCTCCAAATAGAGGCATGATATTTATTTCCTGAAAGTATTGTGCTATTGGTTAAGATTGGTCCAACTTATTGCCAAAATTTTAATTATCTGCTGCCTCCCATACCCAAGGTGCTCTTCAGAAAAATAAACTGCTCAAAAATAAGCTCTCTGAAAAAGACATGACATTCTTCTATAACTCACTACATGTTTGCTATTTTTTTTTCTAATTTTCTCATGCCATGGTATAGTTTAAACACAATTTGTAAAAATGAAAGATTCAATCAACATCAGCAGATGATAAAAATCTTTGCTTTTCCAATTACACAATGGGTGAAGGATAGGGAAAGCCTATGATCTTTTTATTAAGAATCAAAAAAGCAGTCTATATATAACACAGAAGTTCAAGCATTACATAATGTAAATAGTGCAAATGTACTAAAATCTTTGGGTGAGTATAAAGTGCAAAGAATATGAAAAACATTATTTTAATTCTTGACATAATGTAGACTCAATATTATATTTATTCATCAAGTCTGTTCTTTCTTGCTTTTTTGAGTCACATACTGAATACCAGTTTTCTCTTTAAGGTGAATAAAATCCTTTTAGTTCACTTGCCAGTTCTCATGGAGGATGGAATGAGTAGTTCTGTATCACAAAACAATAAAAGAAATGGAGGGTCCTGAAAACAAGGTGAGAAGTCAGTTATCTTCACTATCAAGTCCCATGTAGGGACTCCATCACCTCAATGTCTGATTTTAGGAAGCAGAAATTGTCCTTCAGGAAAAGTTTGGAAAAGTAATTAGACCTGATCAAATCCTTAAAGAAAAATTCTGTGCTGGAGTTGATACAATTTTTAAGTGTCTCAGAGAATGAATCTGAAGATATTGCAAAGAGTAACATTCTCATGAAATCACCAAGATCATGGATTGAATAACAAAAACAGATGACTGAAAAGATATTAGCAATTATAGACCCATTAATAACGATCTATACTTGCACCAAAGATATGACTAAGAGATACAAAGAGAAGATAGGCTTTCACAATTTTCTGTCATAATTTCTGCCAAAAAATTGATAATGCAAAGATTTCACCACTTTTATTTGCTGATTATAAAAGTATTTGATAGGACAAGGCAAAAGGCAGACTTAGGGATTCCCAATATCTCCCACACATGTTAATTTCACACAAAATGCACTGATATATACTGTCATAGATAATGGATATGATGACAGAGAATTTTGTTTAAAGATCCTCTGAGTATAAACACACAGTGAGACAAATGCTCTCAAAAATATTTGCTATTGTCACAAAGAGGATCTTGCTCTAAATGGTGAGTTTAAACTATAGGTGCCCTTCATAAAATCTATAGTCACTTAAAAGAATTAAGTAGGGGCCCTTTGTAAACTATACAAGAATTAAGTAATCCACAAAGAAATCCACAAAGAAAAAAACATGTAAATGAACACTAACTGAATCAAGCTATGATCAGTGCCAACTATGTGCCAGCCATTGTGCTGGATGCTGGGAATAGAAAGACAAAAATGAAAAAGGAGTACCTATATCCAAGGAACTAACATTCCATGAAAAAAAGTATATACATAAATAACCATACATTAACTAAATATAAAATAAATAAAAGGAAATTCTGGCAGGGAGAGTACTAGGAACTGGGGAGTAAGAGAGGATCTGGAAAAGTATAAAGAGTGTTGTTTGAACTAAGCTTTGAAGGAATTAAGGGAATACATAATGCTTTAATTACGAAATGAGGTAGGATGGATAGCCTATGCCCTCTGATCAAGACCTGTATCTGAACAGTTACTATAGCTGGACAATGACTTAAGCTAAGAGTTGAATAGGAGATTAGGTTGATTCTCATTTGGGAAGCTAGGGAAAGCTTTAAATTTCACCATGCTATATACCCCTTCTGGGAATGTCTATTCTTTAAAAAACAATACTCTGGGGAGTACTGTTAGATAATTCCAATTATAGACCACTACACTGTTGGAGTTCTCAAAATAACAAGGAATACAAAAGGCAATGAAAGACTGAATGGAAGGTAATGTACATGTGAAGTAGTATGAAAGATATATACTGTCTACATGGATCTACATGGCTGGGACAATGTTTCCTTATCTGGTCTCTGTGACTACTGTTGGTTTTTCAATGATCATATCTGGCTACTTTTGATCTATTGATTTATCCCCATTGGAATTTTGTGTGTGCAGTGTCCCGATTATATTTATACTTTTTTTAGAACAGTAATTTAAACAAGCAGTGGGATTTGGGAGTGAAGAGAGAGAGGGGTTCTATTTCTGAATCTGCTTCTAAATGCCTGTATAGCCTTAGGGGAGTCACTTTACCCTCTGGACATCATTTTCTCATTCATAAAAGGAGAGAGGCCAGATAGTTGCACTAATGATCTCTGAGGGCCCTTGCAGCTTTGAGAGAGAAAGAGAAAGAGCGAGAATGAGAGAGAGAGGGAGTGAGAGAGTGAGAGAGAGAGAGAGAGAGAGAGACAGACAGAGAGACTGAGAAAGAGAAAGAGCGAGAAAATATTTGAGTAGCTTGTTTTCATAAACTTCAGGTTTTGTATTGTAAGAAAATTTAGCAGATAAATGGCAACTTTCATCATGATGTTCTACATTTAGCACTCACCCTTAATGTATGATGTTCTTGTGCTAATAATGCTGTTATTTCATCCTGTAATGTTATAACTTCTAAAAACTGTCCCCATAGTGCCATTAGAAGTGAGCAAAGCTGTGCAAGATTCATATTTATGAGTTCTGCCAGTTCATCAGGATTTTCCATTTTCTGAAATTGGAGGGAAAAAAACACAGTTTTCTAAGACCTATTAAATATATAAGCACAATTCTATATAAAAAACGCTAGGTACTCAGAATAAGAAAGACTGAGAATGAGGTGTTTATATCTTCTTCTCATATGATTTCTTTTGCCTTTTACTACTTGTTTCATTACTAAAATAGCAATTTCAGTAGTTTAAAATACTATCTCAAGCAAAATTTTATTAAAGTCACATCATTTCAAATTATAACTCAACTGATGTAAAAAAATAACCTGAAAATCTTCTGAGATTCTATAAAAAACAACTCTAAAAACAGACAACAAAATGTGTGAAAACTTTACACAGAATACACTGTGATTAAACAAAATTTGAGAGATATTGATAAGATCTTATAATTACACAGACTTTAAAAAACATGGTTACAGCTGTAACTTAAATAATGTTTACTTAAATAAATAAACACTTAAATAAATGTTTATAATTCCATAGAAGGTACTGAGGTATTTTGTAAATTACTGTTTGGGGTCTTAGTCCTATGATTCTATACTCTAAAATTTTAGTTTTCCTATAGCAAATAGAATGGTCTGCATAAAGAGGGAAGTCTCCTCACTGGAAATCAAGTAAAGATTGTGGTAACTACTTTTTACAGTTGTCATGGAAGGGGTTTTCTGTTCAGACACAAGTTAGACTAGATTACTTCTAAAGTCTGCTCCAGTTCTTTTTGAGATTCTGTAATTTTTCTAAACTTTGTAATAATGCTAAACGCTCTTGTCTAATGGTGACAATAAATTATCTTATATATTTAAATATTCATGGAAACATCACAAAAGTTAAACTACTACTAACCTACTGTGAACGGTAGAGTCCACTAAAAGAGGCAATCACTTAGCTGGTGAACTGCTAAATAAAATAAGATTCTCTTAGAAGAATAAAATAAACTTAGTTCCAAATATTCAGTTTTTTTCATGGAAGTAAATTTATTCATAAGAGCAGGTATTCAAATATAATTCGAGCACAAATGCTCTGCACAGCTGAAAAACTTTTTCTATTTCTTTCCATTACCTTATGAAAGCAGCTGTCAGTAGCTTCAGTCTCCTGAAGATAGCACTGCAGGAGACCAGGCACAGACATGCAGAAATCCAATAATCCCCTAGTAAATCTACCTCAATAAAAACAGTCACTGGGGCAGGGAAATACCATAAGTTGCAGTTAAATTTGGTCTGTCATTTGTTTTTGGTTTGAAACAGAACTTTTGTTTTAAAATTTTAATGCATGACATAATGGTAAAAAGTTTATTTTATGCAAAAATCTAGGAAACAATGAAAAAAATAAGATTTTAAAAATGTTTTAAGAAATGTCTTGACAATAGAAAAAAATGAGCTGCATTAACTAAAGTTTTCCCCTAAAATGACATTTAACTTAGAGATCTCTCTAGAAAAATGTTCTCTCAGTTCTACCTACTACTTAGCAAAGAGCCTGAACATAGTGCTTAATAAATGCCTATTTGTGAACTGACTTGAGCTCAAAGAAATATTAACAGTACATCTTATTCAACTCTCTCATTTTTTAAAAGAGGGAAGTTGATTGAATAAATCAAGTAAGACATGCCATCCCATTTTAAGTAAATGATAAAACATGGCATCCTGATACCTTAATGAAGAGAACACCAATTAATCACAGGCTTTAGATTAATAAAATATATGAGAAAGTCCTTAATCAACTGGAGTGACTTTCACAGGAAGAATATTCAGAATCTAAAAGAGATCTGAACAGTTCAAGAGGCAAGAGGATATCAAATACATCCTTTTGTTAAAGGAGGACTTTGTAAACTGTGGAAATCTTGAAAACTTCTACCCATCTCCATCCCAGTAGTGTATGCATTGGAAGCCAAGGACTACTAGATGAAGATTCAAGGCTCTATAAAGAGGCCAGTAAAAAAGCTACACTTTAAGTAAGAGGGAACATTTTGAGGATTCCAAGCAAAAGGACTTTCAGGAGTTGTAAGTTACCACTTTTTACCACATGTGTTCTCTCTATGCCTGAGCTCCCTTTCCCCTTAATTTTGTTCTAGTGGGAGAATCTGTCCAACTCTTGAGGATATATTTTATAGCAACTGGACTAACTATACCATCACAGTAAAATATCCCTTTCTAAAAGCTAATAATTCTGAAAACACAGCAGAAAGAGGCCTTGATCCAAAAGCCTTAGAGAAGGACCACCCCCCCCCCCCCCCGCCCAAGCCCTCAAGGATATCCCCTTAAGCCCTGAGGAGAGATGTAGCTAGCTACTCTTGCTAAATTTGGGGAACCTAACCTAACATATAACATCCAAATTCTATTGCTTACTTGTACATAGGTAAAAGAGAATCCCTTTGTAATATGGTCTAAGCATATAGAGCTAAGGATGAAAGCCTATCTATTTCAGAATAGCTTTATACTGTAGAAATTTATGGAAGGGTACATATAATTCAAATTATAGTATACCTGAAATCATGTGATACTGGCATTCTATTACTCTTAGACGAGATAACCTTTTAAGTTCTTAGTAGAAAAAAAGACTCTATTTTGTTCGTAATGTCATTTTTATTAGTTTATGAAACTTATGGTCTTAGAGAATTGCCTGGAGGTTAAGTGACTTGCCCAGAGTCACACAGCCAGTACATGTCAGACTGGGACTCAGGTCTTCCTGGTTTTAAGGTCAGCTATCTATTCACTACACCAGGTAGTACTCTAGGTAGAATTTAAATGTCCCAAATTCTAAGTCAAAAAACAAAAGAAAAGAATCTGCCACTGTATTATAATAATAATTGTATGAGAATAATAAAAATTATTTCCCAAGGATAAAGAAAAAGTGTTTAAATATAACAATTAACTTGAGTCATATAACAAAACTAAACAAGTTTGACTTATGGACTAAATTTACTTTAGAATTTCAAGTGACCTTATCAGTGATAAACTTAATTTCAAATGATTAAGTTCTCAATGACAGAACTATGTAGGCAGTAAAACTGTTTTAGGCAAGAATCAATCTAAAAAAATACAGAGACTAAAGTCCAGCACATCTTTTTATGCTTCCCTTCTTCATTCCTTTACTCTGAAGTAAGGAGAGAAGCAAACAGAAAATACAACAAAAAGCAGAGATACAAAGATGGTAGTCAACTTTTGGATGTGAATACCATTTACTTCAAGCATGGAATGGAGGAGAGAGGGCAGTAGGGAAGGGAAGGGAAAATTGGTTAACTTTCTAACATCTTCCAAGTCAAGTCTTATTATACTACTTTCAAGCATTATTACGAGAATTCCTATTCAACATAGCCAGTCATATTCTAATTTATATATGAAAATATATATATAATTTACCTATGAAAATTCAAACTTCAAAGTCAAATATATGATTTCTGCATTATCTGTACCACTACTCCCTTTCATTAATACATATAACAATAAAGTGCACAAGGATTTTAAATACTGAAATTATTTCGTTTCTTACTGTGAAAACAAACCAAACCAAAACAAAGTTTCCAGCTACAGCAACAAGAAGAAAAATAACTCTGAAAAAAAAGGGCTCAGTATTGAACAAAATTGTTAACAGGGAAAATGAACGTATATTTTCTTTCTAAATAATGACAATAGCAGCAACTATAGGTAGTCAAATTCTATTTACCCATGAAAAATAATGATAAAAATCAACCCATAAATTTGTAAGAAAATATATCTTAAATTATTTGAATAAAAAAGAAAATCTTTACTTTTAAAAATATATTTCAATACTGCGACTACATATTAAATATTAAAGTATAACCAAAACTTTTAGATGTCAAAAATTTTATTTCATACTATGATAAAATAGTTTCTGATCAATTAAAGATTTTATTTCAATAAAATAAACCATATATTTTCATTTTAGAAAAGTTTTTTGAACTTTTTTGAAAAGTTCAATTTAAATTTTGAGTCAAATGTAGTTTAAATAGGTGACACAAACCATTCAAGTAATTCAATGATTCTTAAGAAGTCCAAAATACCTTTACTTCTTCACATAATTCAGTAAGGCGATCTTCCACATCTATTTTTTCTGAAAAAAAAAATTAAAGTATAGATAGATGAAATCTTTTAGTGTTAAAGTTCAGCATTATTCTGCAAATAATATAGCTAAATTATCTTCTAGGCTAGATTTGAATAGTTAAGTAAAGGCAGATATAATTTACCGTTTATATAGGAAAACTAACTATGTCAGTTCACTAAATAATCATTTTCTAAATTATTGTTCTGGAATAACAGTATAATAATAATTTTTAAAAAGGTAATAGTGCCATAAAAATAGGTAGCAACTAGCTCAACTTCAGTCAAAAGGTTAGCACACATCTTGAAATGTTTTAGTGAACTGAATCATACTTAAAATGTATTGGGATACTCTATTATTTAGGGAAACCCTGACAAATCCTTTTAAATTAAATTAGTTTCTAAATTTATATTTATAAATTATATATATTTTTACATCAAGAATTCCTGAAGGAGGCATACCTGTAGCATAATCCAGATTTATATGACACACATTATAAACACCAGGATGAAGGCAGAATTAATTAAAGCACTTTGAATTTGAATTTAATGGAGTACTTTAAATGAAGAAAAATAACTAAACTGATTTTAAAATTTCTTCATTTTTTTCCTCAAGAAGTTAAACTTGAATATTATATAGCGACTTTGTTTTTAATTGACTTCATACTTGTAAAACTAAAACAATATATGTAGCTTCTGTGAAAGATGGAAAAAAAGCCAAATTACAAACCCAGTATTATATAAACTTAACAGTTAAGTTGTAGTACTCTAGTCTTTCTTCCCATCATTGTTGGTTTGTTTACTAATTTTCAGTAATGGAAAATTTCCTGCCCTTTAAGGTAGCCTAAAATGCTTATTCCTTCATTAAAATAACTACCAACATACTGATTTTAGAAAATGTTATAACTCTTGTGAAGACAACTCAATTAATACATTCAAGAGACAAGGCTATTGTTGATAGCTGTAGACCATGAGTATTTGTATAACCTTTAAATACAAAAATTGCTTTATGAATTTTATACTTAATCAAAACATTATTCTATTTAACAGACTTACTAGCTAAGTAATATTAAAACAAGGAAGCCTGATTTTTTTGTTTTAAAAATTTAAGTAATTTGTCCCCCCCAAAATGAAGTTAGAAGATATTTATAAAGTTTGTGAATTTGACTGTTTCTCATTACTCTCTACGTAATATGGGTCATTTTCTATATTGAAAATTACTAATAGATACAATGCTTAAGTACACTGAGAGGTTTTGATCCTTAAATTAAGGTCTCTAAAAAATGATTTCACTGAATTTTAAGGCAAAAATCTATTTAAATTCAATGAAAATTGTTTTAAATCAGTGGTATCAAACTCAAATTAAAAAGGGGGCCACTAAACCATGAAGCAGGATGCATATTGACTTAAAAACCCAAATGTTAATATTGTCTATTGTTTTATTGTACTTAATTTTCTTAAATATTTCCCAATTACATTTCAACATGGTCCAGATCACATTTGGGAGTGTTGTGGGCCCCAGGTCACTTTGGAGGTTTTGACACTTTTATTTTACATTACCGCTTTGGTTAATAAACTGTTAATGAAGGCATATTTTAAATTATCTTGTCTTTGCACTTCACTGTTTTTAATTCAGCAAATGTATCTTTTAATTGTTATTTTAAGACCCAAACAAACCTATCTGAAAAAGAAAAACTTAATACGTGTGTACATGTATGAGCATACCATGGGCCCATAATGCAAACTGAGAAACTATCAATTCTAAATTAATGAATCAAAGCTTTAAGATTTCATGAAAATAAAGGAAATTACATGCAATGACGCTGACTATGAATATACATTTATTTTGATAATGGAGACACTAGTCTGATCTTTATGATCAGAATTTCTACAACATAAAAACATATTTACAGATGTGTAGAATAAATATATTTATAATAAATGTTTATACTTTTTTGAGATGAAATTGCCATAAAAATGATATTAAAAGAAAAATTCAAAGGACTTCAGCTTTTGTTCTTACTCCTTCCTCTCCCCATTATATTCTGAAACCCTGTTAACTTTTAGTTGCTTCATTGCAATTTAAACATATCTGAGATAACTTTTGGCAGGAGAAACATGGGAAAAGGTCTGGCTTGTCCTTTAATTTAAAAATCTGCTTGTTCATTTTTTAATGAATAGATTAATAAGTTAATATTTTTAAAGGGAAAAATTTATTGAACTCTAAGACATAATTTCAGTTTTGTATGGCAGAAACTACCTATTTAATTTGATATAAAACTCCTTTAAATAACATTTCACACATAGAGATGTTAAATAAAATAGTATTACCATTACTTGCTTACTGAACTGAATTGTTTTTGATATATAAAATTAGAACTCATTTTAACTTATAAGAATAATTGTTATTTCTCATATAATATAGAATTAATGTGTAGAAGCTATTCTTGAATTGGAGTAATATTACACTAAAATATAATTCAAACTCAAGTTAACTCAGCTAGTCTTATGATTTACTTCTGTCATGCAGATTAGATTTTTTCCATCTAAGTTTTTTTTTATCACTGAGTCTACTCAAAGTTAAAGAGAACTATTTTGAGAAAAATTAAGTTTAGTTCAATTTCAGTAGTACAGATGTTATCTAAAATGAGCTTTTTAAAGCCCGTTAGTTACCACATGGTAGCTCTGTTCTTGAACACAACTTGTGACTATGACCCAGAAAGAAGTACTTAAAGAACTTTAGAAAGGGTATTAAAGGATCCTTAAGGGATAGCCTTTTTATATTTACCATTTCATAGTTTAAAATAAGAAATTCAGTTAATTCTGCTCTTCGTATATTGGATTCAAATTGATAAAGTTACCATAATGATCAAAGAATTTCTGCTTCATCAAACAACCAAAATCTGCAACTACTAATAGTGGGAACATATTACATTGGTATATAAACTTATTATCAATATTTTAAAACAAGAATTTCTATATTATTAAAGATTCTATGAGGTTACTTATCCTGCATTAAAAAACATACCTAGACTTGTGTCTTTCTGGTTTCGTGGACATTTTCTTCCGAGAAGGCGCTCGTAAAGGACGTGCATGCTGGCCTTGGCTAGTTATAAGGATTGCACACATGACTAGTTACTATACTCCTTTTTCAATGTAATTTATTAGAATTTGCCTATAAGTTAGTAATAAATGTTATCATTGGTTTTGTAGTGTAGCTAGATTAGAACAGTAAAGCAGAGTCCATTGGAGGGTAAGTTGATAAGCACATTTAATATTACTTAAAATGTGTACATGAAGGATGACGTTAGAATTGAAGGTTTGCTACTTATTTCAATTTAAATCTCTTTAAAATTTAAATACCATATGATCAAAATAACGAATATTTTGTTTATATGTGACTATATTCATTTTCATTCATTTTCAAATGAACAAGTATTTATAAATGAACACCTATTAGTAGGCACTGTGCTAGGTGCTGACAATACAGACAAAAAAATTAAAAACAATTTTTTGTCCTCGAGGACTTAAAAAAAATTTTAACGTTGGTAGGGGCCTTAGTCTAATCCCAGATAAGGAAACTGAGAATAGGAGAAATTATATAATTTATTTAAAAAGTAATTAATGGTAGTGGGGACTAGAATTTAGGTTTATAGATTCCCTAGTCCAATGTTTGCACTTAATCACCACTTTTAAATTAGATGCTAATCATAAAAAACACATAATCATTGCAGGTGAAAGTAAAAATGCAAAAAAGAAGAAAGAAATCAAGGCATTATTCTAAATATTAGTAACATTCCCACTTTTTTTTTTTTTACCACTCTCAAAAAGCTGTGGGATGTTTTCCAAACCTTATTTGAAATTTAGATTTTGAAATGCATAAGAATCTGAAACTTTATGCTAAGGGGAAAAAGCAAATCCAAGAGAAAAACGTAAATTCAATATTCTATTACAAAAAAGCAATTTTGCATCTATTTTAAAATTCATAGTCTTTGTTGGGTAATGGAAAAATATTGCTATACACATTTTATTTTACAAAAGAAAGACTTAATATTTAAGTCTATGCATTAATTACTTCTATCTTAAACAGTTAAGAGTTTTTAGAAGTTTATTTAAAAGATGCATGCAATAGGGACTAAAACTGTCACCAAAAAAAGGGGTATGTCGATAAAGAGTAAAGAAAGATTTAAGAAAAACAAAGTATTGCCAACAAATATTTACTGAACATAAAACATTAAAATGTGCTTGCAAAATAAAAAATCTTATGCTATAAATTATGAATCAAATAAATTATCTTTTACCATACAAAGACTGAGTTCTATTTTTACATTTAGTATTTTATGACAAATCATTTAAAATGCATAATGAGAAATAAATAAACATTTGTTTAATCTCTGGGACTGTGCTGAGTTAAAATATGAAGTGTTTTAGATTAACTGTTATTTTCAGTCTCACTTTACCAATTAAAAAATAAAAACAAATCTCACTAAGAGGAAACAATTATCAAGTATAAAATTTTAAAAATGTATTCCATAAAATGAGAATTGAATAGATTTTTTTTCTATTTGAAAGAAATATTTTCTTTCTATTTGAAAGACATTTTTGTCTCTGAAAAAGACAACCAATTTTATTTATTATGAGTACTGCTTTTATTATATCAACTTCTTTTATAAATTACCTGTTGGCAAATGTATTTTCTGAGTTAAAATGTAAATAATTTTGTCTCTTAAATATTGTGTTAAGTGTAAAACTATATTGGTAGGTTGAATAAATTAAAATTTAAGTTTATTTCAAAATCTATAGTACAAATACTGATCCACCACAAAAAAAGACAAGGTCATTAATTTACTACCTTGAAGAACACAGACACTCTTCATTAGTGTTCTACATGTAAGATTTGTCCAAAGGACACATTCAGATGTTTTAAATAGAGGGAAAAATAATAAAACAGTTTATCCAGATAATAAATGGCCTAAAGGATAATGACCCTTTCACATTATTCTTTTTTTATTCTGAGGGATAATACATAGGCAAGAAGAAATGTTTATTAATATACACACATGGGCTGTATATGTACATAATATGCATTTAACCTTTTGAAACAGTCAATGCAATCAAAAAACAATTTGGAAACTGATAGTTATTTTATGGTATAGACAATTCGATTGACTATCACATTATAAAGGCAAAGACAGGCACAGTATTTGCCATCTCCACAGTTATATCCATATCAATAGTGTACCAAAAAGTTAGACTACAGAGAGTTCAATGGTTCAGTAATGATCCATTAAAAATATTTTTGATTTATCTATCAAAACCAACCAAACAAACAAAAAACACCTGAAAACAAGTAACTGTAAAAATAGGCTACTTATCCTTTTTAACTTAAATTTTATTTTCAGTATTTTTCTTTTCTACTTAAATTTAAATATAATTTCAAATGAAGTATTTTCATATCTGTGAGATATCTATAATGATATCTGTTTCACAAAGAGCGTTATTTAAATATTAAGGTGCTCAAAAGAGTAGGTAGAAACTATGACACAATCAAGTTAAGTCATCAAAATAGAAGCATTTGGATTTCTTACAAAAGAATAGAGAGCTAACATAATTAAAATCTTAAAAACGATCTAATTTATTCATTTTTATTACATAAAAATTAAAATTCAAACACCATAATTTTGACACTGTCAATCCCAATAACAGATATACATGTGTATATTATGTATATGCTTATACACACACACATATATGTGCACATAGATATTTATTTAATGAAGTCATGTGCCTGGTTTGTTGGTGATATATAGCTCTTAAGCACTGGTTAGATGATATTCATAACCCTACTAATGCAGAGCAAGCAACAGACTCTATGGTCTACTGAAAGCAATTTTTTGAGTTGCTTTGGATGTTTACAAAATTTAACCATCCCCTTAAATATCTTATGTGGACTTTTGTTTCCATATCTGTTCCATAATATTACTTCCCTGCTTCTAGTTGTACATTATTACAAAAGATACTTACTACATTTTATTTTTAATTATTCACTTAACATGTAGTACTAAGGTTTTTTTAAAGACTCTAAAATAAAAGACTCTAAAATTCAGATTCAATAGCTAAAATACAAATATCATTTATGAACATTATAATTTTTATGTGAAAAGTATAGCAATATGTCTTCAAAATTAACAATATAATCATAGGGAAAAGATTTGGAAGTACAGAGAAAGACTGTATTACTTCTAACATACCCAGATCTATTCTGTGACAAGAGGGAAGTTCTTGTGTTACCATTAGGAAGTAGCTGTGCAGTCCCTGGAATGCAAGCAGCAAGCTGGCACAAAGGGTATAATGGAAATTGTAGGCATGATGTAAGAAGGATTCTGCAATCAAGAAACCGCATCCCTAAACAAAAATATTAAGACAAAATATTACTACCTAAAAAAATCTCAAAATGGAAAAATATAAGGATTATATTTTTTCTTATATTAAAACTCAGATCATTTACAATAATTCCCGTCAAATCTAAACCATATATGTGACTAAGGTAAAGCCTAACACAACTTTTTTTTGCAACAAAACTAAGTAAAAATCATCTAAACATATTAAATATGGTTCAATTTATTCAATCGAATTATACTGAAACAAAGGCTTATCTAATTCAAGCACAACTTTTTATATTACCTGTAAAAAACATTCATGTTACAATTATAATTATTTTTTGGAATCAGAAGGGACATTGACTTTTCACCAAATGAACATATAATGTTTGGGGTCTGTCTAATTCTGCAGAGAGTAGAACCTTGAGGGGGATAAATTCCCCTAGAATCATTTTTTTAAGTTGCTAAGGTTTTGTTAACGGAACAAATGATAACTGTGGAAAGGTGAAAAAGCTGAAAGATTGTCAAAGATTTTTTTATTCAGCATACATCTTAAGCTAGGCTCTAAGGTTATATTATAGGTTTGACAATCAGAATATGGAATAATTTGATGGTTTCCAAACTCTCCCTCTTAATTGGATCAGTCCACTAAAAGATTCAATCCCCCAAATGACTCTGATTACCCAAAGTTCTACTCTTTGTTGGAAAAAAAAAAACATTTGCTGCATTCCTTTTTCCTGAAATTAGAAAAGAGAAAAAAAATTGAATATACTATATTCTTACATCTGGAGCTAACTGTTTTGAGTAGTTATTACCAAAGACCACGCTTTCAAGAGAAGGAATCACAGAGTCCTTGTTTTGTGCTGGTGCATTCCTATTTAACCAAGTGTTCTTCACAGGACGAGGAAAGCTGAGGGAACAATTATTTTTTAAATTACTGTTTTTTCAAAAAGCAACTTGATTCAAAATTCAACTTAAATATGTACTAAATAAAGTCTTATAAAAATAAAAATTCATATAAAGAGTAACACTTCTGCAAGATTTTGATGTCTACTAATGCATTTTAAGGTAATTTTATAATTTTTCCAGTGATGAAAAGATAACAACATAGAGAAAAGGATTATTTCTGTACTGAAAACAAAGGTACTCAAAAGTATTGCTGTTTTCTTCTGGTGAACTTTCATGTAACTTGATAGTGGACGAAAAAATAAGAGAAGAGAAACCTAATGACATCTGTCAGTCCACTAGCTGTTATTTTTCTTTTTTGGGGGCAGGAGAGAATACCATGGGGAGCACTGGAAGTTCTTAAATTAAGTATTTCACAATTATCTAAATATTTATATATTGCTATTCTGATATTGCCCAAAATTTATGGTGTTAGGAGCCATAATTTAAATATTATAAGAAGAAAAGCATTTAATGTACTTGGTAACCTTACTTTCTCAAGAAATAAAGATAATTTCATAGGATCACAGAATCAGAGATGTAGAACTGGAAGGGACTTAAATGATCTAAACCCACAACAGGATGCTTTAAGGCTTGAAAAAATGTCTACAAACTCTTTTAGGCACAATCTAAAGAATTCTTACGCCAAAACAGATATGGTAGCATAAACCTTCTGTAAAAATTTCCTCAGTATGAAGAAAATTACCATTTTGGAAATAATTTTTGTATTTCTAATACATACTATTGTGTGAGATAATCAAGAATGATAGTTTATATTTGTCAAATTAATGCACTCAGACCATTTGCAAAAAGTAAGAATGGAAAAGGAAATTGGTATTGCCATAAGCAACAAGCATGTTTCATATGCAAAAAGAAATTTGCATTTGCAAAAATAAAAATATCACTATCATGGTAAATAAGAAATCTTAAAGTCAACTGCAAATTCCATTTACTGCCAAATGGTTTTTTTTTTCCAGAATTAAGTATTACTACTACTATTTTGGAAAAACTGCATTAAAATAACATACTAAAGAGTAGGAAATAGATCACGTGCAAGCCAGGTATATAAGAAAATCCTGAAATTACTTAACCTAAATAATCAATTGAAGCAATATCTATTTGGGCTAATTGTATGAATTTAATTTTACTTATATTAGAACAATAAAACACTGTGACATGCTCTTCTTACTATGACTGGAAGACAAATCTATAATAAATAAATTTAGGAAAAAACTTGTTGAAGCATTTAGAGCTAGAAATATTACCTTTAATATGACCCCTGGCCCAGTACCATCAGCAAAAAGCTTTACCACTATCTTGCCCTGCTGCCTCTCACCAACTTTCCAACTTGATTTATAAGTAAAACAAAGTGAAAGAAAAATTCTGCATTCATGGCAAGGACAATTCTAGTAACATAGGAAATAAGAGGCTTCATGGAAATTACTGACGGCAGTAATACCACCTACTGAATGCACCTCTACTTTTCCTCCAGCTACTAAGCAGAGCAAACAGTTCATCCTCCTGGAATATGATTCAGAGCCAAAAGAGTTTTCTTTCAATAATCCCTATCAAGGAGGTTAGTTGTCCTTTTTTCTTACTAGTTTGTGGCAAAAATGGCTGTATTACAAGAGAAAGCACATGTTTAGTTAAAATCAGTGACCTGGTAACTATTTCACTACTTAATGAAGGCCATCAAAATGAGCATCTGATGGATGGTCCATATACTAATGAAGGTAGATAATATGCTTGCATTACTCATATAGTCTTAGTGAGTTTGGAAAACTGGGGCTTCCAATTAAGAGTTTCTTCTATAAAAAGAAATTCAAAGTAGCATACACTAAAAAACAAACAAACATGAAAACCTTTATTATGAACATAAAATAGCTGTAATGGAGGTATGTAAAAATAAATGTAAAAAAAGAGGACAATGACATCAGGCAAGTGAAAGTTTAGAGGATATTTACAGTTTAACTTTGATTGTGGGTAAGTTATCATAGATAGTAAAGAATATTTATAGATTTTTATCCACAGACAATAATTTGTCTCTATTTAATGGTTATGAATTTTTTCAGAAGATCATAGATTCAGAGCTGGAAGGATTCTTAGAAGTCACCTAATCCAACTCCTTTATTTTAGAGATGAGGTAACGGAAGCAAACAGAGGTTAAGTGACCTGTCCAGAGTCACATAGCTAATAAGTAGGATTTAAAGTCATGTTTTTATGACTCCAAGTACTTCTCAATAATTCAAGAACTGAAATAATCCAGTAGAAATAAAAATGAGAAGAATTTAAGTTTAATAGTTAAAAGCAAAAACATCACTGAAAATATACAAATCTGAACACACTACAAAGAACTGCTTAAGCAATCTTTCAAATAGACTGAGTATTATTATTCAAAGACTTATTATAGCATAAGATGACCAATTAGAGAAGTACACGAAATAAAGATGATCAAAATTTTGGAAAATTAAAGTACTATATGGGGGAAAGTTAAGTAAATTGGAACTTTTCAACCTAAAGATGGGAGGAAAAGACGATAGAAAATTTAATAACTAAAATATATAAGGAGCTTATATGTAGTGGATGTACTCAACTGCAAAGAAAACAAGAGAAAAGGGTAAATCTTTTACTAAAGCTTTACAGTTTAGACATAAAACAAATTTCCTGACACTAAACGTTGCTAAACAAAGGACTGGGCTATTAAAGAAGATTTTAGAATACTTTTTTCTTTAGTCTTAAAAAAACAATAAAGCAGTTTAGTCTGAAGATAATGGTATTTGGCATAACCATGTGAGGAGACAGGGAGATACATAGACTATCTAGAGCAACTTTGGTTTGTCCTAAGAGTCTAAAAATTTTTACTAGAAAATGTTCTGGATCGAGAAACTATTGAATAATATATCTGTACTACTAAAGTTAAAAATCTCATCTTAAAATCTATTACATACTTATTTTAGCATAATTTATATCACCATTAAGTAAATTAGAAAAATCTCTGAACAGTTTTACCTTGTTACATTATTTTTCAAAGCATTTTTTCTTCCTACAGAAAAAAAAAGCATTGTGATTTAGGGCATCGGATACATTTACCTTATTAGTGGCTGGTGTAGTGCAACCAATGATGCATGGACTGTAACAGACACAACAGAAAGGTGGAAATAATCAAACATAACATTAACATGATGATGAAGGCCTCTATGGAGGCTAAAGTGCAGCTTCAAGGTTCGGCTACTTATTAGTTGCAAGGCGTTCAAGTCATCTGCCCTATAAAAAGCAACATGTTTATATGTAAGTACAGAAATGATTTAGGAAAGTTAATATTTCCTAGTTCATTTTAAAATAATAGAAAATAATTAAGAATGAATATGGAGTAATCTTATGGAAAGGTCATTATTAATTACTTTTTAAAATTCTAAATAAAACTGGGAAATAACCTAAAAAGCAATAAATTTACATGGGATAATAGCATAACACCCAACAATGAGAAGATATAGTTCAATCTTATTATCACTCTGTTTTCAATATCCACACAATGAGTTGTTTTATAAAACTGTCTCATAAGGTCTTTTTTGGCATTTCTCTAACTACAATCAAATTCTCATAGATAGAGATTAATATGATAATGCAAGGCCAATTGTATTATAACGTATTACAGGATAAATTCAATCCTAGTAAATTCTTAAAGCCAGTCAAATTATTGTGCTGTATAAAATTTTGCAATATTAAAATAATGGAGCCATACACAGCTGAGGGCTTTGTCATCTTTTAGTGAACCAAAAAAATTGAGATGCAATGAGATTTTACCTGAAGAACAATTTTGCAACAATTTCAAGAATAATGTCCAATATAGTCATTAGGTACCAATGAACACACATAGCATTGCTGGATGTGTAGAACAGAACAATTCTCTAACTCTGGCTAGCACTTCAAGCAAAACTTTGATTGGATGAAAATTATCAAGGTGTTCCTTTGTGCACCAAGATGAAGTGGCTGTTATCTGGAAACCCAATTACTTATTGCCATTGAACTTGCCATAATGAAATTCCCAGGGCTAAAATAAATATGTGACACTTAAGATGGGGTAAGTGTAGAAATACCACAAAGTAGTCTGATCTTACATGAAATTTTCCCCAAAAAGTTTTAGAATAGCATTTGTAAGACAACAAATAAAAAGTAAAACCATTTCATTGTATTTACAATTCTCTCTACATGGCAGTCAAGGAAATAAAAGTGTTTCCAGTTACGACTGGTGTAAAATATAGCCCCAATGACTTAGCTGGATAAGTAAGCAACAAAAGTCAATACTAAATTTCTTATGAGGTTTGAAAATAAATGTTATAAAGTCGGAGAGGAATCAGTGCTGCTCATAAGTTCATATGCCTCTAAAACCTAAAAATAATAAAACTTTATTCACTGTGTTTCTAAGGTATAGGTCAGCATGCTGTAGTGAAAAGAACACTGAACTTTGTGTCTAGAATCCTGGGTTCAAATTCTTGCTTTTGATTTTTACTGCATATTTTTGATATGACCACAAAAAAGTCACAAACTCTCAATGCTTAAATTTTCTCAGGAATAAAATGGGGACAAAGTCACCTATAAGACCTATAAAGGCTTCTGTGAGGACCAAAAGAGCCATATGTGTAAAGTGAATTGACAATCATTAAGCATATATTAAGTCAGGTCTTATTATGTGGAAAATGGGGTTATATTACTTATACTATGTCCCTCAAATGGTTATTGTGAAAAAATGCTTCATAAACTTAAAAGTGCCATTAAGATGAGAGTTTTCATCTTCATCACTCCATCATGGTATAACAGATACAGAGAATTCATACTATTTGTATGAATAGGACACATATTTTCTCATGTACAATTTTACCACCTCAGCCTCACGTAATCTGAGTAGATGTGTGACTATAGCATATTGTCTTCAACTGGCAGGGTCAGGATCCAAAATTATATTCCCTAATTCATTTTATAGAGAGATTTTTATCAGAAAAGGGGTAAATATTTATTAAGGACCATTTATGTGCAAGGCACAAAACGCTAAGCACTTTACAAATATCATGTCATTTGATCCTCACAACAATTCTCCAAAGAAGGTGCTATTATTATTTCCATTTTACAGCTGAGGAAATTGAGTAGATGACCTATGTAGGGTTATAAAGCTAATAAGTACCTGAGGAGGGATTTGAACTCAGGTTTTTTGGACTCTAGACCTAGTGCTCTATCCAGTGTGCTACCTAACCATAAAAAAAATTTTAGGAAGAAGGAAATGGGTAATAAAAAAAAAATCCCATTTGTCACTTAGGAATATATAGCAAGTCTAGGTATCTTAATAGTCAACTGTTTCATTTGAATACTTACGAATAATCTGTGTCTGTGAAGTGTAGATCTAAAGATAACAGGAAATTCATTTCATCAAGGGATTCTTCAATCTTAAAAAAAATGAATGCCTTATGAAATCCACTTTGAATAGGTATAAAAAATATAAATGATAGCTGAATGCTTTAAATTTTTTTTACTGTATGCTTACCTTTTTTTCATCCAATAGCATTTTAACTTTGAAGATCATAACATCATTTATAACAATTTCTTCATTTTTGTAAAGAATTTGAAATATTTTACTGCAAATTACATTGTCATGAACAGAAGCCGGAAAGGCTAGATCAAGACCTGAAAATAATAATATACAGGAGTGACATGTAAATGCCAAAATATAACAAAAATAATTAAATTTGCACCCTCCATTAACATTCTGTAGTCTCTGTTTTATTAATCCAGGATCCTTACCATTTTTAAACTATTAAGGTATATCAAAAAGAGTTCAATAATTTTTTTCTTGATTAAGAATAGGAACACATAAATACATTCTGACAACAAGCAGCAAGCAATGTAAAGAAGTGGACAGAACCTTGGATTTGATATCCAACTATCACTTTGAATGCTTAATAGCTATGAGATCATCAGTAAATCATTGAATCTCTCAATGTTTCTTCATCTATCAAATATATGATAGTACTTACACTATTGTCAGCAAATCAGTAGGCATTTATTAAGTACCTACTATATGCGAGCCACTAGGCTAAGTATTATGATTACAAAAAAGGGAAAAATAGTACTTGCTCCCCCAAATCAATATTCTAATAGGAGAGACAATATGTAAATAAATAGTTATATACAAGATATATAAGTAATAAACAGAAGAAAATCTCAGAGGAGAAAGCTAGGGCAACTGGGAAAGGCCTCCAACAGAAAGTGGGATTTGATCTGTTGGAAGAATCCAGGGAAAATATGAGGCAGAAGAGAGGGGGTAGAATCTACCAGGCATGGAGAAGATCCAGTACACACTAGACAGAGGGAAGATGGAATAACATGTTTGAGGATCTACAAGTGGGCCAAGAGAGTTGGATCACAGAGTGAGAACAGAGAAGATAGTAAAGTATAAGATTGGAAAGGTAGTAAGGGTGTAGGCTGTGAACAGTTTTAAATAAATGAAAGAGAGAGACAGAGAGAGAGGGAGAGAGAGGAGAGATACAGGGAGAGAGCAAGAGCAAGAGCAAGAAAGCGAGAGTGAGAGCGAAGTAGAGAGAGGTAGAGAGAGAGAGAGAGAGAGGAAGAGAGAGAGAGAGAGAGAGAGAGAGAGAGAGAGAGAGAGAGAGAGAGAGAGAGAACAAGCAAGAGCCAGAAGATGAAAAGAAAGGAAGTGGTTTAAGATGAAAGGAAGCTTCATCTTAACATTGGGGTACTGTGGACACTGGATAATAGTGAGGGAGTTTCCAGCTGGGGATGGGGAACAGGAAGCCTGGAACGGAAAACCTCCAAAGACTCTTCAAAAGTTAAGATTTCATGATAGTAAATTAAATATTCTTCTAATCCCTAACTGTAAGCAATTTGCAGGCTAATGTAGCTTTTAAAAAGACTTTCTTGCTGGTCAGTTGTATTCAAATGCTTTGTGACCACATTTGGAGTTTTCTTGTTAAAGATATTGGAATGGTTTGCCATTTTCTTCTCCAGCTCATTTTACAGATGAAGATCCGAGGTAAACAGGGTTAAGTAACTTGCCCAGGATCCTACAGCTATTAAGTAGTATCTGAGGCTAGATCTGAACTCAGGAAGCTGAGTCTTCCTTACTTCAAGCCTGGCACTCCATCCATTATGCCATCTAGATGATTAGTAAACATTTAATGAACTGAATTATCCTGAGAGAAATCTATCAATCATTCTAATTCCAGAGTAGGACCACATATTGATATATCTGTACCTGGCAAATGTGTTCTTTATCCACCCATATTTTTAAAACCTAGGCTTGTAAAAGAAAATGTAAATTGCTTGTATAGATTGGCCAGTGATTAATCAGCTGGTCTTTATTTCTATTTCATTTTCAGAGCCAGTATTTTTTGAACTGCAAAACATCAAGTATATTATCAACCATAACTCTAACTCACAAATGTGGCTACTTTATTTTTTCTTTATCAGCATATGAATTTGAGGCTGTGGAAGTTTTTCTTTTTTAAAGAGTACTGAGTTTTTACAAATATCTACCGTTATATAAGTCTCAGACAGAAGTCTATATAATAAGATGGTTTTATTTCATTTTTATTACTACCACAAAGAAAAACATAATTTTCTTATTTTAGCTCAGACACCTTTAGAAGTATTTAGGTATCAGTAAGCATCATTTTTTACCCCGAACTGAAGGTGTCCTATGCTCTCACCAAAAACATTACAATAAACATTCTTCTCATGGCTTTTAGGGAAATAAGTAAAGCTGATTACTCTTATGTAACTTGAAAATATGTGTATAGTGATTTACTCACATTCTTTGATACAAGTAATTCTCTGATGCTTGTCTTTAAAGATTAAAGATTGTCTTTAGTCAATATTAATATTTAAAATGACAAAAAGTGGTTGCATTAGAAAAAAACTATATGCTACAAATTACCAGTAAAATTCAGTTTAAGAAATGTTCATTATGTCTAGCATCTTCTATGTAAATCAACAATCAGTCAACAAGCATTTATTAAATGCCAAGTATGGGCTAGTGGCCAGAGACACAAAGATAAAAACAAGAAACAATCTCTGATCTCAAGGAGCTTATAGTCTACTGGGGGACACAACATGTACATATAAAAAGATACATATAGAATAAATACAAAACAAATATCTGGCTAAGTTAAATACAAATTATTCAGTGAGAGAGGGCACTAGAAGTTAAGAAGATCTACAGGCACAAGGTGGTGACTGAGATGTGTCTTGGATGAAATTAGATATTTTATGAGAGGGATGTGAAAAACAAATACATCCCGAGGAATACATTAGAGACACAGAAGAAAGATATTAAAAAGAAATCTTTGTTTCAGGGAAAAGTGCTGAATCACTGTAGGAGTCTTGCAATTTCCTAGAAGCAATACAGTCCAATTTTCTCTTGGTTACTTCTGTGCCCAATTCATAGTCCATTTGCAGTGAGTCCAAGGTTATATATGCTGGATTAAAGTTATATACATATGTGTCTGTCTGGTCTGTGTACACACACACACACACACACACACACATTATCCATATGATTCAATATTTGTAAAATAGGTAGTCTTCATCCATTGCTTTTTCCTTGTAGATGGGTAAACCAAAAACTTTTGAATAGTTATGAATCTCCTTTATGAGGTACTGCAATGTTCCTGGGCTTGCTGCACAGCACAATGCCACAAACAAACAGGAACACAGATTTCACTATTCACAGGGAAACGCTCTTCAACTTAGACTCTTTACTGGATTGCCTACACGACAATGGCAAATACCTCTGGTAAATATATGTATCTCTATTTTTTGCCTTGCTTGATGTTAATGAGAAAAGTTATTAAACAAAATCATATCTATTGAAATAGTTTTCAAGGAATCTCATACAAATTGTGATTAATGCAGAAGTAACGCAGAGGAGACAACATGTTATATGGGAGCTTTTAATGTTAGCATTTTGTTTTAGCTAATCAAAAGCTTAAAAAAATCAAGAAACAATAAACAACAGTATGTTGTATTTTCTACATGTTTTAATCAATTGTGTGATGGTAAGTATGTGGTCTATAATATAACTGTTGAAAGCCTGCATATTTGCTAATAACCTTAACAAGGATGCCACTAATTTGTGTGTAGACTATATAGCTTTATATAAGTACAAAAGGTTATTAATTGTTGATATTTTAAATTCAAATTTCTATAATCTTTTTATTCTTGTTTGTCATTATCTCTAAATGGCAAAGTTCACTTAGTAATAAATCACATTTATATAGTGCTGTGTAGTCACAAACAGCTGTATATACATTATCTCATTTGAAAATATAACCTTTTAAATTCACGTAAGGAATTACTTCTATTACTTAATTGTGGAGTTCTTTCTCTTTAAAAAAAAAGCCTAAAATTTCCTTTCATGGCTGACTAGACAGGAAAAGCTATATTAAAAATTTGTTAAAGAAAGCATGTCTGCTATAGTCTCCATCTGTGAAAAAATATCAAATATTTTTCTTTTTCTTACATGGGGACAGAGAAGTTAGGATGTCAGCTTTCTTTTCCTAAACCTGTGGTGTTGTTTGAATACCTATAGTTCCTACTTGAAACGGTTCTACATTTTGAGGACATTTATTTAAAGTGTGTGTGTGTATGTATATATATATGAGATTACTTTATCACCAAGATTACAAGTTTGGAAAAGTATCAGAATGATTTTATAATCTTTTTCAACAATACCGAGAATAGTTACTGTCCTTTATGGCTGGATGCCACTGTAGAACATCTTGCTGTCACCACATTTTTTAATATGATTTTTCCCAATTACTTGTTAAAACAATTTTTTAACACTAATATTTTTTTAAAATTAAAGTTCTGAGTTCCAAATTCTATCCCTCCCTCCTTGAGAAGGTAAGGAATTCAGTATAGGTTATATGTGTGCAATCATGTAAAATGTTTCCATATTAGTTATTTTGTACAAGACAAAAAAAAAAGAATGAAGCTGAAAAATAGTGTGTGTCAGTCTATATATTAACATTATCAGTTCTTAGCATGCTTCATCATTAGTCCTTTGGAACTGTCTTGGATCACTGTATTGCTGAGAATAGCTAAGTCATTCACAGTTCTTCATCAAACAATATTGTTACTGTGTACAACATTCTCCTGGTTTTGTTCACTTCACTTTGCATCAGTTCATGTGAATCCAGGTTTTTCTGAAATCATCCTGCTTATCATTTGCTTTTTGCTTTTTTGGAGGAGGGAAGGCAAGGCAATTGGGGTTAAGTGACTTGCCCAAGGTCATACAGCTAGTGGTAAATGTCTGAGGCCAAATTTGAACTCAGGTCCTCCTGACTCCAGGGCCGGTGCTCTATTTACTGCGCCCAGCTTGTCATTTTTTATAGCACAATAATTTTCCATTACAACCACATACCAAAGCTTACTTAACCACTCCCCAATTGATGGGCATCCCTTTGATTTCCAATTCTTACCTACCACAAAAGAAAAAAAAGTTGCTATAAATATTTTATACAAATAAGACTTTCTCCCTTTTTAGAGGGATGTCTTTGGAATCTACATCTAGTGGTGGTATTGCTGGATCAAAAGCTATGCACAGTTTTTTAACCTCTGACTTTCTGGTGGGGCAAGATGGATCTCCCTACACCAGTGGATCTCCCTACATACAGTGCCTGTATATCTTATTACCCAGTTGCATGTAAATAATAATAACAACAATATATATATATACCTATATTTTTTTTAACATTTGATTTCAGAACTTTAGATTCAAGATTCTTTCCCTTCCTCCCTTGTCACCCACTCACACTGGAAAGACAAGCAATTCAATACCGGCCGTACCTGTGTAGTTACGCAGAACATCTCCACAATACTGTGAAAGACTGACTATATTTCCTTCCTTCCTATCCTGCCCCCCACTTGTTCTATTCTCTACTTTGTCCCTGTCCCTTCACAGAAGTGTGTGCTTCTAACAACCCTTCCCCACAACCTGCCCTCCCTTCCATCATCTCCCCTTCTCATCCCATTACCCCCTACTCTCCTGTAGGGCAAGATACCCAATTTAGAGTGTATGTCACTCCTTCCCTAAGCCAAATTCAATGAGAGTAACGTTGATCCATTCCCATTTGCCTTTCTGTCTTTCCCCTCCATTCTAACAGTTACCCATTGCCTCTTCTATATTAGGTGATTAACCCCATTCTGTCTCTTCCGGTCTCCTCTCATTCTATTCCTCTCCCACCTCTCAATATCACCTTTTAAAAATTTCATCCCTTCCTATTCAATTGATCCGGTGCCCTCTGTCTATGTACACATATACACAGAAACTCACATATGTGACATATGTATACATACACACACACATTTATATTCCCTTCACCTATCCTCATACTGAGAAAAGTTTCATAAGTTACAATTAACGTTTTTCCATGTTGGCATGTAAATAGTTCAACTTTGGTAAGTTCCTTATGAATTCTTTTCCATGTTTACCTTCTCATGCTTCTTGTAATTTGAATGTCAAATTTTCTTTTCATTTCTGGTTTTTTTTTTTAGCAAGAATGCTTGAAAGTCTTCTACCTCACTGAATGACCATATTTTCCCCTGGAACATTTACTCAGTTTTGCTGGGTAGGTGATTCTTTGTTTTAGTCCTAGCTCCCTTGATCTCCAGAATATCACATTCCAGGCCCTTCGATACCTTAATGTAGAAGCTGCTAGATTCTGGGTTATCGTAATTGTGTTTCTACAGTATTGAAATTGTTTCTTCTTGGCAGCTTGTAATATTTTCTCTTTGATCTGGGAACTCCAAAACCTAGCTATAACATTCCTAGGAGTTTTCTTTTGGGGATCTTTTTCAAGAGGTGATCTATAAATTCTTTCAAGTTCTATTTTGCCCTCTGGTTCTAAAATATCAGGGCAATTTTTGTTGAGAATTTCTTGAAGGATGATTTCTAGGTTCTTTTTTTGATCATGGTTTTCAGGTAGTCCAATAATTTTTAAATTGT
>CM053593.1:235092812-235113169 GCA_028646575.1 Pseudocheirus occidentalis | reverse complement strand
AACCCAAAAGCCAAGTCAATTCAGGGGCATCTCCAAATTCCATTACCATTACATTTCCCTGCCCTACCAGAAAGTTAGAGAGCAGATCAGGGGAGGGGGCTTTACAGTGGGGTTCCTGTTTTGGGGTTGGGGTAGGGGAAAGACGGGGAGAAAATTTGTAATTCAAAAACCTCATGAAAATGAATGATGTAAACAGGAAAACAAAACACAACAACAACAAAAGACTTTAAGATATATACACTGATGTTCTCTCAAATATACAGTATATAAAATATACTCATATTCCTAGTTTCTCATTTTACTCAACTCCCATGAATTATTCTCTCCACTCTATCACAAGTTACTACATACAGGGATTTTGATTTTGCCATAATTCACAAACCCATGATCCATAAAACTTTCATGTTCCACAACTCTAAAATTTCTTTATCTGATCATGATCTCTTCTATTTCCATTTCTTCCTATGTTATATTTTACTTCAAAATCTACTCTTCATCTTAATCATGACTTCCTTAGCCCAACCCATGTCCTGGTTATGGTCTCATCCCTTCCCAATATTGATCTCCTGAAAAATCAATTAAACTCTACCCTATCCTCTATTCTCAATTTCTTTGTCCCGTTGTCCTATTGATTACCATGCCTTGTTCAACTCTAATTCTAGATTACTCTTGTCTGCCTCTATATCCACCACTTATCTAAATCTATACCCTACTGTCTTTTCTAGCAGATGGTTCCTCATCTCTTTTCCCCTGCTTTCTACAAACATATCCAAGTTCTCCAATGTTAAAGACCCCTTCCTTGATCCTACTGTGGCCAAGAGTTGTCATTCCTCATTTCTCCCCACCTTTCTCAGCTAACATCCTTGAAAAAGTCAGTACTTGGCATCTCCTCTGCTGTTCTCATTCTCTCCTAGACTTCCAGCCACATTATTCAACTGAAACTGCTTTGGAGAAAGTTTGCTGTTTCTCACATGACACACCCATTTTTTCTGAGTCTTTCCACCAAGTCTGGAATATTCTCTCTCCTAACTTCCCTCATCTTAGAAACCCTGACCTTGAGATCAATGGCTTTTGATTACAAAGAAATCACTGGTTTTTTTAATCTCATTGCTTTTGATCTCTCTTCTTCAAAACTGTCTCTACTTTAGTATGTTTGTATTCTCAATCTGTTTTTCTCTCTCACACCTCTGCAGGGACTCAGTATTGTGGATTCAAGTTTTTCTAGCCTCCCAATTATTCTTACTGTGCAGGTCATAACTTCCAGCCTTTGTTCCCTTCTAACGTCTCTCAATATTATGATTTCTCTCATGACTACTCTGGAATATTCTGCTGTCCATGGTTTTTTGGGAATTCAGTGTTGGGAAACATAGTGTTCTGTGTTTCATCAGCAATTTCCTTCATCTTACAAGAGTTATTTGAAGAGCTGTGCAACTTTTGGATTTTTTTTGTGCTCATTTTCCCTACTAAAACTTCCCTGTTGATTTACTTCCTTCATGTTAGGTTTTTAATTTGATTTTCTTCTCCTTCAAACTTTTGGTGGAATTAACTTTTTTTCCATACATCTCCCCATAACTCATTTTCTCACGTTTTCCTCTCTGAAGTAAGGTATTGTCTAAAGGCTGAATAGCATTGCTGTCTTAGCCTCCTTCCACTCAGAATTTTTTTTTTTTTTTACTGACCTCAGTCTCTGCTCCAAGTAATTTTGGGGACTAGAATGTCCTTACTGGATATCAGACCCCTTTACTTAAGTCCCAGTGCAACTACACAGAGGCATTTCCTCCAATTCTTTAGTTCTCTACCTGGGTTAAATCAGCATTTGTTGCTTTTTCTGGGGTTTGGGGAGGGTGTTATGGGGATTCTGGGCAAAGTCATCTTGGAGTTCTCTAACCTAGGTGCTACCTTAGACAGAAGGAAGCTTGATTCTCCCTCTTCTGTAGTCTTCCTTCTTCATATGGCTAGGCAGTATAGATGTCTGCTGTGTTTTATAACTGTTCAATTGGGGAAGGGGAAGGGTGGGATGTATTGACAGAGATTCTGCAGTAGGAAAGAAATCCCCGGGGTGGGTCCTAAAATACAAACCCATGGGCTACTTTGTGCTGAAGTATGGAAGCTTGTGAGGCAGCAATGCTGAATGAACACATTATAGATTAGTGTTCTCCACTGTTAATTCATTAGGCTGAAACCTCTTTGGGCTTCTTTCTTTCTTCTCTTGAAGATTCAGCTATAATTGCTCTCCCTAAAGTACATAATTCTTCTCTTTTTTTTAGAATTACTGGGGATTAGAGAATTTCTAGCTCTTCATATTGCTGGTCTTGTGACCTAGAGAACATACTAATTCTCATGAGTCAAAGTAATTTACTTTGAAGAACCTAAAATCTCCCAGAAGTATATGGTAAATAAAAAAACCTGGATACCAACCGGTAGTAAATAAAGAAAACTACCTAGTCCCAGGGGGGCAGAGCCAAGATGACCATGTAGAAGCAGGAAAACTCCATCGCTTTCCCCATAACCACCTCAAATACCTATGAACGTGATTCTAAATAAACTTTAGAGCTACACAACCCATCAAGTAACAGATAAACAAAGCTCCTGCTAAAGGCAGCCTGGCAGCTGAACATCATAGCCCACTGGGAAGTGAGAAGCCCGTGGTTTTAGCCCCAGGGCAGCACAATCAGCCGTGGCTGGAGGGACTTCAGGAGAGTGGATCACCAACAGCTGTGACTGTTTTCAGAATTATCAACCCATAAATGACAAAAAGAAAAAGTGAGAGGTCAGTGTGGACTTTGGGAACAAGGAGGACCAAGAGTGCAGTCTGGCCTCTGCCCTTGGAAGGGAGAAGCAGCTCAGGCGTGGTGGCTGTGCAGCTGGCTCCATGTGGCTGCTTCAGAGCTCCTGGCCTGCAGATCGTAGGGGAACCAAGCAACCATTCTGAGGGGTAATCTTGCTTTAACCTGCTTGGATGTGGAACACTGTCTTAGGTGGAGGTCCTGGGGTGTGTGACCAGGTGTTAGAGCCTGTGGAGGCTTCAAAGAGCACCCAGTGATTTCAAACAAAGCTCTACTCTCCGGAAGCAGAGTTCCACTGTGGCAAAAAGCTCATAAGACAAGTAACTGAGCAGCAATATGAGCAAGCAAAGGAAGCAAAGGAAGCAAAGCAAGCACAGCAATGCAACTTTAGATTCCTTTCAGGGACAAAAAGGATCAAAGCATGGAACAGCAGGAAGACAATGAAGTCAAAATTCCTGAAGCAAAAACTTCCAAGAAAAATATGAATTGATTACAGGCCACAAAGGAGCTTAAAAAGGATTTTGAAAACCAAATAAGCGGAGGAAAAATTGGGAAAAGAGAATGATGCAGGAAAATCATGATAAAAGAGTCAATAACTTGATAGAAGAAAATAACACCTTAAAAAAAAAAAGACTAACTCAAACGGTAAAAGAGGCTCAAAAAGCCAATGAGGAGAAGAAGAATGCCTTAAAAAGCTGAATTTGCCAGAGAGAAAAAGAATTTCAAAAGCTCACTGAAGAGACTAATTCCTTTAGAATTAGAGTGGAGCAAATGGAAGCAAATGACTTCATGAGAAATCAAGATACTATTAAACAGATCCAAACAAATGAAAAAATAGAAGGCAATGTGAAATATCTCATTGGAAAAACCACTGACCTGGAAAACAGATCCAAGAGAGATAATTTAAAAATTATTGGACTACCTGAAAGCCATGATCAAAAAAAGAACTTAGAAATCATCCTTCAAGAAATTCTCAAGGAAAACTGCCCTGATGTTTTAGAACCAGAGGGAAAAATAGAGGTTGAAAGAATCCACCCATCACCTCTTCAAAAAGATCCCAAAAAGGAAACTCCTAGGAATGTCATAGCCAGATTTTGGAATTCCCAGATCAAGGAGAAAATATTATATGCAGCCAAGAAGAAACAATTTTAATATTGTGGAAACACAATTAGGATAACACAGGATTTGGCAGCTTCTACACTGAGAGACTGAAGACCTTAGAATATGATATTCTAGAGATCAAAGGAGCTAGGATTAAAACTAAGAATCACGTACCCGACAAAACTGAGTATAATGTTTCAGGGGAAAATATGGTCATTCAATGAAATAGAGGACTTTCAAGCTTTCTTGATGAAAAAACCTGATATTCAGATATGAGAAGCAAGAGAAGCATGAGAAGGTAAACAAGGAAATCATAAGGAACTTATCAAAGTTGAACTATTTACATTCTTACATGGAAAAACAATAATTGTAACTTAGGAAACTTTTCTCAGTATGAGGATAGTTGAAGAGAATATAAATGTATATATATGTATAAATACATATATATGCTTATATAGGAGGGTATATAGGCATCTGAATACATACGTGGCTGTGTGTATATATGTGTACAGGTACACATAGACAGAGGGCACAGGATCAACTGAATAGGAAGAGATGATACTTAAAAGGTGAAATTGAGAGATGAGAGAATATAATGAGAGGAGATGGGGAGAGACAGAATGGGGTAAATTATCTCATACAGAAGAGGCATGGGGAAACTGTTGCAATGGAAGGCAAAAGGGAATGGGTCAACCTTATTCTCACCGAATTTGGCTTAGGGAGGGAATGACATACACACTAAACAGGGTATCTCACCCTACAGGAGAGTGGAGGGGGGGGAATGAGAGGAAGGATGATGGAGGGGGAGTAGGTGGGGGGGTAGGTGGAAGCACACCCTCTATAAAAGGGACAGGGTCAAAGTAGAAAATAGAACAAGTGGGGGGGCAGGATAGGATGGAGGGAAATATAGTCAGTCTTTCACAATATATCCAATATGAGAGCAGATTGTATACAGTGGAATCTCTGTTTTAGGGAGGTAGGTAGGGGAAAGATGGGGAGTAAAATTTGTAACTCAAAATCTTGTTGAAATGTATGATGTAAGCTAAAAATAAATGTAAAATTTAATTTAAAAAACTAACTAGAACTTTTCAGTAGGGTACAAAACATCAATCAAATTCATTTATCACTCCCAGGAAAAATCCATGCTTCAAATTATAAGGTATAATAGTGGTGAAATTTCAAAAATAAACAACAAATTTTATATGCAGCATGGAAAAAACCTTCCAATATGAGAGGCAACTTAAATAATAGAATTATTCTGCAGCCACAAGAAAGTAGAGAACGCCATATTTAGTGACAATCTCAAATAAACATATACTAAAAAGATGCACCTAATAATCATCAATGAAAAAATTTTGACCTTCAAGAAGCAAGGCATTTAAGATAGTCCTAAAAAATTTAAAACAGAAGGGGATAAATTATTTTACTTGAAAATACCCCAAATAAGTAGGTAAATAATGAATAATTTGTTGAGAAAAGACTAAACTTTAAGCAAATTTTTTCATGCTTCTAAGCCTAGTGTTTTAAGAAAGAGACTGACTGGGGCGGCTAGGTGTTCAGTAAATAGAGCATCAGCCCTGGAGTCAGGAGGCCCTAAGTTCAAATCTGGCCTCAGACACTTGACACACTTACTAGCCATGTGACCTTGGGCAAGTCACTTAATCCCAACTACTCTGCCTTCCCCCTCCAAAAAGAAAAAAAGAAAAAAAAAACTGAATGAGTCCAAAGAAAAAGGTCAAAGAACAATCTAGGGAAAAAAGGATCTAAGGAGCTAAAGATTTAAGGGCAACTTAAAGAATGAGGAAGAGAAAGGAAAAGTTACTGTAATTTTTCATGGACTGAACCCCTAATTAATCTATGAGTGAAACAATATATTTGTGAGAGGGAATAAGATAATAAGAAATTCAAGTGGATGAGTGGTAGGGGGAGCAATTGATGTACCCTTACACAATCCATAGTTGAATAATGAAAGGATAAGAATTCCTTTAGTCTCTCAAAAAGAGAGGGGATTATAAAAGAATAAGCAAAGAATGGGAAGAGAGAAAAGAGAGGTGAAGGACAATAGCACAGAATAGGAAAGGAAACAATGAACAACAGTATAGAAGTATAGAACAGTATAGAAGAAGTGGGCCTTTGTAGTAAGAGATGGGGAGCTTCATTCAGGGAGAAATTGCCCCTGCTCTGAGAAAGAGTTGCCTCTTCCCAAAAAAGGAATCCATCCTAAAAGGAGGAATGTATAAAATCCTATGGGCAACTAACTCCCAAATGATAGCACGGCTTTAGGAATGGAAACTGATTTTGGTAAGTGCTAGAGGCAGATCTGGGTCAGAGTAACTTCTACCACATAGCATAAAAGATATAGAATATCTGTTTGGCAATGCATCTCTAATCAAGTGATATTATAAAGGCTGAAAGACAGCAGAAAATATAAAGGGATGTAATGGTAATTGTAATTTGAAGATCTTCCCTGCCTCTTAATAAGCCCAAGGGAATTTGAAGACCTTCCCTGCTTCGAAAATAAACTGTGCCCCCTAATAGGCTGAATGTAATCACATAGAGCCTGTGGTGAGAGGAGTTTGCTGAAGGTTGGAACAGAGCCCACAGGAAGCTGGGAGTCAGAGCCAGATTAGCAGGTTGGGAGGAGAGCAGCTTCCCAGGGAGACAGATAGGTTTGTGAGTAAACATTGGTCTTATATTGGTTTGTGGAAAGTCTAAAGGATACTGTGGCTCTCTGTACTACTATGACGGTTACTGGTTTTGGGATTCGGTTTTCCTCGTGTCTGAATAAATGTTTTGCCTCTATCTTCTACATGCAGAGGCTGTTAAATTTTGAGATCAAGCACCGTGCAGGTATATTTATAGTGACCATGGGCACTATGAACACGGCATTGGTGCTACAAGGGCAGAGTAAAATCTACAAACAAGCTTTACCCTATAAACTGAAAGACAAAATGAATGAAAAAAATAAGAAAGAAGCATAGCTCACTAATTAGAAAACATTCTAGAATTAGAATTCACAATAGACTGGAAAGAAAGTAAAGCAAAGAGGACAAAGAAAAAGAAAAGTTCTTGGCAAGAGCACAATGAAGAGCATTTACTTGAAATAAGTCAGTGAAAAAGGAAAACTGTTAAGTACTGGTTAAACTGGGTTGGGGAAAAAGAAAGGTTGAGAGAGGAAAAATAGGTAAATACAAGAGAAATAATAATTTTAAATTGAAAGAACATATGATAAAACTGGTAAATAGGAAGAGGGTAGGAGAAAAGTCAGTGGGAATAAACTACCACATAATTAAGAGCACCCAAAACTGTCATTTTCCTCCTTTGTCATCTTTACCAATCTGATGGTTTCTTTATCTTGCTACTTTATTGAAGCTATTGTGTCTCAATTACCTGCTTTCTTGTTGCTCTGGGGGTTTTCTAAAGAACCTATCAAGCTACTTATATCCAGGGATAATTTGATCTCTTCTTAACCACAGTTTATGCCTTTAATTTCTTTCTCTTATCTTAATGAAACCTGGTGATGAGGCTCTGGGAACTTAGGTTGTTTCTCTGATGAGAACTATACAGTCTGTACCAGAGTACATAACCTGAAACCTCTCCAAGCAAAGTTTGTTCTACCAGATCTTGAATCCTGATGACATAGCCTTCAAGAACCCTAGGTAATGCCCCATGCCAAGATGAAGCCTAAGGACCTTAGGCCATAAGTAAAGTGGTTATAGTGTACTGTTATCTATCATAGTTAATTGTGTTTCACATTCCATTAGGTTATAAGCATGTTTGAAGATCCAGACCATGTCTTATTTAAGGTTTGAACTCTCTCAAATGCCAAGAACAGCGCTCTACATCCAGTAGGTGTTTAGCAAGTTTAATCCTTCTCAGTATGAAGATCATTCTTCCTGACAGGGGAAAATCCCCAAGCAAAATGGAATCAAATGCTTCTGCCTCTTCCATATTCTCCATTAGCTTCCTTCAACTTGGTCTCATCCCTTCTCAGATCTTTGCAAGAAATACAGATACAAATGCCTTTTTTGCTGTCATCTACTGTTAGTTTGAACTCATTCTGAACTTCAGTACTCCATTTTCAGTTTATAGCCTTCTTGATTACATTTGTTCAACTGGTAAATATTTTTATCAATTCTTAGGACATATATTAGGGAAACAAAGCGGCACAGTAGATAGAGCACCAGGCTGGAGTCAAGAAGACCTGAGTGCAAATACAGACTCAGATACTAACTAGCTTCTGTGACCCTAGGCAAGTCAATTTCCTCATCAGTAAAATGAGGTGGAGAAGGAAATGGTAAATTCCATTTCCTCCAGTATCTCTGCCAAGAAAATCTCAAATGAGGTCACAAAGAGTTGGACATGACTGAACAACAACAAAATGACATACATTTTATCCTTGACTAAGAGATCATCCTTATATCTTAAGCTGAGGTCCAGAAATTCAGATCCTGTTCTCAGACACTAGTCAGATGTTCACTTACCAAATTTGCCTCTTTTCTCTCAAGCTCAATTAGCAGCAATGATAAAAAAAAAATACTACTTATATCCTGTCAATGCTCTCGGTTTCTTGTTCAGAATTTCATAATCCTCAGAAGGAGAATTCAAGTGGGATCATTTATATTCATTGATTGATTATGGTCATAAGGCTTTACCACAATAAAAACAACAATAATAACTTTTATCTAGTTCTTTAAGGTGTGTAAAAGTGCTTTACATTTGTTCTCACTTGATCTCCACTGGCTATCATACCATATCTCTTTCCCTTTTGTGGCTAAATTCCTTGAGAAAGTCATCTCATAATTAGCAGACTTCCACTCCTCTAGCTCTCTCTTCTTAACTCTCTACAATCTATCATCCTCTAACTTAAAAATTACTAATGATATATTAATTGCCAAGTCTAATAGCCTTTTCTTAATTTTCATTCCTTTTGAACTCTTCGTAGCCTATGACACTGCTGATCTCCCCCTTCTGGTTCATAACCTCTCCTCTAGGTTTTGTGACACTACTCTCTCTTGGTTTTCTTCTTACTGGATCTTTGTCCATCAGGACTCTGTAGGTGTCCTCTAAAACTCTGCCTTAAAGGGTTTCTTCTTCTTTTCCTCTATACTATTTCAACTGGTGATGTCCTCAGCTCCCATAGATTTAATTATCTTCTCTAAACTGATGATTCCCAAATCTACTTAATTCAGTCCTACCTTCTTTCCTGAACTCTAGCTTCCCATCTCTACTGTTTACTGGACATCTCAAATTAGAGGTCTTGGAAACATGCCCAAAATGTAGCTCATCTTTTCCCCTGAACCTTCCCCTCTTCATAAATTCCTTATTACTGCTGAGGATACCACAGTCTTCCCAATCACTCAGGCTTGCAACATCATTATCATCCTTGACTCCTCTCTTTCATCTAGGCACATTCAATTTGTTGCCAAGTCTTTTCCCACTAAAGCCCATCTTCCACTCAGCTGCCAAATAATCTTCTTAGGGTGCGGTCAAAATCATGTTACCCCTCCCCAATCCATTCCTCAATAAACTCCAGGGGGTCCCTCTCACCTATAGGATCAAATATAACATCCTCCATTTTGTATTCAAACCCTTTCATAATCTGCCCTTCTTCCCACCTTTCCAATCTTCTTACACCTCATACCTCAGGTATTCTGTAATCTACTGGCCTCCTTGCTGTGTCTACCACAAAACCCTCCATCTCTCTGCTCCTAGCATTTTCACTGGCTATCTCCCATTCTTGAAATTCTCTGCCTCCTAATCGCCACCTCCTGGCTTTCAGTCCCAGTTAAAATCCTACCTCCCACAAGAAGACTTTCCTGATTCCTCTTAATGCTAATGCCTTCCCTCTGGTGATTATCTTTAATTTATCCTGTACATAACCTATTTGTACATAGTTATTTTTGTGCTGTCTCCCCTTCCTCCTCGTCTTAGGAACTGTCATACCTTTTGTCATATCCCCAATGCTTTTAACACTGTGTCTAGAACATAAAAGGAGTTTAAAAATGTTTACTGAGTGAATGATCCCCACAACAACTCTGTGAGGTAGTGCTATTATTATCACCCCCGTTTTACAGATGAGGTAACTGAAGTTAAGAGGCTAAGTGACTTGCCAAGGGTCAAGCAGCTAGTAAGTGTCTCAGACCAGATCTGAACTCAGGTCTTCCTGATTCAGACTCACTGTGTCACTTTTAGCTGCTACCTGTTATTAGAGAGTAATACAAGTCTTTAGAAGACAACATACTGGATAGCACTGTTCGTGTCAGCAAGACACACAGCTGTCTTGGTACCATTGAATAAAGAATCTTTATTTGCTTGCTTCTTTTTTCTCTGACTACTAATGGATAGCCTCTTCCCTAGTGGCACCCGTGGCTCATCATCAATCCTCAGAACATGGAAAACTCTTTCTCAAACCTGCTTTAGATTTCCAAAGGTTCAATGGTCCTTCTTCCCTTCCTTTTCTTCCACATTCCTCTAAAAGGAAGATCAAACTGAAACTTATGAATATCTAGTTATTACTTAGGGCAATTAGGTAGTGCAGTGAATAGAACATCAGGCCTGGAGTCAGGAAGAATCATCTTCCTGAGTTCAAATCAGGCCTCAGACACTTATTGAATGAATGTGACCAAGTCATTTAACCCTGCTTGCCTCAGTTTCCTCATCTGTAAAATGAGGTGGGGAAGGAAATGGCAAATCTAGTACCTTTGACAAGACCCCACATAGGGTGAAGAAGAGCTGGACACAACTAAAAACGACTGAACAACAACAATTATTACTTGGCACTAACAGAAATATGAATGGAGTACATTCTCACAAATGCCTGAAACGAATATCCTAACCACTAAGGTGCTAGGTGATGCAGTGATAAAAGAATTGGACGTAAAGTCATGAAAATTTGAGGTTATGTCCAGTCTCAGATACTAATTAGCTTGATGGACCCTGAACAAATCACAACCTCCTTTTGCCTCAGTTTCTTCATCAGTGGGATGGAGATAATAATATCCACCTCCCCGGGTTATTATAAGGATAAAATGAGAAATCTATAAAATGCCATGCGAACCTTAAAGTGCTCTAAAAATGCTATTATTATTACTAGTCTAGTGTCCTTTTACTATACCTTCTTTGCTTAGTAATTTAATGAAAAACTAGAAAGGCTTTCCCAGTTTCAGGTCTACATAAAACTGCTACAAGTCTAATTTAAATCTCATCCCTTGTCTTAAAACAGAGAACAGCTGCTTAATGTAATCATATCTTCATATATTTAAGGCCTAAAGTAACTATAGCCTTCTTGACATAGAGATATTCTGAATAATGTTGTTGGGAAATATTATATTTGGATATGTCCCAATTATGTAGCAATTTCTTTGGGTACAAAAAAACTGAAAACAGATTCTGGTTCTTTTCTGTCATATTCCTGGTATCCTGTAATCAGTTCCTCCTACTATAATAACACTTTAAATTATCCTCAATTTATTATGATCATTAGCTTATTATAAATGTGCTCTGTAAAATGACTCTATTACAATGTTTTCAAATCATAATTTTGCATTTTCATGGTTTAAAAATCCTTTTTGTCTCCATTTCACATTGCTGATTTCTTAACATCTATTTTGCTCTTTATATAAAAAGGAAACAAATCTAAGTATAGGCAATAATTATTTGTCAACTGTAATATATAGAAACTAGAATTAAGCAGCATTCCCAAAGGAAAGAGGATTAAGTATCTTTCCTTTCTTAAAATAAATTACTGTTTAACATTAACGCGAGACTTGAGTAAATAATCAGACAGATGATGAAAGTTAACATTTGGTTACAGAAGCATTTCATTAAAACAATCTTGTTCATCTGTCTTCATGTAATTTTGGATTACCCCCATCTAAACCAGATGCTCTATTACATTCCTTTCTATTTATAGGCCGATGTTCTTCTGTACCTAAGACAATCACATTAAAAATTACATTATCTATCACTGAAACAGAATAAATTCTAATCTGAACTATATCAATGCAGATGAGTCACTTTTAAATGTAACAACTTCTTTTTGCTGCCAACAAGATATACATCTGTACCTGTCTCAAGTTTTGGTACCTCCTAATTGTTGTGCCTTTTTCACATGAAATTTAACCATCACTATTACAATGTTAATGAAACCCCAAATGGGATAAACACAAGGAAATGGAAAAAGGACTGTTATTGAACACAGAAAAAAAAAAAAAGAATTTCCTGAATTCCATTTCTAGTTGATTTTTACCAAATACAGCCTGAATTCACCAAACATTTAAGTACTTACTACATGCATGGTAGTGGATTCAGCACTAGCATTTTACATCCTATTTAGTGATGTTATCTTAAAATTTTTTTAAAAGGAATACTGAAACAGAATACTTAAGTTTCTTGAGACTGAGAATTTTTTCCTTGGCACTCTGTAATTATTTAAGTACTGGGAATAAATGGGAAAAGCACAGAATAATTTACCCTTCATCATATGAATATTTGTAATCGGTAAAATTTCAAATGTCAATTAAAATAAATGGCTATTTAATAACAATTTAAAACATTCAAATAAAACATTAAAACTACCACTAAAGACAAGTGTTTTAATAGTTATAAAGTACAAAGATCAATGTGACAAGCATCATGTTGTATCATGAAGAAACAAAAACAAAATGAAACTGACTCTACCTTCTAAGGAAATTATGTTTTATTAGAGAAAAAATAACATGTACATATAAAAATAAATACAAAGTAAAGTAGATGATAATGCTTGACCTGAGCTTTGAAGCAAAGAGTATTTTAGAAAACAGAAGTGAGGAGACATTGTGTTCTTAACACGGGAGTCAGACAGTGCAAAGGCTTAGAGACAGGAGACGGAATGTTGTATATGAGGAACAATGGCAACAAGTCCAGTTTGCCTGAACCAAAAAGCACATTAAGTGAAGAAAGATATATTTTGAGTATGGTTCAGAAAAGCTTTAAATAATAAACAAAAGAGTTTGTATTTGATCCTGGAGGTAAGAGAGAACCACTATAGTTATGTGAATAGACAACACTGTCTCTAAGCAATGATAGCTTTCCCCAATTATCTACCAGGTCTTGGAAGGAATGAAGAAAATAGGTGGTAAGGAAGGATACAATGAATAATAATTACAGACATTAATTCATCCAACAAATACTTATTATCACCTCAAAGGCAAAAGCTGTTTTATTTTTTGTATCCACAGTGTTTGGCACAAAGTAGATGCTTAATAAATGTTTGATGATTTACCGATTCAAGACACTACTCAACACTACAAAATATACAAAGATGAATACGCCAGTCTTCACCTTTATGGAGCTTAGAATTTAATAGTGCTCCCTTTCCTCGATGAATGAGGAAAATAGAAACTAGATTATAGCAGAGGAAAAAAAAGTGAAAGCAGCAACTGTTTACACTACATTTAAGACTACTGAAGGTCAAAGAGAAGACATGGGAGAAGGGTAGAACTATCAGTAGAACATCCCTGCTCCACTACCATTATCTCCAAAATGATTGTGAAAGGCCAGGATATCAAGACATATTCAATATAATGGAATTTGATAGGGATAAATGTACTTTTACACTTGAGTTCACAAGCTCAATTTCTTAAGTACAATATAGGAGAGGTGAGGTAGGAAACAGTTCATCCAAAAAAGAAATAGAAATTGTAGAGGCCTGCAAAAATCAACGTTTAAGTCTCTAGGTTTCAAGCAATATGAAATAACTGTGAGATAGCTAAAAAAGCTAACACTATATGAAAAGAGGTCCAGTGTCCAGGGCACCAGGGCAACCAGAGTCCTGGTTGACTCTGACAGGATGAACAATTCTGAAATGATTACTAAAAAAAAATAAAATAAAAATGTTAAAAATAAACTACTAGTAAAATAAACTACTCTAGAAGTAAAACACTTACGAATTTCAAATAATTTTAAGCATTAAATTAATACATACCCTCTTTGAAACAAATCAACATTGTAGAACTTGTGTAACTCCACAGAGAATTCTACCATTGCTTGGACTTCAGTCATTTTTAATTTTATACACAGAAGATAAAGTTATAAATGTCACTAGTTAAAAAAGAAAAAAAGTTAATGAGAAGTGGGGAAGAAAAGCAAATGAAAAAGAACTTGTTTTCAAATATTTGTTGCATAAAAGAAATATGATCTAGAGATATAGAATAAAAACTAAATAAAAGAATGCTAAGCCTCTAGATCAATTTAAGCAAATACCACCAGAAAGTGTTCCCAAATATTGGGAAAATACAAAAGTATTTCCCTCATCTCATAGATTAACAGACATAGCAAATCATTAGTAAAAGTTCAAGACTGAGTCTGTCTTCTAATATTAGCATCCGTAAGAATTTCAATTTACATTTTATTCAAACAAACTACCCATTACTTCCTTTCCAACTCTGTTGTGCATACAAACAGATCTCAGGATTAAATGAACAGAGATTCTTTCAACTCCACAAATTTATAGAGTTTACTTCTAAGTGGCAGACAATTTTTAATTGATAATTTTAAAGACAAAATAAATGTTAAAAGTTAGAATGAGAAAACAATATGCTGAGGCATTGTTCTACATAAACTATATTCAAGAGAAATATTTCATTCTTACCTCTTCTGATCAAAACTTCATCCTAATATATGAATTAGTGAATCTTTTTCTTCCAGTTATCTACTCTTGTTAAAAGTACATTCTTTCCTATAAAAAAGAGAGAAATTACAAATAGTGATGGTATGGAAAAGAAACTGCTTTAAAGCAGTTATATCATTTGTATATGCATATACAATATATGTGTGTGTGTGTGTATGTGTGTTCTATAGGACTTTAGCCAAAATTTTTATAGAAAAGTCATTTTCCTCACATACTATTTTCATTATCAACTACCATATCTCTGTAAAGCACAGCAAAGACCTGGCAGCTTCAAAGACCATCTCATCAACTGAGTTATGGGAGACTTATTATCTGATTAAAATTCTCAGTTATACCACCTCTAAAAGTCCACTTACTAAAACTAAGAGAGTGCTGGCAAGCTGCATTGGTGGAGGAAGAATTCATTTTGAGAAATGTCACAGCTCCTTGAAATATTAAAGTATTTCTACTAAGAGCCCATTTATTTATATTTCAAGGAATATGAAGCAAGGATTTTCTCAGGTGTACTCAGTTTGGAAATCCCTGCCCACCCTGAAGCAAGAAAATGTTGGCTTATCTTTAAAATGGAAAATTAAGAATTCACCTTTTTACATGGAATCACCCAAAGAACAGGATGTAATAGTAATGTAATTTGATCCCTTTATGTTGGAAAGGTAAGAAGTACTTAGCACCTAGTTCAAATTAAGTCTCTATTAAAGAAACAGAAGGTATGAACTCCTGTTGCTGATATAATAGAAAGGGTCTGGAAAGGGAGGAGCAATACTGTATATAAGAAAAAGCCCCAGAGAGGGAGACTCAGGATAAGCTTCGTGGAGGCAGAAGCAGCTGCTGCCAAGGAGGCTGAAGAGGAAAGGCCCAGGCTGGAGAGAATGATTTTGATTTTGGGAACCAGCAGGAGCTTTTGCTGGGGAGCTAGAAGACAGAGGAAGCATGACTGGTACTTTGTATAAACTTGTTTGTGGCTTTTTTAAGCCCTGACTTCCCAAAAACAGAGACCAGAAAGGATTTAAGGAGGACTGGACACTGTGAGCTTCAGCATGGAACAGGGACAGCATGGAGAGCTGGACAAGGAACTGGTAGCTGTCTGCCTTTGAACCCAGGTGACAGTTTGGTGAATCCAGGTAGGAGCTGGGACCATGGAAGGGGATCCAGAGAATCTGAGAGACTACACAGAAAGTCAAACTGAAAGAACACTTTACTTGGATACTGTGTACTGACTGAGAAGATTGTAACTTATCTGTGACTGTGGGGTGGATGGCCTGTGTATTTTACACTACCCCTTAAGAGAGTGCTGAGTAGTGACTGATATTGTAACTTAGTGTGCCTCATGAATGAAGACCTTTGGCTATTGTATTTTGTCACCCTTAAGGATGGCTGAATGATTGAGTTGATTGAATGATTGAGTTACTAAGTGATTGAGTGACTAAATTATACTCTGTTAAAAACTGTGTGACCACTATGGTGAAAACTATGTGGCCATTTTCTGGAGTAAGTTGTGCATGCTGTATTTTGATCATCTGTGATAAGTTGTAATATTGTGAATGCTGTACCTTGATTTACTGTGAATGTTTTGCTCTGATTTGTTACTGAATATAAATAGAGTATTCACTATACTATGTAATCAGAACCTTAAAAGTTGTTCACAGAAGCATTCTTCTGGAAAGCTGCTCGTGCTTGGCTTTATACAGGATAACATGAGATGCATGATATTTGTGTTTCTAATTTTAATTTTTAAACAGCTGTTAAATATTTTGGTAAAAAGAAGCTGTCTGAGAATACCTGATAATCAATCTTAAATTTCATATAACGTTTCTAGGTAGACATTGTCCTGTAGTCCTTAAAATAAACAACTTCAGAAACTGGAAATGTCAGACTAGAAAGGCTTAATTAAATCTTCATCTCACAGAAAATCTTCCTTATCTCCATTATAAAGATATTTATTCAATCAGGTCCTCTACTTCAAAAGTCCAGGTTTATCAATAATAAAGTAAGTCATCTATGTAGGGTTTTAAAGTTTTCAAAATCACATACATCACTTCATAGGATTCTCACCAAAGCTTTATAAAGTATGTAAATTAAGGCATTATTATCCCCATTTTACAAATAAAGACCTGAGGCTCCTAAGTTATATGCCTAGATTCACACAACAAATAAATATCATAACTGAAATTTGAACTCGGGTCTTTCTTAAAACCAGGGATCCATGTTCTTTCCACTACACTGTGCTACTTGTTCTACAAGGGCAGGGAAACTTTCTTATATTTCTTGACTCAGAAGCCCAAGTCCCTCAGTCGAGGATCAAAGGACACTTTGGAAAGAAAAGCTAGAGAGGCAAAGAACATGTTGATTCTATAACATGAACGCTTTCCAAATCCTGCATGGAAATAGCATAGGACATTAATCAAGCTCTTGTGGTATTAATTTTCCAAACCTGATAATCAGTTGGAAGAGCAAATGACATACCTTTTTCAAGAAGCATCATTTTTATTTTAAGTACCCTATTTTCTCCCCAGGTCCATTGCAACTCTATACACCCATTACTTGGCCCATTCCACTATGCCCTTTAGAATTCTTATTCTATCATCAACAAACTCTACATATCCTTATGGTTTCAAGTAACATTTTGTAAGACGATACAGTAGATACAAAGGGACCTGGAGGTCAGGAGGCCCTAAATTTAAATCCAATCTCAGACACTTACCATGTGTGAGGCTTTGGGCAAATTTACTTAACCTGTGTTTGTGTCAGTTTCTCCAACTGTTAAATAAGGATAATAACAGTACTTCCCAGGTACTCTTGAACTCTACCACTAGGGCTGTCATGAGGATCAAAAGTCTGGTACACGGTAAGTGCTATATAAATGCTTTTTCCTTTCCTCTCCCTGCCCCACCCCCACCACTATGTGGCAGGTACACTACTTCAGTGGTAAAGTTACAAATATACAAGTTGGTCAGTACCCAACCTAAAGGAGCTTACATTTTACTGGTAGTAAAATGTTCACAGAGAAATAAATATAAAATATTTTTGAAATAAATACAAAAAAACTGGGGATGTAGGAGGTTGATGAAATTCCTTGAAGAAGGTGACATCTAAAGGGAGCCTTGTAGGGAACCAGGAGTTCCCAGATGCTAAGGTGAGGAGAGAAAATGTTCTAGTCAAGAGGGATTGCCTTGGCAAAGGCACGGAGATGAAAAGAATGACATTTGGCAAACAGCAAGTAGGCCAGTACATAAAGCAGAGTAATTTATGACTGCCGGGCAAGATAGGGTGAAGCTAGATTATAAAGGTCTTTAAAAGGCCAAATATGGGAGCATTTTCTTTTCATGATGTATATATGTCCTCAAAGTCATTATTTCAACATTTTCAATTATTTTAACATCTGGCCAGTAGTCTCACTCTATATTCCATTCTCTGCTATTGTTCTACGGGATTTAGAAATACTGACAATCTTGACAGACTGACCATAAAAATCCCGACTTTCCTCAACTCTAAGAAACTCATAGTCCATTCCATTTCAGTCATAAATTAATGTGTTCACATTCTCTATTTACACATACTCTTTATTTCTTGACTAGAAATCTGTAGTTCTACTTTCTGAATATAAACTCTAAAACTTCTGTCCCATTCTCTTATTTGTATTAAATTTATTTTATGCTCTTGACCTTCAGTCCTTGATAGCCTCTATGGCCTGATCTCCATTCTATGAATGAATCTGCCATTACTTGTGTTACCCAGGCTTGACTGGCTATAGTTTTTGCCATGTCCAACATCATCCCATCAGATACCCTTTCCTTTCTTAACTTCAGATAACACCACACTCTTCTAGTTATTTTCCAGTAAATGCTCCTCCTCTGGCTTCTTATTCTTTTTCAGATTGCTTAACAAGGGTATTATGTTTATCAGGGTGTGTCATTAAAATGTTTTTACTCTCTCTATTCTCTCTTGAAAATGTTATTCATCCAGAAGGTCACCTACCACCTATATAAAGATGCCTCTCAAATCTTTATTTCTAGTCTGACTTCTGACCTCCAGATTTGTGTTTTCAACTCAATGTCTAAAACAGCAGCTATTATTTTTCTCTCCAAATCTGTTCCTTCTCTTACCTTCACAATTTTGGTACGTGGTTATTTATTACCTTTCATCTGGTCTCCCAATTTCATAACCTTGAGTTATCACTCTATTTCATCTCCACAAAAGCTCTCTAGCCCTATTATAGGCCTTCAGTGACACCCACAAGAACAACTGCAAAAGACTCCTAACCATCCTCTAAGCCTACAAGCTAGTATAAAAATACTGCTGGCAGAATAATCTAAACAGCGATATTGTTATATATGCTTCTCAAAAACCTTTACTGACTTGCTATCACAACCCCAGTAAAGCTTAAAATCCTTGGTCTGTTTACTTGAGGCCCTCTATTTTCACTACTCAGTAGTTCTTTCTTATTTCTCCAATTTCCCACTTTCTACACTGGACAATTTTAAGCTAACCAAATACATGCTACACTCTCACATCACCAGGCTTTTTGCTATGTCTTATGTCTGAATATTCTCCCAAAGCTCACTCAAATGCCTTCTCCCCTAGGAAGACTTCTCTGAATTCCTCTAAACTGGCTAATTAACTTTTTTCCCCTCAAAGCTCAGATAGCATTTGTTTTATAATTCCACTGATAAGTGTTATGAATTGGCCAAGATGGTGGCATAAAAGCAACAAGGTCTCGCAGCTCCCACACGGCCACCTCAAATACCCATAAAATACGACTCTAAGCAAATTTTAGGGCTCCAAAACTCACAACAATACAGAAAACACATCTGTGGCTGAAGACAGCTCGGCAGGTGGGGCTCATCACAGCAGGCTGGGAGCCAAGGCCAGCCCAGCCTGAAACTGCAGCCTGGCCCCAGGGCGGTCAGGAGGAGCTGCAGCTGGAGTCTTCAGCAGAGTGGATCAGCGGCAGCTGTGGCAGTTTCCAGATTTATCAAGCCAGAAGAAATAAGGACTAAGTGAAAGCTAAGTGGAACTCAGCTAAATTTGCAGGGAGAAAAGCTGTTCAACAGAACTGCCCACAGGGCAAGGAAGCAACAGAAGCGGCAGCCACCTCCACCTGGTTCCTTCAGAGCTCCTGGCCTGCAGATTGCAGGGGGGTCAAGTGATCAATTCAGAGGCCAAGTGCTCTTGCGTTAAGCAGCCTAGATCCGGATCATGGTCTTGGGTGGTGGTCCTGGGATGTGTTTTCAGTGAGCCAAAGCTGGTGGGGGCTGCAGCAGCCCCCTAATAGCTCCGGCAGCTGTGAAAACCCCAGTGATTTGGGACAGAGCTTTCCCCTCTGGAAGCAGAGTTCCACAGAGCTAAAAACATAAATAATTTACTGGCAAAATAAGTAGGAAAAGGAAGGAAAGTAAGAACAGTAACCGAAGTCTAGAATCCTTTTTTGGGGACAAAAAGGATCAAAGCATGGAACAGGAGGAAGACAACACAGTCAGAACTCCCACACCAAATGCTTCCAAGAAACATGAAGACTGCCTACAAGCTATAGAACAGCTTAAGAAGGACTTTGAAAACCAAATACGAGAAAATGAATAATGTAAACAAGAAAACAAATAAAAACTAAATTAAAAAAAAAAGAAAACCAAATAAGAGAAGTGGAGGAAAAATTGGGAAGAGAAATGAGAATGATGCAAGAAAATCATGAAAAGAGAGTCAACAACCTGACTGAAGAGAATAACACCTTAAAAAACAGATTAACTCAAATGGCAAAAAAGGCCCAAAAAGCCAATGAGGAGAAGAGTGCCTTAAAAAGTTGA